>JABWHU010001658.1:5137071-5154177 GCA_014189135.1 Dicerorhinus sumatrensis harrissoni
ATGATTATTGATGTTGAGCATCTTTTCAAGTGCTTATTGGTCATTTGTATATCTTCTTTGCAGAAATGTCTATTCAAATGATTTGCCCATTCTTGACTTGGGTTGTTTGTTTTTTTGTTGTTGAGTTTTAGGAGTTCCCTGTATATTCTAGATATTAATCCTTTGTCAGATATATGGTTTGCAAATATGTTCTCCCTTTCTTTTGGGTGACTTTTCACTCTGTTTATAGTGTCCTTTGATGCACAAAAGTATTTAATATAAATGAAGTTCAATTTGTCTGCTTTTTCTTTTATTACTTCTGCCTTTGGTGTCATATCTAAGAAATGATTACCAAATGCAATGTTGTGAAGTTTTTGCCCTATGTTTTCTTTTAATGGTTTTATAGTTTTAGCTCTTTGATCCGTTTTGAGCTAATTTTTGCATTTGTTGTTAGGTATATTATAGCCTCCTTTACAAATGATGGAAGTAGCTCTTAGAGTCTGGATGTGCCTTCTCTAAGGTTAAACCCTTGCCATTCAGAATAAAAATCTTCTCAAGCAGTTAAACAACTCGAGAAAATCAGAGTGGAAAAGCCAGGGATTCTCACCTTGTATGACAAATACTGCTGATTCAATTTAGAAAATGTATCTCACCCTTTAAACTTTAAAAATCTCTAAAATTAATCACTCACACATTTTGGATTACAAACATAAAAATAATCTGTTAATTACTATGAAAAACTATCTTACTATCAAAAACATTTTAAGAGAATTAAAGATATATACTTTGCTTTTATTAAAAAAGTCTGTGTGAGACATCACATATCCAAGATTTTCCATATTTCTCAGATTAGAAGAAGGTCATTGACCATCCCAAGCAAATTAATATAGTCATCTCAAGTGAACCGAGGTGATTGCCCCAGTCAGAGATTTTTGGTCAGGACATAATCCTTGGGGTGCAGTAATTGAGGGAAATTTTTCTTTGTGACTTATGTTGAATCTTTTCATATCCACTATTACTACAGAGAATCCATATCCTACAAGAGAATTGGTCTTCCAGGCATCTTCACTGGCTTCACATTACCCTCCACCAAATTCTCAAGTTTGCGTTAGGTCTGCAGCTCCATCCATAAGAGTTTCACTGGATTCCACATATTAGATTCAGTCTTTCCTAACTGTGCTTCAGTTCTCCTGTAGTAGATATGCAGGTCATCATGGAGAGCATTACGCATATCTCCCACGTCTTTGTGCCTGTAAGATCACAGCAGGAAACCCATAGAGTAACTCATGCCCAGCCCTGGTGATGAGGTGGAGGGTTGAGGGGCAGAGCCTCATCTTGCACAAGGAGCAGTTCTCCTTTCTGTCGAGCAGGTGATGTTGTCACCCTGGGGGCAAGGGTTTCAAAGCCCCAGACTGCTCCATCTGTAGGTGTGTCCTCTTGTGAAGACTGTCAATCCAGTTGGCCATGCTTCCTGAGGAAGGCGTGGGCCATGACCCTGGGGGTCATTTTCCTGCTTGGATTGGGCACGTGCTGCAAGCGAAGTTATGGGGGAGGTTAAAGGGAGAAGAGAATATAGATGCTGAGCTTCATAACTCGGGTTCCTTTCATGAGACTCTTCCTTTGTGTGGTCCTGGGGCCAGTGAGTGACAGACAGATCACCCATAGGCCCACTTGTCTTCAATCTGGATCTAAGTCTGGTGCCCTGACCACAGGTGTTTGGGAATCTTTGTGTTATTGGGAGACATCTCTTACCAGGTCCCTCTCTGTTTTAGTGTTTTGTCTGGAACAAAGGATTTATGCACAGAACTTGTGTCTTTCCTGCCTTTTTCTCCCAGATGGCGCTGAGTTGGGCTGAGTGGACTGTGGGATGAGCTTGAGTAGCCTTGAATTAATCTCAGCCTTCAACCTGCACCATCCCTTCATTCACACTCTTCATTTCATTTATTTTTTATTTTTTAACTCTCCACTGTTGTGCAAATCCTTGATGGAAAACATTTTCCCGTCTCCAGAAAGCTTCCCGTTCCCCAACTCTCTCTGATAGGCACAGAAGAGTCAAGAAGGGAACCCCCAGGTCCTTCAATGATACTGAGAGTAAACACAGCTGAGGATGACATTTACAATGCAGACACAGAGAACTGGGGACTTTTGCACAAGCCCCACATCCCCCTGTGGATATGGGACCATCACTTATTGGGCGTGTTGTGTGTTCTTTCCATATGCTATCACCTCAGCTGCTTCTAGCTCCCTCATCTATGGCAGGTCTGCTCACAAGGAAGGCAGTCTTGCTCCAGAGACAGACTTGAGGTAAAACGAAAACCTCAACATTTGCTGGTTCTGTGATCTTTTGCAAGCAATTTCCTGAATTTGAGCTCCAAGTTCCTCTTTTCTAAAATGAAATAGTGGCAGAGTGTTTCCTCAGATAGACACAATACATGTGAAGCTCAGCAAACAGCACTTTGCTCAGATCAGGTATCATTGTATGAAGTTAACAATTGCTAGATAACATTATTGAGATTTTCCCATTCCCTGAACCAGTCTCAGCTTTTGCCTATATTATCTCATTTTAATTTTATAACTCCTCCAAAAGGTAAGTTAATTCCTTCATATTCCAGTTATATTGAGCCCTTGATGTGACCTCAACTATGTGTATTATTGTACTCTGTGCTGGGCATAGGGTTTTGAACACCCAGAAATGTCTTTGCCCTCTAACTGAAGGAAGACAATATTAACAAAATAGATAACTATAATATATAATATGTGAGAAGGTGTTTAATGCTAAAGAGAAGCATAAAGGATGCAAGGGACATGGAGAATGTGTGTGTTTTGGGAGGTGCACAGTCTTAACAATGGTGGTAGAAAAAGGACTTCCAGTCACATTAACCATGGTAGTAAAGTCTTGATGGGGGAGGGAGATGGGAGCTCTCATGGGGAACATCCTTTCATGTAGGGGAACAAATACAAGTTTGTTGTGCACATGTGGGATCAACTGGTCATCTAGACACAGGCCGGTATGTCTGGAGGACTAGTGATGGATGAGAGGATAATGGAGGAGGAGGTCCAAGCTGTAATATGTTAGGCAGTGAGGAGCCTTGTAGACCAGGGGAAGTGCTAAGATGTGGCTAAGAATGAGATGGGGCTATTGGAGGCTGTGAGTGGAGAACTGAGTTGATGTGACTTATTTCAATAGGATCCCAGTCTTCAGTGTTTGAGTGGGGGTGGGGAGAGTGGTTGGGGGTTGTGTGGAAGAAGGAGACAAACTAAGATCACAGTGCAATGATCCAATGAGAGAGAATGGTTTCTTGGCCCAGGGTGGTAGCAGCAGTGGAGGTGATAAGAAGGTAAACACATAGGATTCATTTACAAGTTGGGTGCGAGGGGTGAAGAGTAAACCAGTCCATAATAATGCCAAGGAATGCTAGTTATTTTTAAATTGTCAGGGAAGTCTGGGGTTGGATTAGGACTTTTGGAATATATTAGAAGCTCTAATTTGGATACAATTAGTTGAAAATTCCCAAAAAGGAGATGAGAAGTTCACAGTTGGATAAACTAGAGTTCAGGTGAGTGGTTATAATGTGGATGATATATATCATATGAGTATATATGATATATGATATGATATGAATATATATGAGTACATATGTATCTCTCTGTCTATAGATATAGGTAGATATACAGATATACATGTATAGACAGATGATAGATAGATAGATAGACGGGTGGGGACAACCCAAGAATGAGTAGAAACAGAAAAGAGAAATAGATTAACGGACCAAGGCCAGAGGCATTCCAAAGTTTAGTGGTTTGGAGATGATGGGAAACAGCAAAGTGAAATGAGACAGCATGTCCAGGAGAGAAAATAAGAGTGTGGCATCCTGGGAGCCAAATGAAGTTCATTATCTGGCAGGCAGAGTGATTTCAAATGTTGATGACACATTCAGGTTTAATAAATGACCCCACCTTACAGGTGATGGGACTGAGGTCCCTCTATTGTCCAGAGGACAGGGTCAAGGTGGGTGTGGCTGGGTTTCACGTCCAGATGTCCTAGCTCAGATCCTCGGCTCTAATCCACTACCCACATGGTGTGTTATTCTAGAGCCTCCTGGGCATGAGGGAAAGGGATTTCCTGATATCAGAATGTTTTGGGATCAGGTTCTATTTCTCTTCCAGCGTTATTATCCTAGCCCTCCACCTGGGCATCGCCAGGGGCTGTGGTCCCCCAGGGCAGTTCTAGGGCCATCCCTGCAGGGGACCCCCAGGAGTGACTAGATGGCGGCCACTTAGAGCAGAGCCTTCTTTCACATGATATGACAAAAACTCACGAGGAGCCCAGGGAATTACCATATTCTTCATCCCATTTGTGACACACTACAATGCAAGAGCTTACACCTGTGAATACTGGAAGCAAAGAATCTGGTCACCATGCAGTGACCTGCTGCAGCAGGTGGTGACAGGTAAGGGACACCCCCAAGGGCACTGTCCCCAGCCTCAGCCTCTGCTGCCCACCACATTGGACCAGATGTGCCCCCTATCATAGACCCCTTCCCTCTGTCTCTGCCCTCTGACCTTGTCCATCTGGGTCTCACTCTGTGTTCTGACTGTGGTCCCATACCTCTTCAGAGAAGGAGCTGGAGTCCCCAAGGGACTGTACCTCATGGGGATGGACCCTCAGCTCCTCCTCCATATATAAGGCCACTCTCTCTTGGGTTGTGGGAAAATTGAAAAAGTGTTTTTTTTTTTTTTTTGTCCTTATGATCGCTGCACCACAGCAAGGGGTGAATTTCAACCTGCCTTGTTCCTTCTTTCTTTCAGGTCCAACCAAGACAATGGTGGTGTTGTGTGTGGTTCCCTAATAATAATAATAGGCTCTTTTCTCTTCCAGGTGTATACAAGGACACACTCTCCCTGACTGCCCTTCCAGGCCCCGATGTGACCTCAGGAGGGAATATGACCCTCCTTTGTCAAGCACCTCATTACTACAATGTCTTCAATCTGTCTAAAGATGGAAGGACTGCCTTCCTCCAAGACCATAAGACCTTCCTCATCTCCCCTATGACCCTGGCCCATGGGGATACCTACAGATGCTATGAGTCTTTTAAACACTCCCCCCACAAGTGGTCACTACCTAGCAACCTCGTTAAGCTTTTGGTCACAGGTGAGAAAAGAGCCCAGCCTGGTGACTTTCAGCTCTCTGCCCAAGGGTGTCCTCCATGAAGATTGCGATGGGGAGTTTCAATCCCACCTTGTCTGGGTATGTGGACTGTGCACTGTATAAGATTAACCCTCTAAGGTCATTCCCTTCACTTTGTAGACCCTGAAGCTTAATATATTCATTATGACAACTTGAGGTATAAGCAAATTTTTCTTGGAAAGAGATGCCTTGACCCATCTACACAAAAGTGCTCTGTGATCTGGTGGCAGTTCTTGAGAACTAGAGTGAGAAGTGGGTGTACCACTCAGTGTGTGGGAGTGTTGTCATCCTTTACACCCCTCCCGTCCTCTCTTGAGGCAGTGCCATCTGTGGAAGGGTGGGGACTGAAAGTGCCAGCACTAGCTGGTAGTGGCAGAAAAGTGAAAAGAGCGGCCACACCAGTTTCTTCATTCAAGACTATTTTCATGAGCCCTATATCACCCACAACCTTTTGTGGGAGATGCTGGGACCACAGTGGTGTCTCTGATTAACCATCGAGACAATGGAGAATGCAGAAAGAAGTTCACAGAAGAATGTCCGAGATGGGTTTATGGTCAAGATCCTACAGGGTTATGCAGGGAGGGGGCAGCTCAGCTGTCTTGGTGGATGGGTGTTGAGTTCTGTAAGCCACAACTTTCCTGGTTAGCTGAGACTTCTCAGGGTTTCAAGGAAGGAGATTGTGTCCCAGGCATGGGGATCAGCGGGGATAGAAGCACAGAAGTGGGAGACAAGCTTGCTTGGTGTGCTCTGTGAACTATAGGTAGGTAGTTGTGGGAGAGTGTGTGGGTTGGGGATGGAAAGATGGATACAAGGAGGCAGGGATCTAAGGAGGAAATGACAGGTATAGAGTAGACAAGGAGATAGTGCGTGACTGGAGAAGGTGTGCATGATGAGGCCGCCTGCAGGAATGCTGGGTCAACTAAAGATGACCTGCTTTAGCTGTCCAGTATTTGCTGATGGCTCTCAAACTTATCACTCAAACTTATCAAAAATGCTCCCATGAGTGTCATATCCAATGTATTATTTGACGTCTACTCAGATATATAGTAAGCGTCTCAGGAGAGCTCTTAGTTGACAAATCTCTAAACCTCCTCTTCATTTTGGTCTTCACATCATGCCATCCATCCTCTCCAATGATCAAATCATTGAGAATGATATTTGAGGCTCCTCTTTCGCTCTCAATGCCCACATACTCCATCACCAAATCTCAAATCTCACCATTTCTGTCCTCAAAAAACTCCTGAAATCTATTCCTTTCTTTCTTCCATCACCACTACTTTGTCATTACATGACCACCTGTCACCTGACTGCCTGCGGCATGTTCCCTAATTGCCTTTCCACTTTCCACTTGGACTCTTAAATCCATTTATCACACAGAATATCCAGTGATTTAAAAAAATTACCTATCTCATTGCTTGTCAACCCCTTCGTGGGTCATTATTGCGTTTAGGCTTCAATCCAGACTCTTCTCTATAGCTTCCAACCTCCTTCAGTTCGCGACCTTTGCTGACCTCTCTTGACCTTTCCATCTTTATCAAGAGCTCCTCTTCCCATCATGTACAATTTGTCCTTTCTGTGTGTGGGTCACTCAAAGCTTTTTTTGACCCCCAAGTTTACATATGCTCTTCCCTCCACCTGGAAGGCAGTTTCCCTTGCACTTCAGAGATCTGGGTGCCTCTTATCCTTCGGGGTGCACCTACCAAAGAAACCTTCTCTTATAATGCAGTGTAAATAATTTTGTCATAGAATTTATCTCTATTTGTAACAACACTTCTATTTCTTGGTTCACATGTGTAGACTCTATTGTTGGGAAGCTTCACTACAATTTCCCAAACATTGAATAACTTGCCTCATATATGGTAGGCACAAAATAGATGTTTGTTGAATAGATGAATGAATCCAACAGGAAATCAATAACAGATCTTTACTGTTTATTAATTCCTAAATCCACGTGCTTCTGAAAATGGATACCTTCCCATTGTGATTGGGATCTTGGCCATTGGTGTCTCCCCTCTCCTCTTCCTCTTTCTCCTTTGCCAATGTTGGCATTGGGCCAAACGCAGTATGCCCTGGAGATGGAAGGGTTAACCTGGGAGGAGTGTGGGGAGGGGTTTGGTGGGTCCCCTACCAGGACTCGGATCACTGACTCTCTGTAGGGGACATTGATGGTGAGACCAAGAGCCAAGCGAAGTATAAGAGGTAGGAAAATTTGGACTCCCTCAACAAAAAACCCTACTTCTATCTCATTCTCAAAGCTATTTTAATGCTTGTATCTCCTTTCTCTCAGCTACAGCCCAGGCATGGACTTGCAGGAAGAAAATCAATGTAATGGGGAGTGAGAAGGAGGGGCAGCTGGCGTGGGAAAGCGTGTGTTCAGGGGAAGAAAGAAGGCATCCTGGAAGAAGCGGAGAAGGTGGGGGCACCACCTTACTGGGTGTGATGTCACTGCCCTTCCCTGATTTCAGGCATGGGAACAGAGGGAACATAGATTGCAGGATGGATAATTTGAAGGCTCTTCCTGGAGGCCTAGCCCCTCATCTTTCCTTGCAGAGGATGTCTTGGGGGATGTCCACCTGAGGAGGACAGATGGATGGCCATGCAGGTGAGACTTTCCTCACCTACTTCCTCTCCTTCCTCAGTCTCCTCCCTCACATGCTCTCTTCTCACTTTGTATCTCCATGCTGACACGTCCCCACAGAGGAAGACCCACAGGAGGCGACCTATGCTCAAATGCACCAGGAGACCCTGAGGGGGAGTGTGGATCCATTGATCTCCTGCACCTTTGAGGACTCCTCTGGATAGGCCTGTGTGTATGCCACCCTCACCTTGTCCTGAGTGCAGAGCCAGAACTGGCTGTGTGGATTCCAGTGTGCAAGTGCTCCTTAAGGAAGGTGTCCTACTCATGTTCCTCAACACCAGTCATCATCTTGGGGCTCCCCAAAGACTCAAGATTAGAGAAGCCTTGCCAACTGTCTAGAAATTCTAGGACCTATCAAATATCTCTTAACAGATTCCTAGGTCCTTGTATATTTACCCACTCACTTGCTTATTCAAAAATGTTTATAGAAGTTGACTCTTTCTTTGGACATGTGCTGGGGATATACATATTAGTAAGACACAGCTTCTAGTCTCAAGGAACTCATGGTCTACTGAGAGAGGCAATACTGAGAGAGGCAAGCCGCATGATCTGGCCCTTAGAAAACAAAGAGGGAGTGACCTGCAGAGCAGGCATAAGGATGCTTTGGGTCACTGAGCAGACACACCTGTCCAGGCATGTTTAAGGGGCACTCACTGGTACCAAACACAAGGAGATGTCAAGAAGAAGTGAGAGTCAAATTGGGCAAGGAGGTTAAGATCCTAATGGCATTTTGGTCCAATGTTCTAGTAGTTGCTGAGAGCTGAAGCCTTCAGAGCAACAAAAAGTGAACAAGTTTCTTTGCAAAGGAACTAAAATGCAAAACAGAACAATTTGGCCACAAGAGAGGTTACTCTTGGGAAGGGGAATGGTGCAGAGGGTGTTTGAAGAGGGATTTATGGTTTTCCCCTGGTTTTGATGAATTTCTCTTTTCAATTATGTAATTAAAATAAATAGAACATAATAAAAAAAAGGAGATGTGAATGAGAAGAGAGGAACTGGAGTTGACATGAAAAATAACTTTCAATAAGTTTTGGTTAAAAGAAATAGAGAAGGAAGCTAATGGCGGGTGCAGTGATACAGGTACCAGAGATATAGCGATGAGGTTTGGAGTGAGGAGTAGAAGAAACAGAGGGGAGCTGAGAAAGCTGGAAATCAACCAGGGGAGAAAATAATGTGGATGATACCGGGGAGTGAGAGATGATTGACACTTGGTGAGCTAGCGTATTAGTATGAGCTCAGACTCTGGAACAGATGGGCTAACCTGGGTTCAAATTCTGCTTCTGCACCCACTAGCTGCGTGATCGTGTACACATTTTATAAATTATTCTCTAAGCCAGAGGGACACTAGCAATTTTCAGAAGGGAAAATCCAAGCTCAAGTGATCACGTGACAACATGCTCAACCTCGTTAGGAATTAGAGAAATGAAAATTTCAACAATGATGTTATACTACTTCATACCCATCTGTTATAGGCTGAATTATGTCCCCTCCAAATCCACATATTGAAATCCTAACCCCCAGTATCTCAGAATGGGACCTTATTTGGAAATAAGGTCATTGCAGATGTAGTTAGGATAAAATAAAGTCATACTAGAGTAGGGTGGGCTCCTAGTCCAATATAACTGTGTCCTTACAAGAAAAGAAAAAAGGAAATTTGAACACAGACACGCACACAGGGAGAACGCCAAGTGAAACTGAAGGCAGAGATTGGGGTGATGCCTCTACAAGCCAAGGAGGACCAAAGATTGCCAGCAAATCACCAGAAGCCAGGAGAGAGGCATGGACCAGGTTCTCTCTTGCCTGTTCCCAGAAGGAACCAAACGTGCCCACACCTTCATCTCAGCCTTCCACCTTCCAGAACCGTGACACAACAAATTTCTGTTGTTTCAGACACCCAGTCTGTGATGCTGTTTTATGGCAGCCCTAGCAAGCTAATATACCATCAGACTGGCAGAGATTATAAGGCTGGATAACCCCAAGTTTTGGGTGTGTGGGGAGGTATGGGGACTCTCTCGCGCTGCTTTGGAAGAGGAACGTGTGCAGTGAATCTGGAGTGCAATTTGGCAGTGAGTAAATTAAGGACACACCTAACTTAAGATCTGGCAGTTTCCTGTTGGGTATATATTTTAAAGACATTCTCACATACGTCCAAGGGGTGCAAGTAGAATGATATTTATCTCGGCATTGCTTACGGTGGAGGTATTTGGATATAATGTAGCTGTCCATTAGCAGGACAGTGGAGGGACAAATGTGTTGGAAGCAAATAAATGTTCAAAAGATACATGAATGGCCTGTGAAAGCGCAGTGTGGAGTGAAAAGAAGAAAGACTTCCACAGGATTATACACTTGACAATAAATATAGATTTTGCAAGACACAAAACGTTTTGCAGAAATGAACTGCTTCACATGGAATATTTTAGAGCTCTTCGAGATAGAGAAAAGAAATGAGAACTAAAAGGCACAGATCAAATCAAACAAGAGAGAGACACTGCCTAGATCTGTGTGCACAAGTCCTCAGCCAGAGGAAAATGATTTACTCAGCTCCCAGCACCGAAGTGTCAACTAGACAAAGACACTTTCCTTTAAGCTCAAGTTTTCTCATCAGAATGGGGCTAAAGCAGCACCTGTTTCTCAGTCTTGTGTGAAGGTCAAATGAGATAATGCATGAAAATGAGTAACAATATAAGGACATATGTGCACCCAAGTTTATCCCTGAATGGTCTAACCCAGTGGTTCTCGACTGGGGGTGATTTTGCCCCCCAAAGGACATCTGGCAATGTCTAGACACATTTTTGGTTGTCACAACTGGAGGGGGTGTTGTGCTGGTGACATCTAGTGGATGGAGGCCAGGGATGCTGCTAACCTCCTGTAATGCACAGGACAGCCCTCCTCCACTCAGACAAAGAATTACCTGATCCCTAATGTCAATAGTGCCAAGGTTGGGACACCCTGATCTGACCCTATAATCTCTTCAGTCTCAGCTTTATGCTCACTCAATTCCAGCCACACTAATTGCTTCCCGCTTACATGAAAATGCCAAGCTCTTTACTTCATCAAGGCTTTTGGACACACTGATCATGGCGCTCTTCCTCCCCAAATGTTCCTTATTATCAGGCATAACCTCAAACGTCGCCGCTCCAAAGAAAAGTTCCCTGAAACCATTCTATTAAGGAGATCCACCAGACAATATTCCATCTCAGCACCTTATTCAAAACACTGATCAAAATGTCTGTGCATTTAACTATTGGTGAGAATGTAAAATGATGCAATAATTCCCCATTCTCCCTCCCTGCAGACCCTGTAACTTCTAATCTATTTTCTGTCCCTCTGAATTTGCCTGTTCTGGATATTTCATATGAGTGGAATCATACACTATGTGGTCTTTTGTGTCTGGATTATTTCACTTAGCATAATGTCTTCAAGATTCATCCAAGTTGTAGTGTGTTTTAGAATTTCATTACTTTTTAAGGCTGAACAATATTCCATTGGATGTATAAACCACGGTTTATTATTCATCCATCAATGGACATTTGAGTTGTTTCCATGTTTTGGCTGTTGTGAATAATGCTACTATGAACACGGGTGTTCAAATATCTGTTCCAATTCCTGCTCTCAATTCTTTTGCGTATATACCCAGGAGAGGAGTTGCTGTATCTTATGTCAATTCAATGTTTAATGTTTTGAGGAACCGCCAAACTGTTTTCCACAGCGACTGACTGCACCATTTCACATTCCCACCGGCAACGCACCAGGGTTCCAACTTTACATCCTCCTCCACGTTTGTTATTAGCTGTCTTCTTGGCTATCTGTCAGCCATCCTAGTGGTGTGAAGTGATACCTCACTGTGGTTTTGATTTGCATGTTCCTAATGAATGTCAGGGAGCTTATGGGAACATGGGAACACAGACAATGCCTCAATAGGCAGATGTGGTGCGACACTGGGCTGGTAACAGGAGATAAGTGAGGCTCCTTGGAGCTTGTTTGCAAGTCATTCCACTGAGGGGACGGCTCCAGCTTGATGAGTCTCAATTAGGAAAAGCCGGGGCTGATGGGGGAAGAGAAGAGAGTGTTCTTTGCCTTCATCACATCCTGTGTCCCTGCTCCAGCCCCCCACGGCTTCCCTCCTGGGCTACAGAGCTCAGGACAGGCTGAGGAACCATGTCCCCAACCCTGTCTGCCCTCTTCTGTCTTGGTGAGTCCTTAGGGTCCATCTGGGAAATGCTGAGGGACAGGCAGTGGGCTATGAGACAAAGAATTTTTTAAAAAATTTTTTTGATGTCATACTAGTTTATAACATTGTGAGATTCCAGTTGTACATTATTGTTTGTCAGTCACCGTATAAATGCACCCCTTCACCCCTTGTGCCCACCCCCGACTCCCCTGGTAACCACCAAACTGTTCTCTCTGTCCGTGTGTTAGTTTATATTCCACATATGAGAGAGGTCATACAGTGTTTGTCTTTCTCTGTCTGGCTTATTTCACTTCACATAATACCCTCCAGGTCCATCCATGTTGCTCAAATGGTACAATTTTGTCTTTTTTTAATGGCTGTGTAGTACTCCATTGTATATATACACCACATCTTCTTTATCCAATCATCTGTTGATGGACACTTGGGTTGCTTCCATATCTTGGCTATAGTAAATAATGCTGCAATGAACATAGGGGTGCATAACCCTCTTTGGATTGTTGATTTCAAGTTCTTTGAATAAATACACAGCAGTGGAATAGCTGGATCGTATGGTAGTTCTATCCTTAATTTTTTGAGAAATCTCCACATTGTTTTCCATAGAGGCTGCACCAGTTTGCATTCCCACCAACAGTGAATGAGGGTTCCCTTTTCTCCACATCCTCTCCAACATTTGTTATTTTTTGTGTTGGTGATTATAGCCATTCTAATGGGTGTAAGGTGATATCTTAGTGTTGTTTGGATTTGCATTTCCCTGATGATTAGTGATGTTGAACATCCTTTCATGTGCCTATTGGCCATCTGTATATCTTCCTTGGAAAAATGTCTGTTCATATCCTCTGCCCATTTTTTGATCAGGTTATTTGTTTTTTTGTTGTTCAGTTGTGTGAGTTCTTTATATATTATGGAGATTAACCCCTTGTTGGATATATGATTTTCAAATATTTACTCCCAGCTGGTGGGTTGTCTTTTTCATTTTGATCCTGGTTTCGTTTGCCTTGCAGAAGCCGACAAAGAATTTTTTTAAAAAATTGCATCAGCGATGATTTTTAGGGCAAGAGGGGACCTCCGAGGGCCCCTTCATCTGTTGGCTGGGAAAATTGGGAGCCAGATAGGTGAAGTGTTTGTCTGAGTTACTCTAGTCTATTCACAGCTGGGTCAGGAAATGAACACAGGTCTCCTAGTACGGCTGCAAATTTCTCCCACAAACCACATTTTTTTTTTAAATGTGAACTCGGTGATTATAGATTAGAGGACTAGATTATAGACTTTTTGTCAGAATCCCTCATGATACTGGAGCAAATAATCCTGCCATTTTTGACAACATGGATGGACCTGGAGGGCATTATGCTAAGTGAAATAAGGCAGACAGAGAAAGGCAAATACTATATGATCTCACTTATATGTGGAATCTAAAAAAATCGAACTCACAGAAGCAGAGAGTAGAATGGTGGTTACCAAGGGTAGGGGGATGGGGGAAATGAGGAGATGTTGGTCATAGTGTACAAACTTCCAGTTATAAGATGAATAAGTTGTGGGGATCTCATGCACAGCACGGTGACTGTAGTTAACATTACTGTGTTTTATACCTGAAATTTGCTATGAGAGTAAATCTTAAGTGTTCTCACAAAAATAAGGTAATTATGTGAGGTGGTGGGAGTGTTAATTAGCTTGGTTTTGATGATCATTTCACTATGTGTAAGTATATAAAATCTTCATGTTGTGCCTCTTAAACACATACAATTTTTATTTGTCAGTTATAGCTCCAAGTAGCCGGAAAAAGAAAGAGTCTCCCATGAGGGGTTGGTGGTGGGATCAGATGCATTTTTATCGCCTGCTCATCATCAGGCTTTGTGTGAGGTGTGTCATATGCATGATTTCCTTATTTCTTCAAAAGAACTTTGTCACTAAAGAGATAGAGGCTCCAAGAGGCCAAGCAGGAAAGAAATAGTTGTGTCACGGGGGATAAGAGGGCATACTATGAACACAAACAGCCTCTCATTCATTCATTCTTTAACACACACTTATGTAGCACTTACTATGGGCTAGATATTATTCTACGTTTTTTTTCAATAGACACTTATTCAATCCCCATAACAGCCTGATGAGGTAAGGCCTATTGTCATCCCCATTTTACAGATGAAAGAAACTGAGGCCCAGAGGGATCAAGTAACTTGTTTAAGGTCACACAGTTAGGGCTCGAATACAAACTAAGGAATTTTGGCCCAAGTCCATGTTCTTACACTAAAATATGCAGCCAGTGTTTGAATCTACCTCCTACCAGCTGTGAGACTATGGACAAGATACTGTCACAATAGCCTGATGTATAAAATAGGGTTAATAATGGTACCTAACCAGTGGGATTGTGGTGACCCAGAAACCATTCACAAAACTCTCAGAATGGCACCTGGAATATTTCCACTGATGTTGATGGGCTGCATGGAAACCCACGGAGGGACTGAGGTGGGGTTGTGTTGGGCAGTGGACAAAGACGTGGGTGAAGCTTGGGCACAGGACGCGGAAGAACCTGGTGTGGAGAGGATGGGGCTCAGATGGAGCTGGTGACAAGTGTGTCACCCCGAGTTCTGGAGTCAGGGATGACCTGGGTTCACCACTTCCTAGCTGTGTGTGCTACAAGAAATTGCTCAGCCTCTCGGCCCAGTTTCCTTATGTTTATAACGGAAACAATAACAGTCCTTCCTTCCAGTGTGTGTGTGTAAGGATAAGGGTTATCAGATGGAACACAGGCTGCCCAGTTAAATCTAATTTCAGATAAACAACAAATACTTTTTTAAGCTTAAGTACACCCAATATATCTCACAGAACATACTATGCAAAAAAATATTACTCGTCGTTTATCTGATATTCAAATTTATCTGGGAGTCCTATGTTTTTGTTTGCTAAATCTGGCAACCCTAGTGAGACAGATAATGCTACCGACTCAGCAGAAAAGCGAAAGAAGAGTCTTAGTTTGAGAGAAAAAGGACAATTGTTCAACCTAGGGAAGAATTAGTTCAGATAGAAAGAAAACCGGGGGGGAGGGTAACTTCAAGGGAAAAGTGGTATTTACAGATTACGCAGTTTGATAGATGGTGTGTGAAATTACAAGGAGAAGCTATCGAAAATTGTGGAAAGAATCAGATATAGGTTCAAGGAAAACTATGCAGATGGAACTAAATCGGACATTTGTTGATTCCAAGGGAAAACAATAGGAAAAATACGTGGGTAAAATATAATCCTCAGGTGTGAATAATATTTGCAGAGTCATAGTAAGGTAATTACAAAATATTGATTTAATGAAAAAGTTAAAATAGTGGGAAATCTGTGATTAACACACCCTGAGCTCTCTTGACTTATGATATAATGTGAGAGACCCCCACCGGGATCTAATGTACAGCATGGTGATTATAGCTAGTAATACTGTATTATATACTTGAAAATTGCCAAGAGAGTAGATCTTAAGTGTTCTCACCACAAAAAAGAAACAGTAATTACGTGTGGGGATGGAGGTGTTAGCTAATGCTAGGTGGTAATCATTTTGCAATACATAAGTGTACCAAATCAACGCATTGTATACCTTAAACTTACACAATGTTACATGTCAATTATATCTCAATAAATCTGGGGGAAAAAAAAAAGAGACTCCATCAGGCACACTGCCTGCTTCTCAAAGAGGAGGTAATTCTCTTTCCAGTTGTCAAAAGAGTGTGTGTGGGGAGTGGTACTAGAGGGCACTGAGGGGTGGAGCAAGGAATCCCTGTTTTTTTTCTTTTTGTTTAAATTGTAGCAGAATAATATATTTAACATAACCTTTACCATTAATGACATTTAGTACGTGCACAATGTTGTGCAATCAGCACCTCTATCTAGTTCCAAGACATTCTCACCACTCCAAAAGGAAACTCCACACCCATCAGCAGTCACTCCTCAATCCCCCCCTCCCCCAGCCTCTGGCAACCACTAATCTATTTTCTGTCTCTGGACAGATTTACCTACTCTGGACATTTCATATAAATGGAATCATGCAATATGTGGCCTTTACTTAAATTATGTGCAAGTGCATCTTTGGAAAAAAAAATAGTTATGACAAAAGAAAGCTAACCCATGCAGATATCTTATCACGTGCCCAGCACGGAGGGAGTGTGGGTTCGTGAGGTTCTAACGTTTGGTCCTTTTCTTCTATGCTCAGGGCTGTGTCTGGGGCAGGTGACACAAGCTCAGAACGGTGAGTCTTAATCCCTCGTCTGGGTTCAGCCCCCGCGAGGGCAGGAGCGGGTGAGAGGGTCCAGAAGGAGGGGTCTGTTCGGAAGATGACCTCTGCTAGGCTCTGCTTCCTTTCCAGGCCCACTGCCCAAGCCCTCCCTCCAGGCCCAGCCCAGCCCCCTTGTGCCCCTGAAGAAGCCGGTGACGATCCGCTGCCTGGGGCCTGCGGGTGTGGACCTGTACCGCCTGGAGAAACTGAGATCCGGAGAGTACATGGACCAGGCTATCCACGTCATTCCGGCCATGAGAACAGACGACGCTGGACGCTACCGCTGCTCCTACCAGAATGGGACCCGCTGGTCACCCCCCAGCGAGCAGCTGGAGCTGATTGCTACTGGTAACAGGAGGGGAGGAGGTGGGTGTGGCTGGATGTGTGGCCTGAGGGCTACACGGTCCTCAGTTCTGGGCTCAAAGAGGGTGAGAACTGGGACGCCCACGATAGTAAATCTGAAGTCCCACTGGGGCCGGGGTTAGGGTGGGGCAAGAGAGCGCTGGCCTTGCGTGCTAAATTTAGGGGCGGTTCCCAGAAAACTCGTCAATCAACATAAATAATATGCCGAGGCAATTTTTTTAAAAAAATCAAAATTAATTCAAGAACATCCACAATGAACAAATATGACAATTTTCCGTAAAGACAGGCTCCAACAGTGCTGTGCCAAGCCACAGCCAAGCCTGGCACAAAAGGAAAAATGTGCATTCCTCTATTCACATTCTAATGCATTTTTGTTTTTTATTTTTTGATGGAATAAGACATTCTCAGCTTATGTTTTCATTTCTAATGCATTTTTTAAATGTTTTTTTTTTTTTTGTGAAGAAGATCAGCCCTGAGCTAACATCCATGCTAATCCT
>JABWHU010001658.1:5154276-5209696 GCA_014189135.1 Dicerorhinus sumatrensis harrissoni
GATGCGGCCTCAGCATGGCCAGAGAAGTGGTGCGTCAGTGTGCACCCGGGATCCAAACCCGGGCCGCCAGCAGCGGATCCCAAGCACTTAACCACTAAGCCACGGGGCCGGCCCCATCTAATGCATTTTTGAATGGTTATTTTCCGCAGCAGATTTTGAAAATATCATTGATGAGTTTTCTTCTGTGAAAGCCAGGAGAGTAAAATGATAACAAATTCTGTGGGGTTTTTTTGGTATAAATAAAATATTTAAACTTAAAATAATGTTGCGTACTTTAATAACTTTCTTTAAAAATTTTCAATATTTTTTTCAATTATGTTAATAGTATGGAAAAAATTAACCATAAAAATACATAAAAACGTGTATGGAGGGGCACATAGATTCCTTTTTGCCTCAAGCTTCAAACAGCTTTGCCGGGCACAGTTGGATTCTGTCTTGGTTTAAAATCTTGATATTTTGTTCATTGTTGTGTTCGCATTAGTTGTGATTTAAAAATTACATTAAAATATTATTTATCTTCATTACTGACAGTTTTTTTGCACCTGTTTACATTTTGCATCCAAGGAGAGTATCTCCTCTTATTATCTGATTAATTATTATTTGCTAATACTTTGTTGAGGATTTTTGCATCTATGTTCATCAGCAATATTGGCCTGTAATTTTCCTTTTTTGTGTTGTCCTTGTCTGGTTTTGGTATCAGGGTGGCGTTGGCCTCATAGAATGAGTTAGGAAGCATCCTTGCCTCTTCAATATTTCAGAAGAGTTTGAGAAGGATAGGTATTAAATCTTCTTTGAATTTTTGGTAGAATTCAACAGAGAAGCCATCTGGTCCTGGACTTTTGTTTTTTGGGTGGTTTTTGATTACTATTATTTCAATCTCATTACTTCTGATTGGCCTGTTCAGATTTTCTATTTCTTCTTGATTCAGTTTTGGGAGGTTGTATGTTTCTAAGAATTTATTTGTTTCTTGTAGGTTATCCAGTTTGTTGGCATATAGCTTTTCTTTCTATTTTTTTAAATTATGATTATTATTTTTAATTTTTGTTTATTGCAGTAACAATGGTTTATAACATTGTATAAATTTCAGATGTACATCGTTATACTTCTATTTATGCATAGATTACATCATGTTCACCACTCAAATACCAATTACAACCCATCACCACACACATGTGCTGAATTATCCCTTTCACCCTCCTCCCTCCCCCCGTCCCCTCTGGTAACCACCAATCCAATCTCTGCCTCTATGTGTTTGTTTATTATTGTTGTTATCTACTACTTAATGAAGGAAATCATACGGTATTTGACCTTCTCCCTCTGACTTATTTCACTTTGTCGGCATATAGCTTTTCATAGTGTTCTCTTATAATCCTTTGTTTTTCTGTGGTATCTTTTGTAATATCTCCTCTTTCATTTCTGATTTTATTTATTTGAGTCTTTTTTTTTCTTAGTGAGTCTGGCTAAAAGTTTGTCAATTCAAATGATAGCTTCTCTCTAAGCATATCCCTCACCACCCTATTTAAAATTGCACCCAGATTTAAAATGGCACTCATCACTATCTGGTATGCCACACACTTACCTATTTATCTTTGTTATTGTCCATTCTTTCTTCCTGATGGGATTCTTATTTCTTAGAGCAGAGACTGACATATAGTTGCTAAGGAAAAAAATTGTTGAATGAATGAATGAGACTTAATTATCAGGCAACGTTTGTTGTTGTGAGTACTGTGTGGCAGGCGTGGATTGCCATGACTGATGATGATAATGTTATCAAATTACATAGTAGTGGAGGCTTGTGTTTAAGAGTGGAGAGCCCGCAGTCAAACTCCACAATTGCAAATTTCAGTTCTGCCATGTACTGTCTTATGACCTCAGACAATCTATTTAGCATTGTGCGCCTTAGTTCCATTTATGAAATAGGGATATGCATAGTGATGAATTCATAGGTCTTTGTGAGGATTCAATGAATTGACATATGTCATGAGCTTAGAACAGCACCTGGAAGCTGGCACTTTAACACAATTTTACGATATAAGTATTGTGTTCCCTAATACAAGCTTACAGTGTAATATAACCTTAAGCTATTTTGTTACTACCATCATATTTTGAGTGCTTAGATACTCTGGTAAATGCTTAATATTTATTGTTTCATTCAATCGTTCCCATTTTATGGGAAAGAACACTGAGGCACGGATATAGGGGGAAATTTATCTCTAGGATCACACTACCCCTAAGCAACAGAACCAGGATTTGAGCCCGGGGACTATGATGTGATCTCAGTCATTCTCCCTCAACCACTCTGTGAGCTGGTGATGGGGAGAGTGGGCTGTCTAGGGTGGACACAGCTGGAAATTCCTTAGCTCTTAAGGAGGTGGGGGGAACTTCCCACTCCCCAGCCGAGACACCAGCCACTGTCTTTAACACCTAGAGTTCTCTTCTCTCCCAGGAGTTTTCAGCAAGCCCTCACTCTCAGCCCAGCCGAGCCCAGCAGTCTCCTCAGGAGGGGATGTGACCCTGCAGTGTCAGAGCCAATATGGCTTTGACCAATTTGCTCTGTACAAGGAGGGGGACACTGGGCCCTACAAAGGACCGGAGAGGTGGTACCGGGCCCATTTCCCCATCATCACGGTGACTGCTGCCCACAGCGGAACCTACCGATGCTACAGCTATTCCAGCAGATCCCCGTACCTGTGGTCGGCCCCTAGCAACCCCCTGGAGCTTGTGGTCACAGGTAAGGGGGGTGCAGAGCAAATCTTTTTCCCCCAGCCTTTGCAGGCCGTGATGCAAGTTCAAGGGGAGGGCCCAATAGGTGCGAAGGATGTATGTCATACAATTCCACTCAATACACAGCATCTTTTTCCTTACATGTACACACATGCATACACACATATAATATATACGTATAGTTATTGGTAGAGCAAACAGTCTTAAATCAAAGCCGCATCCAACACGTGTGTAATTGTGACTGTGATAAGCATTATGGATTAGAAGAACACAGTGCTGTTAGAACCTAGAAGGGGAGGCAGTTTGGGAAGGCTTCTCTGAGCAATCAATGTTTGATCTGGATCTTAGGGCAGGGTAAGAGTTAACTGGGAGGGTGGAGTAGGTGGGGTGGGCTGCAGGCAGGTGGAATTATATGTGCAAACGCCCTGTGGTGGGGAGGAGGTTGGCAGACGGGTGTAGCTGCAAGGCCAGTGCGGCAGGAGGGTGGCAGGAGGTGGTGAGGGGCTGTGTTTTATTCTTTATTAGGCATCTCCTTTCCCCCATATGGAATGCCTTCTCCATTCCCCAAACATATCCCTTGGTTCCTGTCTTCTCGTCTACTTCCCAGGAGACAGGAACTGGTTTTGCTCCCAGGGCCAAAGTAAGGGGGCAGGTCACAGAGAACCAGAAGGAGGCACAGAACTGAGGCTCGAAAAGCCAGGAAGCCAGCTGCAGGGCTTGTTATTAATCAGCCGCAGTACGTCCTAAGTGTGTTTTTCAAATGCCGTTGACCCCCAGGACAGTCCAGTGATGTAAACGTCTTTGTGTTCATTTTCCAGGTGAGGAGACTGTGTTGTGGAAAGGTTTTATTATTTGCTCAGGACCCACAGCCAACAGAACACAGAATTCTCTCCTTTCTGATTTCTCAGGGACCTCTGTGACCTCAGGCCAGTTACCCAAAAAACCACCTTCCTCCACCACAGGTAGGTTCTGGAGGTTTCACCCGGTCTCTGGGGTACAGGCAGATGGGCCACTTCTCTTCTTTCTCCTCTGTGTCTAGATTTCTCAATTTAATTCACTTGTCTCTTTCACAAATTTACTTTATTTAAAAAAATCCCTAATTTATGCCTATAAAGGGGGTTGGTATAATCAATACATAGATTGTACTCTGCTATCCCACAGCCCCACCCCTATCCAGCCTTAGAGGGATGCTTTATAATGCCTAATGTGTAAAAGAATAATCTGAGGGGCTTGTAAAATTGTAGATTCTGGACTCCATTGCTGAGCCTCTACAGCACTGGTCAGTGGTCCTCAAGCTGTGGGCCTGAAAATCACCTGGGGGGCTTATAAAGGACAGATTTCTGGACCCCCAGAGTTTCTGATTCAGAAGGTCTGGAGTGGGGCCCAAGAATTTTCATTTCTTACAAGTTCTCAGGTGATGCTGATGCTGATGGTCTGGGGATGTCACTTGGAGAACCACTGCACTAAATTTTGTGTGAGGCATCGTGTTCCCCTATTTTCAAAGGCATCTCAGCTGATTCTGTTGTGTCGGATGACAGCCTGTGCCTTAAGGACTAATGCGCTAGGCTGTGGCATCTCCAACATTTCCTGTGTCTCAGGGTAGACCCGAATCCCAAGGAACAAGAAGCATGTTGAAAGAGCCAGGGTTGACAAGAAGGTGGTGACACGTGGGGTTGAGGGCAGTATGGGGGCTGTCATGCCAAATGAGGTGCACTGTGTCTGTGTGTTTCTGATTGGAATTTTTAAACTTTTTATTTTGAGATATAGAATCACAAAAAGTTACAAAGATGGTACGGAATGATCCCATGTACCCTTTGCCTAGATTTCCCCAATAGTTACCTCTTACTTGATTATAGTACAACATAAAGACCAGAAATCTGACATTGGCACAATATATGTGTATAGTTCTGTGTTGATTTATCACACATGTAGATTCATATAACCACCACTGCCCTCAAGATACTATTCCAAGAAACAAAAAAGATACTATTCCATTCCCATGAAGATGTTCCTCAGGTTACCTCTGTATAGTCACCCCTCCCCTCCCACTATCCCTAACACCTGGCAAGTACTAATTTGTTCTTCCTCTGTTTAATTTTTGTCATTTTGAGGATATTATATATAAATGGAATCATACAACATGGAACCTTTTGAGATTGCCTTTTTTCACTCAGTATAATGCCCTTGAGATCCATCTAAGTTGTTGCATATATCAAGAGTGTGTCCCTTTTTCATGGCTGAGTAGTATTCCAGTAGTATGCCTGTACCACACCATATTTAAATCTAAATTCAAAAATTCATTATTGCGGGCTGCCCCCATGGCTTAGCAGTTAAGTGCACACACTCTGCTGCTGGCGGCCTGGGTTTGGATCCTGGGCACGCACCAACGCACCACTTCTCCGGCCATGCTGAGGCCGCGTCCCACATACAGCAACTAGAAGGATGTGCAGCTGTGACATACAACTATCTACTGGGGCTTTGGGGGAAAAATAAATAAAATAATTTAAAAAATTCATTATTGAAACTCACAGAAAGAGAAACAACAGAGAACAAACAATACTTAAGCTCTGATTATACCACAAGTATGTGAACGTAAGCTAGGCTTTGATGAGCTGGTTCCACCATCAAAAGGCCCTCAGAGACTGTCCCTATACTAAACAGGAGCTACATATTTATAGGCTGAGGGAGTTCAAGATATATTTTGGTGGATATGTAAAAATAATAGGAGATCCCACATTAAGAACACAGCCTTAGTTGGGAGGGGAGCCTCTTATGCTCAGAGGCTTGTATCAGCTTGTTCTTCCGTTGAGCTCACACAGACCTGCTGATTCACTTCATATTTTTAAAATCGAGATATAAGTCACATACCATGATTTCACCATACCCACCAGAAGAGCTATAATCATAATAAAAACAAGCACAACAACAAGTGTTGGTGAGGATTTGGAGAAATTGGAACCCTCGTGTGTTACTGGTGGGAATGAAAAATGGTGTAGCTGTTGTGGAAAATGGCTCAATGGTTCCTTAAAAAGCAAAACAGAGTTACCACATGACCCAGCAATTCCACTCCCAGGTATATACCCAAGAAAATTAAAAATGTATAGTTACACAAAAACTTGTACGTGAATGTTCATAGCATTATTCATAGCCAAAAATGTGGAAATAATCTAATGTCCATCAATGGATGAAGGGATCCATTTCTTATTAAGCCACTGAGAGGTAGAAAACAGCATGTCTTAGGGCCTTTTGAGTTTGTCTCTCTTCAGTGTCTGCACAGTGTGTGTTAGAGAAATGGGTTCCAAGGAGCCCAGATATATCAGAAGGGGTATGGAGAGTAGGGGCTCCCTGGGCAGATCTGACATTATCCACTTCCTTGTAATCCTCCCACTTAGAATTCCCAGAAGTCTCCAGAAAACTGAACATCTCACTCAGGAACAAAGTCTCCACAACCAGTGAGTAACCAGGCACTTAATGCTCAGCAGAAATGAGTATGAGGATTGGGCTTTCTCTTCCATCGTCTGAGGTTGTAGGCTTTTACTCTGATTCACAAAACCACCTGACTCTTCCCAGGAAAGTTTTTGGTTTGAGGATGAAGATGGGATGGAGGTGGGCTCTGAGCTTGTGAATAGAGGAGCATTCTGGGTAATGTGGCTGTTTCCAAGATGGCAGAACCAAGGCTATCATGGGAAGACCATCACTTGTCCCTACACAGTGCTCTTCTGACTTGGCTTTGATCCATGTATGTAGTCTTGCTCCCATTGCTTCCATGCACAGCCTGTGCTTCAGCCCCACATAGATCATAGGCGCCTGGATGCAATGCACCCTCTTACCACTCCAGCCCAAGGCAACACGCTTCTCTCATCCTGTGGTTCTCTTTGACCTTGCTTTCTCTGGAAAAAGTCTCCATTTCTTTTAAGACAGAAATGCTCAACAGATCCCCCAAGGATAGGTTGTATATCTCCACTGGGCCCACAGAACTCCAGCTTTCTTTAGCTTCGTGGCACTAGCAGATTCTTTCTAAGACCCTGAGGGAGTTCTTCTCTATCCTCTCTTCAAAATCTTTCTGGGTTCCCAATCACCTTCGGGACAGATGGGAAAACTGGCTCACAGATGTTAAGTCATTTGCCAGAGACTCTGCACCTAACAATTGATGGGTCTGGGATTCATATCTGGACAGCCTGACTCCATATTTAATTCTCTTCTTGTAGCCCCAGAATTCTGCCTCCCAAGTGCATGTGTTCAGGGTAGGGGCAGGAACAGGTGTAGGAGAGATGGTCCTGTCCCTTCACATTTACCCTTTTGATTCCCAGAGCCTTCTAGGAATATCACCGTCTTTCCAGAGGGGTCAGGCACTCCAATTGGTGAGTAAGTGGTCCTCTCTGGACACACTCCCTTCCCATCTCTGTGTCTTTACCCAAGCTGGCTGCTCTCCTTATACAGAAGCAGGAGCTCTGTGCTCTTGGGTCCTGGTGTGTAAAGTGTTAAGGGGAGGGGGAATATCAGCATGTGGAGCTCAGATTTGGGCAAAGATCAGGTGAGAAGGTTGAGATTTTCTAAAAGGTCAGAGAATAATAAATTCCATCTCTCTCCCCACCCCTTTAACAGTCTTCTCTTCCACAATTAGCCAAATAACCAGGGAGTGTCTGTGTGTCGAAAGGGGCTGTATCAGAGGCCTGTGAAGGGGTGTATGGGAGAGGTGATATTTTGAGAATTGGGCTTATCTAGTCCTGAGCCTTGGAGGGGTGAGGAGGGGAGGGACTCTCTAGGAAGAAGATTGGCATCCCAGCTAGCAGAGAATAATGGGATCTCAGAGGTGGGACATGGCTATGAGAAACCTGAGATGTGGCTTGAAGTGGGTCCTGGAGATGGGCTTTTATCATCTGCTTCTGTCTCTCTTCACTCCTCAAGGTCTTGCTCACCAGAACTACACTAAGGGCAATCTGGTCCGGATATGCCTTGGGGCTGTGATTCTCATACTCCTGGTAGGACTTCTGGCAGAAGATTGGCACAGCCGAAGGAAACCCCCGATGCGCTGGGTCAGAGCTGTCCACAGTCCACTCTCACCCCTCCCGCAGACCCAGAAATCACGTGGTTGTCAGGATGGGGGTCGACCAGATGGTCGAAAGCACGGGTGCCACCATCAGAATCCCAAGGCTTAAGGGATAGGTCGTGAGAGTGGAGAGGGGACTTGTGTGGAGTGTGAGAGTGAGAGGCTAGAGATTACAGCTGTGGAAAAGGAGGGCCAGGGCCTCTTCTTGATGCTCCATCAAGGACCTGTTGAATCAGTGTCTGTTTGGCTCTCTGCCCGAGGACTCCTTTTGTTTGGGATGGAAGGAATCTAGTGGATGTCAAAGTCTCCTCACTGATATCTTGCACATTGTGAATTTTATGGTGCCCTAACTGGGCCATCATACTTACCTCTTTCTTCAACCTTCTCTAATAAGGGTTCCAGATTGACCTCTCATATTCCCAACTCTCACAGCTGACCCTGTTCTATCCTTTGCACAAAACCTCCCCACGTTTCCCCCTTGCCCACCTGTGCTCTTTTCTGGTTATCCCCAAAGTTAACCTCTACTCTAACCCTATCTTAAAAGGCAGTCTGATAAATCTCCTTTTGTTTCTCAGAATGGGCCTGCTTCTTTCAGGCTTTTGGGAATTCTATTCTTTTTCCCTAGAATATGATAATTATAATTAACATGTCAATGGCTTTCCTTCATATTAGAAAGCGTCCAAAGTCCTAAACTTGTCCTACAGGCCAGAATAGGTAAATCCATAGAGACAGAAAACAGACTGGTGGTTGCCAGGGGTTGTGGGGAGGAAAGAATAGGGGGTAATTATTTAATCAATATGGTTTTTTAAATCTTGGGATGATGAAAATGTTTTGGAACTAGATAGAGGTGGTGGTTTCATGACATTGTGACTGTACTAAATGCCACTGAATTGTTCACTTTAAAGTGGTTAGTTTTATGTTATATGAATTTTGCCTCAATAAAAAGAAGAAAAATACCCTGCTCCCTGACATCTATGCATCTCTGCGTGGGGTCACTTGTCCTAGGGAACTATGTGGGATATGTCAGAAAAGCTTTCCCTTCCCTGTTACCAGGCTCCAGCAACCTGTTAGGGGCTGTCCCCTCCTGCTAAATTGAAGCCTCTCTGTTACTGACGCTCACAGTCTTTAGATGAAATCCAGCCTGGTTCCTCCGTGGATATGACTCTTGTACACACATGGGGTTCCAGATCCTCTTAAAGTGAACCTCAGATGCTTACCTTGGAAGATAACTTTTCCCCAGGGGCCATCTTAAAGATGGGCCATGAGGATATTCTGGGGTTGGTCATGGGATTTTCTAGAGAAAAAATATAGGTTTATTTTTAATAGGTTAGAATGACATCTCCACTTTTCGCCACCAAATTCTATGCCTGGACCTGATGCTGGGGGAGAGGAATCCTACTCCAAGCTTAAAACCTTGAGGAACTCAGACAAGTACACCAGAATGTGGATAATTTGGATGCTACAAGATCCCACTTATATCAGGAATCTAAAATAGTCAAACTCAGAAACAGAGAGTAGGGTGGTGGCTATCAAGGGCTAGGGAGAAGGGGAATGGAGGAGATGTTGGTCAAAGTGCGCATAGTTTGAGTTGTGCAAGAAGTATAAGTCCTAGATGTCTACTGTACGGCATAGTGTATATAGTTAACAATATTGTATTATATACTTAAAAATTTGTTAAGAGGGTAGATATTACGTTAAATGTTCTTATCACCAAAAAAAGAGAGGGAAGAAACTTTCACAGGTGATGGTTATGTTATGGCATTGTTTATGGTGATGGTTTTACAAGTGTATACTTATCTTCAAACTCAAGATGTAAACATTAAATATGTATAGGTTTTTGTTAATCATACCACAAAAAAGATAAAAACAACAACAACAACAACAAAATTAAAGAATGATGTGGTTCTTTAATCTACCTGGATCAACCACTTCCACAATAATCTAGCCATTCAATCTGGGATTCTATCTCCAAAAATGAAGGAAAAGAGCAAAAGAAGAAAGTGAAGAGGAGTGGTATCTGATGTTCAAGGAACAGGGGCAGGAGGAGGTGTGGGCATCTGAGCTGTGCACAGTTACTCAAATGTCACATTTGATGCTACATGTCTGGTGGGGCTGAGGAGGGGAAGGGAGGAAGGTAAGGACATGTTTCTGCCACCACATCCTGTCTTCTGACTTCGCTTCCTGTCTTCTGACTTCACTTCCTGTCTTCTGACTTTACTTCTTGTTTTCACTTGCACAGTAGTGGCACTGAGCTCAGCACAGGCTGATAGAGTACCATGGCATTCACACTGTCTGCTCTACTCTTTCTCAGTGAGTTGTTAGAATGGAGAAGCCTGGGCCAGGGCTCAGGGAATAAGCAAGAGAGGGAGGGATGCGGTCACCATGAAAATTGTTTTTTTGGGTCCAGGACCTGGTCTGGGATTGGGGTTCATGAAAATAGACGTCCCTCACTGAAGTCTTTCTTTTAGAACTGTGGCTGAGCCAGAGGATCTTGGCACAGGAGAGTGAGTTCTTCCCCAAACTCTCTTACTGGGGCCCACACAAATAGCCTACTCTTCTGGGATAGCTGGGGAGTGAAAAGAGTGTGGCTTAGCCTGGGAGGAGCCTGTAGGTGAGGCTTGGAGGTAGAGGAAGGGGTGCAGGGGTCAGGCTTCCATGACCTTCGGCTCTTATTTCCCTCCAGGAACACCCCTGAAGCCCACCATCTGGGCTACTCCACGCCCTGTGATTCCCCAGGGTGAAAATGTGGCTGTCTATTGAAGCATCAGTGAATGGATGAAGTGGGTGGAACTGTGGTCTTTCCATAACCCTATCAAAGAACCCAAGGTGAATTATTTTTTCTAGATCATCAACATGACCAGATGCAGAGCATGTGTGCACTAATGCTGCTATGGAACCAACGCCACATTATCAGAATTCAGAGATGGGCTGAGGCTGGTGGTCACAGGGAAGGAACAGCTGAGAGAACATGGACAGCTGTACCTGTTTGCCTCCTGACACATACAAATTCACAGACATACATGAACCCTTGTGTCCACATGTCTCAGCTTTAATTTCAGTACTAATTTCAGGTAATGAGGGTGTGGCTGGAACATATACTTTGGAGAAAGATGGTGAATTTAGTTTTGTACATGAGTTTGCATTTTATGGGCCACTGGGTCGTCAATACTTATTAAAGGTCAGGAGGGAATCAACCCTGGAGACAAACTAGTAATGAATACAATTTCCTACAATACAATACGATACCATACGATACAATACAATACAATTTGCATGGTATGTGTCAATCAGTCTTTGTAAAAGTGCCTTAAAAACAGATTGTCTACTCACTCATTGGTAATGGACATCTGGCTGCTTCTATCTTTTTGCTACTGTGGGTTTCTTTTTGGCATGATGAAAATGTTCTGGAACTATATAGTGGTGATGGTTGCACAACATTGTGAACGTACTAAATGTCACCAATGGTGAATTTCGTGTTATGTATATTTACCACAATTTAAAAAAAAGTGAAGAAATGCCATAATGAAATCAGAAAATGGTTGAGCATTTTTTAATACTTATATTTAACAAATTAACATTCTTCAAATATTAGGTTGAACTGTATGAAATTGTCATCTGTAGATGCCAAAAATAAAGATTTCATAAATATCAACAATTTCATATAGTTCAATCCTATACACACAAAAATAAAATGCACTAGTCACAAATTATGTGATTTATAAAAATACTCTTGGTTTTCTACAGAGGAGTGGTCCTCTAATGGAACTTATGTTTAAAATGAATGAGTCTAGCAAATCGCATACAATAATATGTTAAAAAGATTATACACCATGATCAAGTGGGATTTATTCCAGGTATGCAGGGATGGTTTAACATTCGCAAATCAATCAACGTAATACACCACATTAATAAAATGAAGAATAAAAATCACATGATCATTTCAATAGATGCAGAGAAAGCATTTGACAAGATACAGCATCCATTTATGATAAAAACTATGAATAAAATGGGTATAGAGGGAAAGTACCTCAACATAATAAAGGCCATATATGACAAACCCACAGCTAATATCATCCTCAATGATGAAAAACTCAAAGCTATCCCTCTAAGAACAGGAAACAGACAAGGATGCCCACTCTCACCACTCCTATTCAACATAGTACTGGAAGTCCTAGCCAGAGCAATCAGGCAAGAGAAAGAAATAAAAGGGATCCAAATTGGAAAGGAAGAAGTGAAACTGTCACTATTTGCAGATGACATGATTTTATATATAGAAAACCCTAAAGAATCCACCAGAAAACTTTTAGAAGTAATAAACGAATATGGTAAAGTTGCAGGATACAAAATCAACATACAAAAATCAGTTGCATTTCTGTACACTAACAATGAAGTAGCAGAAAGAGAAATTAAGAATACCATCCCATTTACAATTGCAACAAAAAGAATAAAATACCTAGGAATAAACTTAACCAAAGAGGTGAAAGATCTGTACACTGAAAACTATACAACATTTCTGAAAGAAATTGAAGACGACACAAAGAAATGGAAAGATATTCCGTGCTCTTGGATTGGAAGAATTAACATAGTTAAGATGTCCATACTTCCTAAAACAATCTATAGATTCAATGCAATTCCTATCAAAGTTCCAACAACATTTTTCACAGAAATAGAACAAAGAATCCTAAAATTTATATGGAACAACAAACGACCCCAAATAGCTAAAGGAATCCTGAGAAAAAAGAACAAAGCTGGAGGTATCACACTCCCTGATTTCAAAATATACCACAAAGCTATAGTAACCAAAACAGCATGGTACTGGCACAAAAACAGACACACAGATCAATGGAATAGAATCGAATGCCCAGAAATAAACCCACACATCTATGGACAGCTAATCTTCAACAAAGGAGCCAAGAACATACAATGGAGAAAAGAAAGTCTCTTCAACAAATGGTGTTGGGAAAACTGGATAGCCACATGCAAAAAAATGAAAGTAGACCCTTACTTTACACCATACACAAAAATTAACTCCAAATGGATTAAAGACTTGAATGTAAGACCTGAAACTGTGAAACTTCTAGAAGAAAATGTAGGCAGTACGCTCTTCGACATCGGTCTTAGCAACATCTTTTCAAACACCATGTCTGACCGGGCAAGAGAAACAATAGAAAAAATAAACAAATGGGACTACATCAAACTAAAAAGCTTCTGCACAGCAAAGGAAACCATCAACAAAACGAAAAGACAACCTAACAATTGGGAGAAGATATTTGCAAACCATACATCTGATAAGGGCTTAATCTCCAAAATATATAAAGAACTCATGCATCTCAACAACAAAAAAACTAACAACCCAATTAAAAAATGGGCAAAAGACCTAAACAGACATTTCTCCAAAGAAGATATACAGATGGCCAATAGACACATGAAAAGATGTTCAAAATCACTAACTATCAGGGAAATGCAAATCAAAACTACAATGAGATATCACCTCACGCCCGTCAGAATGGCTATAATTAACAAGACAGGAAACAACATGTGTTGGAGAGGATGTGGAGAGAAGGGAACTCTCATACACTGCTGGTGGGAGTGCAAACTGGTGCAGCCACTATGGAAAACAGTATGGAGATACCTCAAAAAATCAAGGATAGAACTACCATATGATCCAGCTATTCCACTGCTGGGTATTTATCCAAGGAACTTGAAAACACCAATTTGTAAAGGTACATGCACCCCTGTGTTCATTGCAGCGTTATTCACAATAGCCAAAACTTGGAAGCAACCTAAGTGCCCATCAAGGGACGAATGGATAACGAAGATGTGGTATGTATACACAATGGAATACTACTCAGCCATAAGAAACGATGAAATCCAGCCATTTGTGACAACATGGATGGACATTGAGGGTATAATGCAAAGTGAAATAAGTCAGAGGGAGAAGGTCAAATACCATATGATTTCCTTCATTAAGTAGTAGATAATAACAACAATAAACAAATACATAGGGACAGAAATTGGATTGGTGGTTACCAAAGGGGAAGGGGGGAGGGAGGAGGGTGAAAGGGATAATTCGGTACATGTGTGTGGTGATGGGTTGTAATTAGTATTTTTGTGGTGAACATGATGTAATCTATGCAGAAATAGAAGTATAATGATGTACACCTGAAATTTTTACAATGTTATAAACCAATGTTACTGCAATAAACAAAAAATTAAAAAAAAAATAAAATGAATGAGTCTTTTCAATGCTGGCAATATATCTCTATGATATATGAATAAATGAATCCTAAGGTAATGTTGAAAGCAAAATAACAACAAACCAGATTGTCAAACTGCAATGAAGATTTATTTGTCCATTTTACAGACGAGGAAAGTGAGACTCAGAGACATTAAATGACCTACCTGGAGCCATTCAGTTGTGGAGCTGGGTTTAACCTAGTTTTGCCACTTGACTCTGAGTTCTCCTAGAGAAAATTTTTTTGATGGGGGGTGGTGGGTGGTTAAAAGGAAAATAAATCTGAAAGAGGACCATCAGAATTCTTAAGAGTAGGGGATTATGGTCTGTGGTATAAAAAATGTTACAAAGGATGAGGCAAGATAGGGAAATTCATAGAGCAGCCAGTGTGAACTACCGTATAAATCGGGTATCGATCAACTCACTATTGCAGGATTAGAAGGAAGTAAATGAAGAGAAACTTTGTGGGTGAGGTTGAAGTTGGGAGGAAGAATCGTGGTTGGCAGAAGAAGGAATACTGAGGACAATGATTGTATTTATTCCCCAGGCTCAGAATCCAGAGACAGCCTCATCATCTCCCTGTCTGTCTTATCGCTATTATTTTCCTTTTTCTCTTGGTCTTATGTCACTGACAAGCCCAGCACAGTGAGTTTGGGAGGAGTCTATTCTCATTACATTTCTTTTTGTAGAAGCAGCACCTGGAGAGGTGGCTGAAAGGCATGGAGATGCAGTTCACTCTTCCAACTCTTGTCTTTCATTCCTGGCAATGCATTCTACACCCAAACCATGCACATGATGGCAGACTCACCCACAGCATAGCCGGGTAATTCAGACTGGTACTCATTTCCTGAGCCTATCCAGCCCAACCGCTCTCCATTCAATGTACAGGTTTCTAGTCCAGAGACAGCTGCAAAGATACAATATGTGAGATGGGTGGGAATAATTTGGGCACCCAGGATGTGCTGAGGAGATGGACATTCTGTCCATGGGGAACGGGCTGCCAAGAGAGTTCATTTCTCCCCTCTTCTCCAGATGCAGTCATGGATAATCAGAAACGTTTGGTTACGTGTGTGAGTACTCAGGGCTTGCCCCAGCATGCCTCCCCACCCTGAGGATGCCTTTCTCTTATTCCTTGGTCTCTAATGCCTTTTGGCCCAAGACCTTGTCAGTGGTTTCATTAATTTATGGTCACGTCCTTCTCCTATCTTGCTCCACTGTTAATAACCATACTCAAAGAGCCTTTAACTTACGTGTAAAATGGGCAGAGACTCAATCCCTAAATTGATGTACACAGGTTACTCAGTTTCTTATCTCTTAAAGGGGGTTGGGCTAGGTTACAGTGGTTCTCAACCTAGGGGCATTTTGCACCCCAGGGAATATTTGTCAGTGCCTAGAGACATTTTTTACTTGTCATGTAACAGCGGAAAAACTAAAAATCCTTGTAGCTTCTCTCTTGGTGCCAGCCCTGATATCAATTCCCCCACGTTGAACCCAGCATATATGGGGTTAAAAACACAAAAAGCATTCATTCCCCTTCCCTGCTTCTCTAAGGTACATTCACATGTAGATATTGGTTGTCTTAGCCTTTGTATCCCTGAATTCCACAAGGCAAATGGAGTTAATATATCGTTACACACTGAAGTTCTGGCTAATGACCAGTTTTTGAGGTTTGTTACAGGGAAACTGATATCCAAGAGTTATCGAGAAGCTGAAACTCCCCAACTCCTTGTTCCTGGTGCTGAATCTGCCATTCATCGTGGAGACAGACAAACGGAGGACACCTGCAGCTTCCCTTATCTCGGCCAAATGCAGGCTGATAGGAGGACTCTGGGCTGCAAAGCCACAGCTCCCCCTCCCCTATCTAAAACCATGTAAACTTTGTAATTGTTAATTGGCAGCAGTTTCCTTCCTCTTCCCAGGACCCAGTTTTGGGTGGTGCAGGAATATTGATCAACGAGACTCTAAACCTCCTGCCATAGATAGAGAGAACAGCTGGCCCAGCACCAGAATGTCTGGGACCCCCAGAATGTCCTCCTCCGATAAATAATCACAGTCACAAAGAGTACATTCTTTCCCATGGTCTTTCTTTTAAAAACCCCAACTCCCAATGCGTCAGGAGGACTGTGGGTCTTGGGGCATGAGCCCACTGCAGCCTCATTTTGCTGGCAAAATTAAACCATTTTTCTTTTCCTCGATCCCTTGCCCTTATGTTCATTGATTCAGCTACGGTGGCAGGGTCCCGGGTTTTTCTGGCTCCAGTCACAACTGTGAGGGAGGTGCTGGTATCTAGTGAGTAGAGGGTAGAGATGCTGCTAACACCCTACAAATACACAGGACGGTCTCTCTCTCTCACCAAGAATACATACTCTTGAGATACACGTAAGATAACAAGGAATTATCAGCCCTCAAATGACAATAGTGTAGAGGTTGAGAAACCTTTGGCTAGAAGACATCTAAATTATTTTCTAGTTTAAAATTGTGTGCCTCTACTTATTTTAACAACCCCACCCATTCCCACGAAGGGCACTCACCCCTCAGAACCTGAGAATGAAGATGCTTTAGGAATGACCTATATCCAGCTGAACAACAGGCCTTGAGACAGGGACAGAAGGAAACTTATAGGAAACCCCAGGAACTCAAACTGTGTCCAATGACATTGCTGAAATGATGGAATATGTTAGAGCATGGTTTAAAGATGACTTCTGGGAACGTGATGTATTTGGTAACAGTGATGAACTGATGGACCCCAATGAAGAAATAGGAGAAAGTAGGAGGATTGGAAGAAAAATTTAAAAGTTAGTGCTTATAGAAAAGTAATTATTATTTACATCGTTTCTTTAAGGAATTTTGGGATTGTGTATGTCACAAGGACATTTTGGGGACTCTATGGGGAAGAGCTATGCATACCATGACGTTTTTGTAAGTAAAGTTGGAATTATTAGAAAGTTAATCAGAGCAATGACATGATCATATATGTGCTTCATTGAAGCATCTAAGAGCGCTGCATCCTTCTAGTTGCTGTATGTGGGACACGGCCTCAGCATGGCCGGAGAAGCAGTGCATCAGTGCGCGCCCGGGACCCGAACCCGGGCCGCCAGTAGTGGAGCGCGTGCATTTAACTGCTAAGCCTCGGGGCTGGCCCAAGAGTGCTACAAAACATTGTGGTTTGGTAGGAGAAATAATCTGATGAGGAAGAACTATCAGGCAGCTATCCACGCAGGTCAAGAAATACCAGCACAGGGCAATGACTGGCAAAGTAATCAGAAATCAATGTGATCACAAATATTTCCATCCCTTTCCCCCCCCCCCAGACTAAGTTCTCCCCAAATAAAATATCTGTTTTCTAAGTTTGGTCAGAATCCATTAATAAATACAACTTCACTCATGAAAGCTTCCACTTTTATTTCTCTCTATATACTCAAGATACAGACACTTCATTCATAACAGAGTTAAGTGACTTGTGCATGTTTATGCAAGCCAGAGGCACAACCACGGCTAAAACAACATCTGGCCCAGAAACTAGGACCACTGAGAAGGCTCATAGGAGGTTCGCCACCACCTTGAAGATCCATGACTTTACTGTAGAAGGAATGACTCCAGGGGGATTCAGAAAATGAAGTCATGAGAAGAAGGTCTGCTGTTTTTTGGATCTCGATGATCACTCTCAATAGTTAGTTGTGGGTTGCTGTCTTTGATTTCTTGCAGCAGCTTGTGGATTCGAGCATCAGATTCATCTATCTTCAATCTGGGGGTACAATGGAAAAAAAGAGTTTCTTGTTGCTTCAAGGAGATTCATCCAAACACCCAAGTGTCTGCAAGTCTCATGCTTTAGGGATTTGCAGAGAAGGGGCCATCTTTATTGATTATTGTATGCTGCAAAATAGAGTTCCATCTTGATTTCATAGAGACAAAAAGATATCAGGTTAGCACTGTAATGGTATAAAGCCAATCTGTGGGCGATTATCAAATCATCCTTGGTGTGAGATATGGAATTGATGAATACATCTGTGATATAGCTCCACATATGTGATATAGCTCCAGTTATGTTATATCTACTCCATAACTCACTTTGACAACTTCTTCTACTTGGTGGACCCAGGATGAGGCACACACACTTCAACCAAGTCAGTTGGACCAGCTTTTTATCCCCTTGGCTATGTGATACTTGCTAACTACCACCCTTTATTTGACCTGCAATGATAGACAGCAGCCTCATTTCTAGGAGTCACCTTTTAGTAACCATATTCAGCCATGTGAATGTGGAAATGGGGGTCAACACAGGAGAGGGAATAATTAAAGCAAAATATGTGTAAAAATAAGAGACAAAGGATATTAGCTGCCACATTTCTTGTTGGCATTGCTAGTCCTGGTTTTGCTAGTACATGAATCGATTTTTGTTTTCTTTTTCACGATTCACAATACATCCATGCAACACATTTACAGTTATAAGATGAGTAAGTTCTGGAGATCTAATGTGCAGCATAGTGACAGTTAATAATACTGTCTTGTATTCTTGAAATTTGCCAAGAGAGTAGATCTTAAGTGTTCTCACAACACACACAAAAGGTAACTATGTGAGGTGATGGATATGTTAATTAGCTTGATTTTGGTAATCATTTCACAATGGACACATATATCAAAACAGCAGTCAAAATAGCTGTGGCTAAAATAAGGGCCAACTAGCTTTAAACTGTTTTAAACATGACCCTCCAAGGTCAAACATAATTACATTTATTCATGATTGTTGGAGGTTGGTCATGTGGTAGGAGAACAAAAATGGTTTCCATAGTAGAACTGTGTCTGGCCAAAAGTCTTGAAGAAATCAGAAATAGAAGGTCCACACTGGAAGATATCAATGTGTTGCTCTAAGGATGAGGAGTGATGGTAGGTTTCTTTGGCTGCAAGCAAGAGAAAACGACTATAGCAAACTTAAAAGAGCTTATCAGAAGGATATGGTGTAGCTGATAGAATCAAAGAGCTAAAAACCACATTTTGAAAAGGGCAGGGCCAGCGCATCTGTGCCTTTCTAGGATCTATGATCCAGGAAGAAGCCCTCCCCTTAAGCCACCCATCTTGAGATCCCAAGACCCAGGAAAGAATGTCTGACTGGCTGGTCTAAAGAAACAGCTCCAATGTTATCTTTGTGGGGGCTTTACATCTAGATTGAAACTCACCAATATTATCTAAAGTGAGAGTGCTAACTCACAAGAAAGGGGCTAGGAAAAAAAAATTTAGTGTCCACACATCTCTTCTTTCGACTAGCAAGGTACCTTGGGGCCCGAGATTCATGTTAAGTAAATAGATAATCTATTTCTTCTACATAATTATCGTTTTAAGCCATTAATTGTTTATGTTGTATCTGAGAATTTAAAGAAGTTCCCACACTCCTAGGAAGAGTTCTGTAGTTCTTTGTTGCCATGGTAGCAAGTAAACAACAGAACTCAATCACAGCTTGCTCAGATGAGCCGGTAGATGACAGACAATTGGTCATAGCTTCTACTGTCACAGACTACTCTCATCAAACAGCAGACACATTCCAGAGAACAGGCTTCTAAGGCTGACATTGACCTCCTAGACCTCTGTAACCAATATAGCCTGAAAACAAATGCTTTCCAAAAACATGACAGGAGAGCTGCTGTTTGATTTCCTTAACAACACAATGGCTGGCCGCGATAACACTCCTTCACTTAGGAGAGCCCCTAATCCAGCTTCTTGGTTTCAGATTGAGTTTTGGACTTATCCTTTGACTGACCTTACCTGCCAAAGCAAGAGTAGGAATCGATAGGAGAGTTACCTGGTGACCAAACATCAATGGATGAGAGACAAATGTTAGCCATGGATGCCTACAACCAATTCCTGTAGTCTGTGCTCCTTCCAGACCTGCTATTGTGGAGAAAACACCTTGGGATGTAGGAAGATCTTACCTGAGTGTCTGGAGGGGGCAACTTTGAAGTTTCAAGGCATCACACAGCACCTTTACTCCACTGTAGCCCAAGGAATTCTGGCCCAGATCCAGAGTAGTCAGGTTCTGGTTGCTGCTGAGGGCAGACGAGAGGTCTTCACAACTGAAAGGAGTGATGGCACATCCCCACAACCTACAGATGAAACACAAAAATTCATTCATTCATTCAACCAATGCTTACTGATACCATCCTGCGTGTCAGGCACGCTCTTGGGTTTGGAGGTCCAACAGTGAACAATAGAAGTCTCTGCCCTCAGAGCTCACCAGTAATAGGAAACAGATGCAGTTTCCAATAAATAGTGTTTCATATCCAATAAAGGTTATGAAGAGTAAGGGGTGAAGGGAGTAGCTGAGGATGGTCGCTACAATGGTAGAGAAGATCTGAGGGGGTTGAAGAGAATGAACCATAGAGAGATCAGGAGTGGGAGCTCCCCAGGGCAGAGAAATAGCTTGTGCAAAGGCCCTGAGGTTACACATGATTACCATGTAAAGCAACATGAAGGCAGCCAGCCTGAGAGTGAGCCAGGGAGGGTTGTAAGAGATGAGGTCATAGATAAGAGGGTGCCAGCTCATGTAAGGCCCTTAGGCCATTGTAAACTTCAGATTTTCCTTGGAATGAGATGGGGAACTACTGAAGGTTTTGAGCAGAAGCGTAATGAGAGTTACACCTTAGAAGTTATTCTTGCCGCTTGGTTGAAGAACTGTGGGGGAACAAAGAAGGCAGAATACAGATTACTTTGAAGTCTATATACCAACCAGATGTTTCCAGGACGTGTGTGGGGATGAGAGCAGATTCTGGATATCTGGAAGAAAGTAGCAGGACTTCAAAAAGGATCAAACTTCATATTTGAAAGGAAAAAAGAAGAAAAGATGACACGTAAAGAATTTTGTTCTGAGTAAATCAAATAATCTTTTTTTTTGAGCTGCAGAAGCAGCAGCTTTAGGCAGGGAAAAAAAGCAACTCAGTTTGGGACAGATAACTAAATTCTGCCTATCCAAATTCTCAGAGGAAGTATAAAGATGGATATTGGCTGAGTGTAGTAGAGAGGAGAAAGCTTTCTTCCATCTGGAGTTCTCGAATGGGCTGAAGACAGAGACAAATAGGAATCCTGTAAACATTCAAAGGGCTTGCATACGTATACACACACATATGAGATAAGGGAATAGGTCACGGATTTACATTTACTCCAGGATTTAGAAAAGGCTAAATATTAAACATTCAGCATACTCTCTGGCACATTGTTGAATAACATGCATACATATTTCATTATCATAATCAACTTCTCTGATGGATACAACTAACTCTATTCACTAGAATGGATAACTGAGATTATACTGCCAGGAAGTTATAGCTGACTGGATAAAGGGCAGCCATCCTTCCCTATGCCAGTAGTATGTGTGATTAAGAGAGCCCTCCATCACCATTAACATTGCCACTCTCCTGCAAACACGTACATACCATGAATTGTAACCACCAGTGGTTCCCTACCTGCGATTCCGAGGGTTTGCTCACTTGGCATTCTCACCAATGCAAATTGCAATCATGCTGAGACCTTTAAAAATACTGTTGTCTGGAGATTGGATTGGTGGTTACCACAGGGAAAGCTGTGAGGGAGGAGGGCGAAATGGGGGATTAGCTGCATGTGTGTGGTGATGGATTGTAATTAGTATTTGGGTGGTGAACATGATGTAATCTATGCAGAAATAGAAGTATGATGATGTACACCTGAAATTTATAGTCATAAATCAATGTTATTGCAATAAAAAATAAAAACCTAAAAAAACTACTGTTATCTGGGTCTTACTTTTGGAGATCTTGATCTGAGTGGTCTGGGGTACAGCCTGGGTGTCGGGGTTTTCAAAGCTCCAAGCATTTCTATGATGCAGTAGAGACTGAGCACTACAACTACACTATATCTTCTTGTACTGTAGAGGCTAGAAAACTGGTTATCTTTTGAGAGTCCTTCACAGGTAGGGGTCCAGGTTCAAGTGCCTCTGACTGATGGTACCTAACTCACACGGGTTTGTGAGACAGAACTGAGTTGAGGCCATTTATCTGCTCGTAGAGGCAACATTTTCTGGTGCAGGGTCTAATTTCTACCTCTCTGAAGGTTGGGAGCTGGGGCAGCAGTGGCTGCTTCTTGATGCCTTATGGCATTGCATCCTTGAAATTTTTCACTGGTGGCTTTTGGATGACCCAGATTAGAAGCTATTCCTTTAACCATCCTAGTGAATTTTCTCCCCCAGCTTTATGGAGGTATATTTGACAAATAAAATTATATGTATTTAAGGTATACACATGATGATTTAATATATGTATACATTGTGAAATGATTACCAGAATCAAATTAATTAACACATCCATCACTTCACATAGTTACCATTTTTAAAAATTAAAAAAATTTTTAATTGATGTCATAATAGTTTATAACATTGTGAGATTTCAGTTGTACATTATTATTTGTCAATCACCATATAAATGCACCCCTTCACCCCTTGTGCCCAACCCCCAACTCCCTTCCCCCTGGTAACCACTAAACTGTTCTGTCCGTGTGTTAGTTTATATTCCACATATGAGTGAAGTCATGTGGTGTTTGTCTTTCTCTGTCTGGCTTATTTCACTTAACATAATACCCTCCAGGTCCATTCATGTTGTTGCAAATGGGATGATTTTGTCCTTTTTATGGCTGAGTAGTATTCCATTGTATATATATATATACCACATCTTCTTTATCCAATAGTCACCATTTTTTATTCATGGTGAGAACAATGAAGATCTATTCTCTTAGCAAATTTTCCCTATTTTTCATTGTTGAAAATAGAAGTTGCTGGAGTTTTTTACTCTTTACTGAGATATAATTGACATATAACATCGTGTGAATTTAAGGTGTGCAAACACGTTGATTTGATACATTTATATATTGTAAAGTGATTGCCACCATAGAAGTAGCTAATACCTCCATTCTATCACATAATTACCATTTCTTTTTTGTGGTGAGAATATATAAGATCTATTCTTTTAGCAACTTTTAAGTATATAACACTGTGTTATTAGCTATAATCACCATGCTATACATTAGATCCCCAGAACTTGTTAATCTTTTTTTTTTTTTAACACTTAAGGGTTTTTTTTTTTTTTAAATTTTATTTATTTATTTTTTCCCCCAAAGCCCCAGTAGATAGTTGTATGTTATAGCTGCACATCCTTCTAGTTTCTGTATGTGGGACACAGCCTCAGCATGGCCGGAGAAGCAGTGCGTCAGTGCACACCCGGGATCCGAACCCGGGCTGCCAGCAGCAGAGCGCGAGCACTTAACCACTAAGCCATGGGGCCGGCCCAGAACTTGTTAATCTTGATAACTGGAAGTTTGTTCCCTTTGGCCAATGTCTCCCCATTTCCCCCAGCCCCTGGTAACCACCATTCTACTCTGTTTCTATGAGTTCAGCTTTTTTAGATTCCACATATAAGTGATATCATACGGTATTTGTCTTTCTCTTATTTCACTTAGCGTAATGCCCTCAAGTTTCATCCATGTTGTCACAAATGGAAGGATTTTCCTCTTTCTCATGGCTAATATTCCATTGTTTATATGATTACCGTATCTTCTTTATCCACTCATCTGTTGATGGACACTTAGGTTGTTTCTATGTCTTAGCTGTTGTGAATAATGCTGCAATAAACATGAAAATATAGCTATCTCTTTGATATCCTGTTTCATTTCCTTCAGATATATACCCAGAAGTGGGATTGCTGGATCATATGGTAGTTCTGTTTTTAATTTTGAGTAACCACCATACTGTTTTCCATAGTGACTGCACCAATGTGCATTCCCACAAACAGTGCATAAAGGTTTCCTTTTCTCCACATCCTCACCAGCACTTGTTATCTCTTGTCTTCTTGATGACAGCCATTCTAACAGGTGTGAGGTAACATCTCATTGTAGTTTTGATTTGCATTTCCCTGGTGATTAGTGATGCTGAACACCGTTTCATGTATCTGTTGGCCATCTGTATGGCTTCTTTGGACAAATGTCTATTCAGGTCCTCTGCCCATTTTTTATTTTTATTTTTGCTGTTAAGTTGTATAAGTTCCTTATATATTTTGGATATTAACCCCTTATCAGATATACGGTTTGCAAATGTTTTTGCCCATTCTGTAGGTTGTCTTTTCATTTTGTTGATTGTTTCCTTTGGTATAAGAAGCTTTTTAGTTTGATGAAGCCCCATTTATTTACTTTTGCTTTTGTTGCCTGTGCTTTTGGCGTCATACCCAAAAAATCATTGCCAAGACCCATGTCAAGGAGCTTTCTCCCTATGTTTTCTTCTAGGAGTTTTATGGCTTCAGGTCTTATGTTTAAGTCCTTAATCTATTTTGAGTTAAATTTTGTGTATGTTGCAAAGGTTCAATTTCATTCTTTTCCATTTATTGAAGAGACTATCCACTTCCCATTGACTATTCTTGGTCTCCTTATTAAAGATTAGTAGACTGTTTTCGTGAGGGTTTATTTTTGGGCTCTCTATTCTGTTCTGTTGGTCTATTCATCTGTTTTTTTTTTAATTTTTTGTTTATTGCAGTAACATTGGTTTATAACATTGTATAAATTTCAGGTGTACATCATTATACTTCTATTTCTGCATAGATTACATCATGTTCACCACCCAAATACTAATTATAACCCATCACCACACACATGTGCCTAATTATCCCTTTCGCCCTCCTCCCTCCCCCCTTCCCCTCTGGTAACCACCAATCCACTCTCTGTCTCTATGTGTTTGTTTATTGTTGTTATTATCTACTACTTAATGAAGGAAATCATACGGTATTTGACCTTCTCCCTCTGACTAATTTCACTTAGCATAATACCCTCAATGTCCATCCATGTTGTCACAAATGGCTGGATTTCATCATTTCTTATGGCTGAGTAGTATTCCATTGTGTATATATACCACATCTTCTTTATCCATTCATCCCTTGATGGGCACTTAGGTTGCTTCCAAGTCTTGGCTATTGTGAATAACGCTGCAATGAACACAGGGGTGCATGTATCTTTATGCATTGGTGTTTTCTAGTTCTTTGGATAAATACCCAGCAGTGGAATAGCTGGACCATATGGTAGTTCTATCCTTGATTTTTTGAGGAATATCCATACTGTTTTCCATGGTGGCTGCACCAGTTCGCACTCCCACCAGCAGTGTATGAGAGTTCCCTTCTCTCCACATCCTCTCCAACACTTGTTGTTTCCTGTCTTGTTAATTATAGCCATTCTGACAGGCGTGAGGTGATATCTCATTGTAGTTTTGATTTGCATTTCCCTGATAGTTAATGATTTTGAACATCTTTTCATCTGTTTTTATGCCAGTACCATACTGTTTTCATTACTATAGTTTTGTAATACAGTTTGAAATCAGGAAGTGTGATGTCTCTAGCTTTATTGTTTATTGATAAAGACAAGATTGATTTGGCTATTCAAGGTCTTTTGTGGTTCCCTAGGAATTTTGGGATCTTGAAAAAAATTTTTTGTGAAAAATTCTACCCCAGTGGATTTTTAAAATACTCAGTTGAATTTATTCCAATCCTTTGTATTTGCTCCAATGATATTTGATTTCAGATATAGATTAAAGTTCAGAAAAACATAACTTACCATAGACATCTCAGGTTACACAGTGGTTTCTTCAAAGCCTCACACAGAAACTTCAGTCCAATAATTCCTATGTGATTCAGCCCCAGATCTAAGTGCGTGAGGCTTGAATTTTGTTGGAGAAGCGTTGAGAGATGATTGCAGCCTTCACTGGTTATGTTGCAGTACCATAGCCTAGAAATCAATCACATGAAGAAAAAAACCCTGTTAGTCCCTCACCGGTGAGAATCACCAAAACCATGATTGTTAATCTCAAGCCTCGGGTTTTAGATAAGCTTGGAGACAATGGAGACATGGAAATGCAATCAGGAGATGAGGCTGGCTTTCAGTTTGCAGCCAACAAGGGCACAGGGACCCCAGTCCTACAATCACAAAGAACCAAATTCTTCCAACAACCTGAATGAGCAAAGGAATGGATTCCTTCCTAGAGTCTCAGAAAGGATCACACCCTGCAGACATCTTGGTTTTATCCCAGTGAGATGTGTATTGGTCTTCTGACTTAGGGAACTATAAAATCGTTCCAGCAGCAATAGAAGACCAATGCAGCTGCCCTTTAATTTTGATGAACTCTAAGTGATTGCATAGGCATTGGCCTACACAAAGGCCCCCTGTGACTTGGCCAGACCCCAGGGAATAATGGTCATGTGATATATCTAGGGATGTGGGACCACAGGCAGCCTCGGCACCTGTGTTCCCCAAGCTGAGGGCCATAGGACCCGGAGGGACAACAGGAATGGATGACAGATTTGAGGGTGACCGACGTGGACTGAAAGGAGCCGATAGACACCCCCATGGCTTGGTAAATTTGTAGAAACTTCCATGACTATGGGGTAACAGAGGAAGGCCCAAGCAAATTAAGTTTTGACAACTTAGCAAAATAGGGGCATGGATAAAAACACTGAGTTGAGGCTTAGAAAGAAAAGGACTTGACCTATATTTTCTGAGATTCATACCTTCTACAAGGATGCCAACTTGGTGAGATTTACTGTCTAAGCCTCAGTTTTATCATCTGCAAACTGGGAGAGATAAGGATTTTATAAGGCTGAGAGGATTCAATGAAACAATCTCTGGGAAGACGTTAGCATAGTGTCTGTCATGTATTAGATGCTTAATACGTGTTGACTCTCATTATTTTGTTTTTCTGTTTAGATGTCTAGGATGGCAGCAATTTCTAACATAATTTGATTTTAATTTAGGACTAGTGGGTGGGGAACATCTTATTCCCTAGGGAACTTTATGTTATTTTAGTGTTTGGGGGCTTAGATAATGGGGAAAAATCCTTTCCTTCTACCTCTCTCCAACCATGAACTAAATACTTCATGAAATTTTAAGTGAATGAGTGGTTTTGAGATACTGGGTTCCTTAAGGTGTATCCTAGATTAAAACTAATTTATAGGAAAAGCAGACAGTTACTAACTGTCAGAGGCAATTTTGTAGATAGCAAGAGCCCCAGAGATGTTAACACTGAATAGGATCTACAAATAGAAATAATCAGTGCAGCCCCAATCATTTCTAAAAATTTGTCCTATGATTTTAGTATTAATGGGATTATATTGAGCTTGTCGGCGAATAAACACATCTACACCCAACTGCAGGTGAAGATTGTTACATAGCTCTAAAAACACACATGAAAAAACTACTACTCAGCCATAAAAAAAGACAAAATCGTCCCATTTGCAACAACATGAATGGGCCTGGAGGGTATTATGTTAAGTGAAATAAGCCAGAAAGAGAAAGACAAACACTGTATGATCTCACTCATATGTGGAATATAAATCAGCACACGGACAGAGAAAACGGTATTGTGGTTACCAGGGGCAATGGGGGTAGGGGGTGGGCACAAGGGGTGCAGGGAGACATATATATGGTGATGGACAAACAAAAATGTACAACCCAAAATTTCACAATGTTATAAACTATTAAAACATCAATAAAACAAAAACAACAACAACAAAACAAAAAAATGATACCTGGAAACCAGCTACTTCTCTGAATCCCTGATAGAACATTGACACCACTTGTTGTGATTTGTTCTCTCACTCTCTCCCAGGTCCCACCAGATCTCACCATCAGCATCACACTTCGTGTATTCAGAGGAATTATTAAATGTTTGCAACTGTCCTACTTGAATCCAGTATGTGTATGCACACACACATGCACACAGAGCCAGCAGGGACTTACACTAGGGTCTGTAGTTGACATTCAGGGTAACTCAAGCCCTCACACAGAAGTTTCACCCCATCATCCCCCAGAGCATTCTTTGCTAAACACAGGTGTGTCAGCCTCTGGTTGACAATCAAAGCAGAAGACAGCTCCTTGCAATAGGCTTCTGTAAGGTGACAGTTTTCCAACCTACAAAAGCACCACACAAGTGGTAAGACGGTGAGAACATTTCCAAAGTTCAACTTTCTTGACTGTCTTCAAATACTAGAGTCCACAGCTACAGCCCTTCTTGTTAATTCCCCACACTTTCTCAATCACGTGCTAGTGTTCACAGTCATGAAGGACCAGGGATGAGAGGAGGATAAGATGTATGAGACATCTGCCTGGGACCAAAAATGGGAACAAAGTGTTGACATCAGTAGGAGGTTCCATACAGATTGCCCAGCAAGTCCAGGTGTTACCACTGTTCTTCTCTATGTGTCCCCAGATCTAAAACAGAGATGCTTCACGGGAAGAGAGGACTGACTTACGACAACCTCTGCAGGAAGCACTTTGGGTGTCTCAGAGTCATGTACAGCAACTTGGCATCCTCATCCAGGAGCTCATTTGCTGTGAGGTTCAGGCATGTGAGGGACTGGTTGATTTTGAGGGAGGAGGAGAGATCAGCCCACTGCTGAGTGGTGGCAGAACAAGATACCAAACTGCAGGAGAAATGGGAACAAGTCATTCTTGAGACCAAACACTGGAGAACTGTCTCCAGTTTTATCTCTCACTCCACTCCATTATGCTACACCCGGGACTAAATTATCTGGGGCACTGGTTGTCAAAGTGGGGTCCCTGGACCAGCTGCATCAGTGTCATCTGAGGGCAACCAGATAGAAACGCAAAACCTCAGAAACTCTGGATGTAAAGTCCAGTGATCTATGTTTGAAGGTGTCCTTCAGTCACTTGGAAGAGGTGTGAAGACAATTCCTGGGCCATACACCCAGAATTTAATTCAGAAGATCCAGGTGAGACCCCCAAATTTGGATTTTAACAAGTTCCCAGGGGTGCAGCCACTGCTGGCCTGGAGACCACACGTTGAGAACTACTTATTTAGAAATCCAGTCAATCAAGCAGAGCATGCAACATGGCACCTGTATTCTATTCCTGGAGATGGATATTCTTATCATGGGCAAGTGGAAATTCTTTGGAACATTATGTATAACACCATGGCCTTTGGAGTGAAGTTTCTAAAAAAATCCTGATTCTACCACTTACTATATAGGAAAATGTAGTCAAATTACTTAACTTCATTAAACCTCGTTTCCATCTTTAAGTTGGAAGTAAATCATACCTTCACAGTGAGCGTTTAAGGTTGATAATTCCCATGAAGAGCCAAGTGGAATGTGTGTCACATAGCTAAAATTCACTAAAATTCAGCTGAAACACTTTCTTCTCTTAGAGTCTAAACTATAATTGAGGAACCAAAGTTAGCTAGGGGTTGGAACACAAAGTGGAGTGTTAATTGCTTCCAGTAAAATAAGCCAAACTTATATGGGCCCTCATCCTTCCATTTTGGGTATCCATTTACTCTTCGAGAAACAAATTAGTGACCCAAATCTTCGAATCACACACTATATGCTCCTGCTGAATCTCACAGGAAAAAGAAAGGAAGGTCATTACGAATGGTCGATAATGATAGCAGCTACTGTTGAATGCATGTGTGCTTGGACTTGGTTTCATTCAATCCTCAGATCCTTGTGAGATGTGCATTATTCCATTTGCTTGATGGAGAGAAGAACTAGTTAAATAGTCCAAAATCATACGGGTAGAGGCAGAACCACAATTTGAGACAAACTGATCACCTTAAACTGTGTTCCTGTTACTACTCAAACGTGGTCAATTGAGGATCGGTGGAACCCCGTGATCAATGATGGTAATCATCACCAGAGCAACTTCCCAAGGGGAGATGTCTCAAACCAGAGGAGATCTCTCATATCAGAGGACTACCAGGAAAGGGAAAACCTGATGCTCCTGAAGGGTCCTTGCCTGGAAAGATGAAGCCAGTAGCTGGTATTGTGAATCATGACGTAGGAGAAATGTGAACCATATATAAATTATCTCTGACAGAAGATGATATCCTATTTCTGGGAGTTTCTTTGGACTCAGGGCTGTTATGTATGGTTGTCCAGGTTGTTCACTGATCAACACAAGTGGAAAACCAAACTCTAGCCCATTTTCTATTCTGGGACATGTGCCCTGACTAGTACTATTTCCAGTTAGAATAAGGAATTATTTTTTCTAATTTATGCAGAATTGTTGTATAGGCTTGTGGCAGCTCTGTTTATATGCTGAGGATTTCAGTGATGGTGAGCTATACCTCAGATATTGCAGATTACATTTCGGGTGCCTCAAGACCATACACAAGGGGGGAAGCATATTGTCCTGGTCATTTCCTTGAAGCGTCAGATGTGTCAGAGTCTCATGACCATCAAAAGCGATGCAGAAGTTCCGATAAGCATCAGCTGGGGAAATATTTTTGAGGCTAGGGAAAAGAAAAAAAGATGAGGTCTTGAGTTTCTATACCTATATAGCATGTAAGTAGAAACATAGGACTGTCATATATTTAAGCTTTAGACAGAACTAATTTTTAATGTTTTTCATCTTTATTGACGTATTACTGACAAGTAAAATTGTGTATATTTAAGGTGTACAACTTAATGTTTTGATATACGTATACCTTGTGACATTATTGCCACAATCAAGCTAATTAACATATCCACCACCTCAGGTAGTTACCATTTTCTGTTGGGGTGGGAACACTTAAGATCAACTCTCTTTGAAAATTTCAAGTATGCACCACAGTATTGTTGACTGTCGTCGAATTGCTGTACATTAGGTCACCAGGACATATTCATTTTTTTTTCATGGAGTTTTTTTCCAGTAACTTTGAGATCATAGTGTTTATAACATTGTGTAATTTCTGGTGTACATTATTGTTTATAAATTTCTTAGACTTCATTGTTGTCACCCCAAGTAGTCTAATTATTGTCCATCACTGTACATATGTGTTCCTTTACCCCTTTCACCCATCCTCCAGCCCCCTTCTCCTCTGGTAACCACTAATCTGCAGAACTTATTCATCTTGCGTAACTGAAACTTTGAATCCCTTGGCCAACATCTTACTTTAGAAACTATTAGAAGCTCCAACTTCTTTAGTTATCGCAAACTTTTGCAAAAGGGAAGTAGGTCATCAACAGTTGTTTCAGACAAAAGCTGTTCTTCTATGGCTTTTTAAAATAATAAGGAAGGGTGGTATCTCTTCACTGAAGTGTCACCAGTGGGCACATTTTATGAGCACTATTTCCTGCTGCATGCTTTGACTCTAAGGAATGCTCTTGCATTTAGAATTAGGATCACATGGCTGATGTAACCTTAAGTGGGCAAAGGTTCTTATTTCTCTATGTTGAGAAAGAAGAGATACCTGCAGCTAGAGAAGGTCTCCTTGATATCAAAGCTCACTTAGCTGATGAATTGTGTTTACTCTCCTTCCCCAACCACCTCCCCCACCCCGCACAAATTTAAGCTTGCAGGACTTTACCAGCACACTATCCACATAAATGAACCTTAGGTCCAGGGAGACTCTGAAATGCTGTCTCACATGGCAAAAGCATTCTGTTCTGAGTACGTTTAAGTTATATAATTACCTTTTTCTGGTGTTTCTTAGCCTCATCTTTTCTTTCCAACTTTATTCAACTACATAATTTTTTAAGTCATATTCAGACAGACATATACCCAGCCCAAGTGAATTTTAATGCTCAGTTCTCAGGCCTGTCTCAGCACATCGATACTATCTCCCTACATCAGTGGTTCCCAGTCAGGGGTGATTTTGTACCCCCTGGGGATACTTCGCAATGTCTGGAGACATTTTTGGTTGTTGCACTTCAGAGTGTGTGGGTGCTCCTGGCATCTGGAAGGTAGAGGCCAGGGATGCTGCTAAACATCCTACAATGCAAAGGACAGCCCCCCTCCAACAAAAAAATATACAGCCCAAAATGTCAGCAGAGGTTCAGAGATCCTGCTCTACACACAGCCCTATGGTTGTCATAAAAATATTAAAACTGTCCCCAGGATCTTGATGTTCCTCATGGTGTTTTGTGGACATCCAAACCATATTTCACATTGTGTGAAAATTACTTCATAAAAAAATAGACTGGTAGTTGCCAGGGGCTAGGGAGAAGGGGTCATGGGGAATTATTATTTAATGGGGACAAAGTGTCAGTTTTGCAAGATGAAAAGAATTATGGAGATGGATGGTGGTGATGGTTGCACAACCATGTGAATAGACTTAATGTCAATGAACTGTACACTTAAAATTGGTTAAGATGCTAAGTTTTATGTTATACATATTTTGCCACAATAAAAAAGTTGGAAAAATTACTTTATATGGTTCTCTCAGTAGACAAACTTAAGGACCGGATCTCAATTCCTTGTGTATTGAGTACCCTGTTGGAGTCTGGGATAGGAATTCAAATATTGCTCCAATATTAAAAATGTCAGAAGCTTGGTCATGCCCTTGGTGTTTCAATCCAGGGATTAGCTTCTACTTACACCACTTTCTGGAGATTACAGGTAGCAGAGGCTATTTTTTCACAAAGAATTCTCACTGATGAGGTACTAAGGAAGCTCTGACTGATGTCCAGAAATATCAGATTCTTGTTTGAGCCAAATACAGAACAAAGGTCCATCCAGAAAGGAAGCATGCGTTGATCATTCTGGGACCTACAGGGAAGAGACAAAGGAGGGGATTTGCCAGATATTCCTGGAGAGAAAACTAACATTTATTCCTCACAGCGAAGGTACTTAAGGTTGTTCTGAGAGTATATCCCTCATAAATAAGTGTAACTCTAAAAGTTGGACGACTTAATCATTTAGCACCACTATCAGAAAACGTTACCTAAGACATAACACTGGAGAAAGAACTTAAACTTCTTGCACAACAATCTAACGAAGGGTTAGAATAAGTTAAAATTCCAAGCATATCATTGATAAAAGATTGAGAGAAGTATATATCATTGATAAAACATTTTCAGGAAAATGGTGCGGGCACTTGAAACCATGATGTGTTGGAAAGTTAAAATATTTTAGTTATTGACTAGGGGAGACTGTGAACCTGGGGATTAGTCTAATATCTGAAGGTTTTCATGGAGAAAGACAAAAGAGCAAGTGTGCAAGGAATAAAAGTAACCTAGTAAGTTAAATATAATAAGAGATCAAAATGTAATTGAAAGCAGCAGCTAGTATTTAAGCTCCTGTATGCCAAGCACCTTGAATAATTTTAGAATTAGACTTATTTAGAACATACTACTCTGGGCCGGCCCCGTGGCTTGGCAGTTAAGTGTGCGCTCCGCTACTGGTGGCCCGGGTTCGGACCCAGGGCGCACACCGATGTACCGCTCCTCCGGCCATGCTGAGACTGCGTCCCACATACAGCAACTAGAAGGATGTGCAACTATGACATACAACTATCTACTGGGGCTTTGGGGAAGAAAAAAAAAGGAGGATTGGCAATAGATGTTAGCTCAGAGCCGGTCTTTCTCAGCAAAAAGAGGAGGATTAGCACGGATGTTAGCTCAGGGTTGATCTCCCTCAACAAAAACAAAAAACAAAAAACAACAACAAAAAAAACATACTACTCTGAAGTAGATACCATGGCTACTTGGAGATAATGAGATTGAGGCACAGAAAGTATCTGATTCACCCCACATTTACACAGTTAGTAACAGAGACAGAACTCAAAGGCAGACAATCCGACCCCAACACCTATGCTCACTTCCTACCATCTTCTACCTCTCAGCTTGTAATTGAGCTAAGCGGATTGCAAATAAAGGCAGTCAGTTTCCAGAGCATAAAATTTTAACTGAATGATCAACTTATTATTTTCAACCCTGCCTCTCACCCTTTTGAGGTTGGTCACTTAGTTACACTATCTTCTGAAGAACAATCGTCTTTCTTCCTGCAGAAGGGCAAGGTGATTATAGAAGACCATGTTTTTGGGATGCTCTTATCAAGGCACTAGATGAAAGGGTTAATTTGAGTCAATGTGAATATCTTCCTAAGATTCAAAAGAGCCTAGAGAAGAAACAAACAGTCTCAGGAGGTGAGAAGCTTCATTAGTAGACTTGATTGAATAGCAAGTCTACACAAAGTAGACATTTTGGGATTTGATATAGAAGAAAAAAGAAATCAGACAGAACATAGGTTTTCTCAGCTCTAGTGCCCCTAGCTATTTGAGACTAGATTATACCTTTGATTTGACTAGTGGTCTTTGCCTTGATGAGAGGCACATTCAAAATATATGATCTTATTGTACATCTTGAGACAACACGAGGAGGAAAAGCTATTATCAACATAGAACTTGTGACTTTTCAAAGAACACAGTTGATATGCTCTGGGGAGAAAAACTGAAAGACTCTGTAGGGTTAGCGTTAGCAATTGTCTTAGCAAGATAAGATAATGAAACCACTCATTCCCTCCTTATGACTCTGCTACTGAAGGAAGTCGTCTAATCAGAGAACATCTGTGATTTAATCACCTCGGGAGTTAGAGACCAGTAATGCTGTGATGGGTAGAACAGAAATTCTGGAAAGTGGCAAAAAGCATATGAAAGGAACTTTCACGAAAAGCATGAGTGTGCAATACAGATCAGAATTAACATAGTCAAACCTAAAGACGCCCATTGCTTCCTTCTTCTCAGAGAGGAGCTCGAAGAGCCAGGCAATCAAACTACGGTTAATAACTGCCATTAACTATGGTTAATTAACTGCCATTAACTGAAGAACACTGGCACCTTCATTGGTTTTAATCCTATCAAAGTTAAAAAGAAACAAAAAGAAAAATAGAGACTGTTTGACTTGGGATCTTGGATGGAAGAGAGAGAGGTTATTGGTGCAAATTTTCTTTTCATTCACAGCATCTCTTAAATAAGCCTCCTGCAGAGGAAAGATTTAGATAAACTAATATACAGGTCTGTGTAAACATTTGAATGAGAGAAGAAAAAAAAATTAGGATCTGGATGAAGAAATAAGGTCTGTGGACTGCTGGTTATCCGTAAAGTAGAGAAATGTTCATGCCAAGCTGTCACAATCCTAATGCTCCCTGGGGGTAACTCAAGTTTATGACTCATTACTAAGTGATGAAGGAATGTGAGGGGATGTGTCAAGCAGACACCTCCACCAGGAAAGAAATGAGGGCATTTTATTCTGGCCCAATAAATACACATGAGGATTTCAGATAACAACCTAGGGATGAGGAATAGTTGAGTTGACAAGATAAACATCAGTATATTGGAGGACACTACAAATCACCACGAGGTAGTGATTTTGGATTGTGAGCACAGGTCTTTATAAGCCAATAGACTTGAGTTCTAATCCCAGTTAAGCACTTTTCTGAAGCCAGTATCTTCATCTCAACATGGAAGATTACACGTCTCCAGTAGCCACCAGGTTAGAAACAGTATTTGGAAACTCTGTATGAGCTCAGTTGATGTTACTTGAGCCTAAGTCAAGAATAACAAAGACTCATAACCTCTAAGTCTGTTGGACGAGGTGCCTGTGAAGAGAATCTCTACGATCATGGATGAGGTGTAGCTTTCAGAATCCTTGTTGATTCCACCTCTGACTACACATCTTTAATGCTTTCCAGCAATCATGCCAAAATTGGAACAATCACTTCATACATCTCCTGAAATCTACACAACCAACATGCAGATTGGAACAGGTTGAGCCACTTGTAAAAATTGCTCAGCTAAAGAAAAAAGGAGACAGGTCTCAAAAGAAGGTCTGGTTCCAAAGCTCCCATTCCTAATCACAACATTGTACCTCCCGCCTTAAATGTTAAGTCAACAGGATGAAAGTCCACAAGAGGGATAATACCGACCTTAAGCAAGAGATGATGGGAGACCCTGTCCTCTTCCTAATGGAGCATGGGATGAGGCTGAAGATAGGCAGATCTAGCAGAGTAAAAAGTCAGAGTTCTTACCTCTCAACCTGAGCATCTGATTCCGATGCAGTATCATTCTCCAGGAATATTCCCTTTTCTACCTGCAGTGAAAATTTCTGCAAGTTTTGACAATGCTTGAGGCAGAATGATGCATGTATGATGTCCATTTTATTTTTCAAGTGCAGGGACATTTCCTTGATGCAGGCCATTGCATCCTTCACAAGCTGCTCCTCCTGAGATTCGTAAAGACAGTACAAAAACTCCTTCAGGTCCATCGCTGAGGAGAAGGGTTTACCCTCACTGGACTTTATTCTGCATTCCAGCAATTCCTGCTTCACCTCCAATGACACTCGGCAGCCAAAAGTTGTCTCCAGCTCCCTGGCTCTCTTTTCATTCAAGAGGCCAAATAAGAAGTGCCCCACGTGGGCCAGGGTGGGGTTCTTTAGTCTTTCTTCCTTGGAGAGCAACTTCTGCACATCCCCGATGTCCCACCTGTGGCTGTCCCCATCTTCCTCCTCCTCCTCTCTCTCCAGGACATAGAACAAGGCAGCAAGAAACTGCTGGACACTGAGGTGGATGAAGGAGTAGCAGCCCTCACAGTCTTTGCCCTTCTGGAGGATATTCCTGTCCAGGAAAGGGTGGAGGTCAGACTCCTTCACCCCAAGTCTCTCGAGGTCTTCTCCATCAAACACAGACGTCTGTGTCCATACGCCCTCAGCAGCCAGGAGACACAGGGCCTCCACTGGAGCTTGGAGGCCCTGACTGGGGCAGCTGCCAGGAGCTGGCGTGAACTGGCTGCACAGGAAACGCAGGAACAGTGACGTGGTGGTTTGGCAAGTCGGGGCGGGGTCTTCCCCCTTCTCCATCTGCAGTCGCAGACAAGTGCAGACGATCCAGCACACAGCGGGGGCTGCGCCCATGTGGAACAAAGCTGCGTTGCTCCTCATCGAGTCAAAGGCTCGCAGTGCTCGAGCCTCCTCTTCAAAGTGTTTCAAGAAATACGCCTTCCTGTCCAGCTCTAAGAACCCTTCGATTTCTATGAAGAACGGCTGTTCAACCAAGAGCCGGAGCTCTCTCAGGGCCCCCGGTCGAGTGGTGATCAGTAAAGTGGCCTTGGGTAACATTTTTCTCTTCAGCAAACTCCCCAGGAGGATGGGCACCGGCTTCTGCTTCTGCCAGTCGCCACATATGTCATGGATGAGTGCCCCCGGGGGGACTCTCAGCTGGTCAAAACCATCGATGATGAACAGGATCTTCTGTGCTTGGGCTAGGATCTCTGGAATGGCATCCTGCAAATCTGGCCAGCTCTCAGATATCAGCTCTGCAAAAGTGCACGCCCCCTTGTGGTTGAGCTCCTTGCAGCTCAGGTAGAAAGCGGAATGGAACGTCTTTGCGAGGTGGTCCTGTGTCCAGTCCAGCATCAACTTCTTTGCCAGCATGGTTTTCCCAACGCCTGCAGGACCATGCAGCACCACCGTGTGCGGAAATGGCCCTGTAAGCATTTTAGGATTGCAGAATGGGATCAGCATCTCATATCTCTGGGCGACAATATGGACGTTTTCACTGGCTTCAGGCCAAAAGTTCTTCTCCCAGATTTGCCAGAACTTCTTCTTCATTATACTTCTGTATTTATCCTGTTTACCTTCAGTGATATGAGTTGGGGGATAGACAGAACATAATTGATTATTCATTAGGGAAAAAATACCTTGTGTTAAGTAGGAAAGGAAAAAAAGGAGAAGTGGGAGTTTATGAAGAATCAGTTGACACTCCAGTAAGACATGATACAGACCTGGCTCTTCTCTTTCCAAACTTTCTTTTGCTTCTCCTGGGTTTGTGACATCCTCTCTCTGTACTTGTGTAAGCTCTGCAAAATACAAATTAAAGTGAGCTTGACACAAAAATAGGTGTACTTCTTTCATCAGAAATATGATGTGAAAGCAGGCTCCGAGGAGTCCAGAATCTAATCTAAGTTTTTTGTCCATATTATGTGCTGGGAAGTGCAATGCCTGAGTTTATAGAGATGAACAGAGAAGATGACTCCTGAAATCAAGTTACATGCCTCTACCCTATAGAGCCATAACAAGAAGTACTTGCTCTATCTAAACTCAAATGATTTATTGAAACTCCTTATCTGTCTTTTCCACTGGACTAGAACAGGCACCGGGAGATCAGGAGATAGATCTTCACCATAATAGCCTCAACTCATTGTAGCCACTCAAGTATTTGAGTAAATAAGTAGTGGTATGCCACCTCTCAGGAATCAGACAACTCTAAGTATCTACCTAAGATAAATAAAAATATGTCCGCACAAAGACTTGAACATGAATGTTGATGGCAGCATTATTCAAGACAGTTGAAAAGTAGAAACAACTCAACGTCCATCCATTGATGAATGGGCAACCCAAATGTGGTATATCCATACAATGGAATATCATTCATTGTTAAAAAGGAATGAATTATTGATACATGCAACAACATGGATGAACCTCAAAAACATTATGCTAGGTGAAAGACAGACACAAAAGACCACACATATCTAGAAAAGGCAAATCCAGAGAGTCAGAAAGTAGATTAATGGTTGTCTGGAACTGGTGGAGAGAGACCAGGGAGTGACTACATATGAACATGAGGGATCTTTTAGAAATTGTTGTAAAATTGGATAGTGGTGATGGTTGCAAAACTCTGTAAATTTACTAAAAATTAATAGTACACTTAAAATGAGTGAAATTTATAATACATAAATTGTACTTCAATAAAGCCATTTAAAAAAATAGTACCAGGCATACTTGAGAGAAAGACTAATGTTAAACTGACCACAATGTCAGCTGAGGCAAGCCACCTACCTACAATAGGTTTCAATTTTCCCGTCTGTGAGTTGATATTGTTACAAGTTGTCTGAGCATCTGAAATGGAAAAATCTAAGAGAAACTGTACAATGTACTCCTAATTTTTAAGAACTGAATTTCATATGAAGTTCTATGAACTGAATTCTCTTCAATGTTCATTTCCTCCCTTTATTCTTATATAAGGGAGGAAGGCATTCTCCATGAGACAATTGGTGATTATAAATAGTGGAGAAAATGAGGTTTTAGAGAGATAGGAGAGGACAGCAAGGAGGGGTATGTTTCACATAGCTTTCTCCAACAGTGGATGTTCTAAGACCAACCTGGCTCCTCGTCTTCTTCTAAATGCTGCTGTATTTCTTCCGGGTTTTCACATTTTGGTTCCTGAGTCCATGTGATCTCTGAAGAAAAGAGGGGACATTATGGGTTTGTCATTGTGCTAGTATTGAAACTTCTGTTTGGGAGAGAGTGGGACTTCAAGATGGCTCAAGTTCAGTGATTTGTTCTCAATATTTAAGCCCATATTTCATAAAAAAAGTATGTAATGATGTACTGGAGATAAAATTAAAGTGTGTCAGGCCATGATCTCAGGCTTCCATGCCTTTCCTGGCAAGTGAATTCCTATGCAGTTCAGAACACATGGTGAGAGAAATGGACACATATACACAATCACTCTTTCCTAAGGGCATCAGAAAGACTTCATTGATCAATTCCCTCTTTCTGATGAGGTAGATAAAGTTACATTGTCTTGAAGGAATATAGGAACAGAGTGGAGTCATAACAGTGGAAGAAATATTTCAAGCTCAATGTTGGGTAATGAAGAGGTGAGCCTGTGGAATTTCTCTGAAAAGATACCCAGGAGGCCATTGGACATGAGCATTTGAAGTTCAGGGAAAATGCTGGTCTGAAGATATCCTTTGGAAAGTCTTCGGGATATCAATAGCCAGTAAGCCTCTAAGTGATATCAACCAGGACCAGCATGCTGAGTGAAGAAGTGGCCAACCAGTCATCCATTTTGAAGATTGGGTGGGAGAACAGGAGCTCTGAAGGAACTGAGGAAATATGATTATATACAAGTAATAGAACACAAGCAACAATGTCAAGTTGCCCACAGCAGGGTTTTAAACAAAGAACTCTCTGGTGCTAGTTTACTCAGAACATTTGATTGAAAACTAACTTCGTGGCAGATGCTATTCCTTAAAGCATTGCCAAATGTCTGAGATCTACTAGACCATCAATTTACATTTGAGATTTAGGTCATCATTGTAGGACATTTAACATATTTGTGTATCGGTAGAAGCAGTCAGATCATCTGGGGTTTAGGTGTGAATGGTGGTGCCTTTATTTTTCAAACCACCCCTCCATCTACTATTACCTTGAGCCCAAGTCACATTTTTAAGGATATTGGTGATGTCAAGAGAACAGAATGTTGAAAATCTCTCACTCAAAAATCCTTTTGACCGGGATTAGCAAACATTTTTTCCCCCCTGCAAAGGGCCAGATGGTAAATATTTTCTGCTTTTTGGGCCATACAGTCTGTTGTAACTACTCATCTCTGCCCTTGTAGGGCAAAAGCAGTCACAGGTTGTATATAAGCAAATGAGTATGCTGTATGCAAATAAAACTTTGTTTATATTCACTGAAATTTGAATTTAATATGATTTAATGGGCCATAAAATATTGATTTTTTCCCCAATCATTTAAAAGTGTAAAAACCGTTCTTAGCTCGTGGGACTACAGGAGTACATGGCAGGCTGGATTTGATTTGTGAGCCATGGTTTGCTAACCCTTGACTTAGGTCAGACTAAAATCCAGCTTATCAAGACTCCAAGGGAAAGCTCACGCTCTTTCCCGCATTTGTGTGTATTTACTGATTTCTAGTCTAAATACTGCCTCATTTTAGCTCTCCATGTCTTACTACTGCTCGCCTGCATGACAGCAGAGATAAGGTCTTATATTTCTGTGCATCTCTAGTGCTCAGAACATTATCTGATCTAATAAAATAAGTCCCTGAATTCCAAAGTCTCGCATGACAAAAAAAGTTGTAAATGAGGTAACTTACCTAATGATGGAGGCTTATTTTCCTGAAGTGACTTCAACCCTGCTTCTGAAAAAGGAGGATGTGGAAGAAAATTGCACTTTTCAGACCCAGACCCTCATAGGTATACTACTCTGAGTTTCTTTTTTTTTTTTTTTGTGAGGAAGATCAGCCCTGAGCTAACATCCATGCTAATCCTCCTCTTTTTGCTGAGGAAGACCGGCTCTGAGCTAACATCTATTGCCAATCCTCCTCCTTTTTTTCCCCCAAAGCCCCAGTAGATAGTTGTATGTCATAGTTGCACATCCTTCTAGTTGCTGTATGTGGGACACAGCTTCAGCATGGCCGGAGAAGCGGTGCATCGGTGCTCGTCTGGGATCTGAACCTGGGCCGCCAGTAGTGGAGCGCGTGCACTTAGCCGCTAAGCTGCCAGGCCGGCCCCAACTCTGAGTTTCTTTATGCTATTTTCAAATTTGTAATCTCCAGAGGCCAGCTAGGGTCTAAAACCCTCACCCACTTATTGAAGAGAGGGAACGTGGAGCTAAAAACTGATTACTGGCTGGAATAAAACTGGCAATTAAAAAACATCATAGGATAGGAAGTAGAGATGTTTTAAATATCCTTGCTGAGTAGCAAGAGAGAGTTTTGAAAAAAACTCTGTAGAGTAGTGCTCTCTAAGACAAATGTAATGCCTGTTACAAAAGCAGATTGCCTATGTAATTAAAAAATTTCTAGTAGCCACACTATAAAAGATAAAAAAGGTGAAACTATTTTTCATAATTTTTTAGTAACTCTATCTAAAATGTTATAACTTCAACATGCAATCAACATAAGAGTTATTGATGAGATAGTACATAAAACAATGCAGTTAAAAGCCAGTTCATATTTTAGTCTACAGCATACCTGAATTCAAATGAGCCACAGTTCTTTTTTTTTTGTGAGGAAAATCAGCCCTGAGCTAACATCCAATGCCAATCCACCTCTCTTTTTCTTTTTTTTGCTGAGGAAGATTGGCCCTGAGCTAACATCTGAGCCCATCTTCCTCTACTTTATATGGGACGACGCCACAGCATAGCTTGACAAGCAGTGCGTTGGTGCGCGCCCAGGATCCGAACCTGCCAACCCCAGGCTGCTGAAGCAGAGCGCATGCACTTTAACCGTTTGCACCACTGGGCCGGCCCCCACAAACGAGCCACATTTGAAGAGCTCAATAGCCACATGGGCTACTGTGCTAGTCAGCAGAGCCCTAGATGACGTTATAAAACATTGGAAGCACAGCGGAATCACTTGGGAAGCCTTTAAGACTCCCACGCCCAGGCAGAACCCTAAATCAATTAGTTAAATCAGTATCTCCAGTGACAGGTCCTGGGTATCAGTATATTTAAAGCTTCCCAGGAGATTCCCAAGAACAGCCAAAGTTGAGAACCACTGACCTAAAACATGGTTCTCCACTCAGGGCCGTTTTGCCCCCAAAGGGACATTTGGCCGTGTCTAGAGACATTTTTGGTTGTCACAAGTGTGGGGAGTGTGCTGCTAGCATCTAAAGGGTAGAGGTGCTGGGCTGCTAGCATCTGGGTACCAGATATGCTGCTAAATATCCTACAATGCACAGGATGCCCATTCCCTACCAAATAAAGAAACATCGAGCCCCAAATGTTATTAGTGCTGCTGAACTAAAGGAGGGAAGGGGTTTGAATTTGTGAGTGTGTATGAGAGTGTGTGTGTAAGAGATAGAGAGATGTTTACAGACATACTATATGGGAGAAGGAAACTTTATAAGTGGGAGTTGAAAACAAAACAGAGGGTCTATAATAGTTTAACATCTTGGAGGACATATGAAAGAATGGGATCATGAACACAACTCAGAAAGTCTTGAACAGGAGAAGGGATGTAATGTGAGGAGACCAGCATAGGTATATAACACTTGGAAGGAGTAGAAATAGCTAGGAAAGGCACCAGACTTTATGAAGCTCTAGCATTTGTGTTCAGGACAGGTAGTGTTCCCAAGGCTCAATGTTATTTCTGTATTTCTAAAACCGTGGAGACTGTTACTCCTTCCTATCAGGACACAGTGTGGACTCATTTCTGCTTACCTCTGAGTTCATCCTTTGCTCTCTCAGACAGATCTGTTCTGTTCATCTTGTCAAAGACCTGGATGGTCACCATCTCTACCCAGTAGCTGGGGCATTGTTTGGTGAGAATTTCTGCCAGTTGCTTCCCATCAGCTTGCTCTACCTCCGTCTGGGGAATGTGCTGTAACTCATCTTGCAGGGAAAGTGTCCTCAACAGAGACTTAAACTTGCTCAACTCATCCTGGTCGAGCTGTTCCAGAAGAGGCTGCAGATTGAAATCCAGCTGTGCAGAAGGTATCATCTTGTCCTATGTGTGAGATGTGAGCTTTCAACAATAAAGAATTAAGGGAAGAAATGGAAAGAGACAGTGAATCGGTACTCTTATCTGAAATGCCGGCTGCCTCTGTGCCAGGAACTGGGCTATTCTCGCTGCTTAACCTGCTACTTTAAGAACAAACTCTCCAGTAGAGGTAAAACTTACACAGAACTCTCTTCTTAGGTTGACATAGAGGTTCACATTTTCAGAGTCTAGGGCCCTTTTGAGAACATGCAAGTCCCTGAGGGTAGGTAGGAGTCCATGCTGATGGATCTCCTGTATCTAGCAGATTGTCTGTTTTCAGTAAATTTGATGTACAAATGAGCTAGTGACAACGATTGACTTTGGCTCTCAATAAAAACTTGACATGTAGTTATCTTAGGATGTTTATGGAACTTAACTACTAAACAAAGATCTTGAGTTGAAAATATCTTAACAGACACTCACTGTGCAGTTGAGTAGTACGCCTTCCCAGTTCACTGCTGCTTGAAAAGAGTCATTTCCTGACCTCAATAGACCTGGATTTGAAATCCTGTTCATTTAACAGTTGAGTATTTGAACCAACAGTCCTAAGCCTGAACTTCCAGTTGTAAAAACAAGTATGCCATCACCCACCTCATTAAGTGGGTGTGGGCATTCCTTTATTCAAATAAAATGTCCCACTGGATGCCAGGAACAATTTTAGAACTAAAGTGATAGCTGTAAAGATGGGTAAGAACCCTGCCCACTTGGGGTTTTTCCTTAATTTGGGTACACATATGGGGTGTGGGGAAAGCAGACATTTCATAAATAAATTCGAACAGAAGCAGGTGAAAAAATATGAAGACAATGAGATAAGGCAGTAGAATGGGGGTTATTTTGCCTCATGTGGCCATGGACATTTTCTTAGAGGAAATATCATTTCAACTGAAAACATGAAAAGTGGGAGCCGTCAGTTGTGGAAATTTGTGGGGGCTAAAAATCCCAAGCAGAGTGAATTGAACTACCAGTATCAAGACCTGGGGCTGAAATGAATTCGGCATGTTTGAGGCAGAGAACATAGGTGAGTATTGGCTGGAACAGATGGACACCGGATGCTATTCATACCCCAGGATCGGACAGCCTATCCAGGCACCAGTTGCAGGTTAAATTAGGATTTTTTGATTTGATGCCAACTACAGCAGGAAGCTGCTCCAAGCTTTCCCGCAGGATTACCACAAGATCTGATCTATATTAGAAGTACTTTCTCTCGCTGCTTCGGCAGAATGTCGAGTCACACCAAGGGGCTGGTAAAGAAAAATTTCTCATGACAATTGTTGAAGATGGTAGGGAAGACATGATTGGAGAGGGACTCCTGCAACAGGGGTTTTGAAGTAGAGGAGAAAGATGTAGCTCAACTGTGAATACAACAAGGACAAGTGGACATTGATAGCCGATGAGCAGGTAGGGGTCAGTGAATGGAAAACTATTAAGAGGAAACATCAAGGCTAGGGAGATTCATGCCAGATTGACTCAACAGGATTCTTGCTGAGGGCAGGCTGGGTGATCAGGTATCACCCTGGGGGATGGGGAATTTGATCGGATATTGATGGTCATCAGATACCCAGAGTGGAGGATTTGTGCTCAACTGACTCAACAGGACTCTTGCTCAAACTGGACTACTTGGGCCAAGGAGAGAGCCCGAGGACAAGGTCTAGTGAAAAAGAAGACTCAGAACGCTGACTCGAGTTCAGTCAAGGAAAGAGCCTTTGTCAGTGCCTACTTAGGATTCTGAATTCTTCCAGGGGGCAGTGGGGTCAGGCAACAACTTGATAGTCCCTGCTAGCTGTCAGGCACTGCAATCAGCCCTTTAGACTTGGCTCATTTAATCCTTACAATATTCCAGGTGCTATATTCTCCCCATTTCAGATATTGATACTGAGGCACCGCAGAATTTGGACATATCACCCAAGTTTATGTGGCCACAAAGTGGCAGAACCGGGCTCTGAAGCAGGTATAATAAATAACTCCAGAGTCCACGTTTCAGTTGGTCACTCCGCCATCGTGGCTGTTTGATCTTGGGCATAGTCCTGGAGAACTAATTGAATTCAGGTTACATCTTTAGAGAGAAATCAATAGTTTGTGATTGATTGGACATGGAAAGAGTGAGAACAGAACAAGCACCCATTTGAGCTGGGTTCCTTCCACCTCTGGCTGCTTGAGATTCCCAGATACCCTTCACAGTGAGGAAGGGATGGGTTTAGGGTTACGGTCCAGAACAGGCTCCTCTGCTGTGTTCCTGAGGTACACACCCACTCTACTTCATTTTTGTTGCCAACTCCACCACAAGACCATATTTCAGCTAAGGGTGGTCACAGGACGTTGCTGCCCAATGAAATTAGCCAAAGTCTTTTTGATGGGGCTTTTGAGAATGGTATCGCTGTCCTGATAAAAAGGGGCAGAAACAGCTGATGCCCTTTGACCTTTCCCCCTGCCTGGCAAGCAGAGATGATATCTGTAATCTTGAAGGTACAAGCCTCTGCTCAAGGCAGCAGAGCTGCAAGAGGGAAGCTGGACCTTGTGGGGGTTAGGCTGCTGCACCTGAGTATAGTCCCGAGGTTGGTATGAGGGATAAAGACAGCTGAAGCTTCCCTGTATCTGAAGTCTCAGGTGTGAACATCCTACCCAAGAAACAGGAGACTCATCCCAGCTTCCACACACCAAAACTGTTCAACCACATACCTCATAATTCTATTTGTATTGGGGTTTGAAACAAATCCTGTGGACCACCCAATTTTTTTTTTTTACATAGGCATATATTTTTTCATTTTTCTTAAAATTCACATAACATAAAATTAACCATTAACCATTTTAAGCAAACAGTTCAGTGGCATTTAGTACATTCACAATGTCGTGTAACCATCACTTCTGTATAGTTCAACATTTTTCAGCACCCTAAAAGGAAATCTCGTACCCATTAAGCAGTTGCTCCCCAATCTCCCCTCTCCCAGCCCCTAGCAACCACAGACCTGCTTCCTGTCTCTATAGACTTCTCTTTTCTAGAAGTTTCACATAAATGGAGTTTCACATTATATTTAAAAGCTAACTCAAAATGGACCAAAGACCTGAATGTAAGAAGAAAAACCACCTAACAAATTAAGGTACTCATGAGCTGCCTCAAGTTTTATGCAGTCTTAAGAGACATGAGATTTTTCTAACAAGGCCTTCTTCTCATATTAACAGAGGCAACTGTAATTCTCCCTTTCTCCCTCAAAAGGCAAAGAACCACTGCTTGGGATCCTCAGTGCTTCATTTTTTTCTAGTTTGCAGAGTCCCTATTGGCCCAATGACCTCCTCAAATTTAACTTCAGGTCTCATTTACCAGCAGATTTCGTATTTCTTCCCTTTTTAAAAGAAAGGATGGCAACTACCCAACCCCCAGTGCCATTTATATGCCAATCAGGTGTTCAGCGTATAACTTAGCCCTTGTTGAAAGAGTTGAACAAGATCATTGTATAAAGATGATGCTTTAAAACATGGAGAGGGGAAATTTAGAGAGGTTAAGTGAGTGCCAATTTTCATTCAGATGTTAAACGTTGAGTCAATATTCTAATCAAGCAGTCTTATTCCGGAACCTGTGATCTCAATTCCTCTGCTAATTGATTCAAATAGATACCATCCTAACATCCCCAGTAATCTTATGGAAAAATAAGAGGGATTTAGAACAGTCAACTGATTGAACATAGAATAAAGTATTCTGTTAAGCTAGGAGACAGATAAAGGAAAACGTGTCAAAACTTGATGGGTTTTCAAGGCTGGCAATCATTATACAATACTCATTGTAGAACTACAGTGCAAGAGAGAAGTTATATATGCAGCATGATTCCAATCGCAGCGACAAAAAGAACCTTACATGACACAGTATATGTATACCCAAGCATTTAGTGGTTGTATTTACATTGCAATGCAATGGGGGATTCTTATTACTAGTCTTGACCTTCCTGTCTTTAATCAGCCTGCATTTTATTTGTATGAGGACATATTTAATAGAAGAATGACTCAGCTACATTATGGAGACCTGTCAGAGAAGGACCAAAAAATATCCTTTGTATTTAGCAGACAAGATCTTAAGAGCAATTTCAGAAGAACGGTAGAAAAGGAAGCTAGACTGCAGAGGATAGAAACATTCATGAGATGTCTTGACTTAAAGACTTGGGCTTAAAATGCTACTTCTAGAAACTCAACCAAGAAGAGAGAAATGAGAGATTAGATACCAGCTTTAGGAAAAATAAGAGATTGGGTACCAGCTTCATATGGCAGCACATCAGCCCATTGACTATCAACCGTCTCTTCACCCTTGATAGCATGAGATGTTTACACACAAAACATGTTATTCTATGTTGTTCTCATTTGGGCAAAGTTAATCCAATTTACATTCATATTCCAGTGACCTCAGGAAGCTGAGGTTCAGCTAGAGAGAAAAAAACTCTTCAAAGTTAGAAAAGGAGTCATTGGTGGAAGTTCCCCTCCAAGACTGTTGCCACCTTTGCAAAAAGGGGAGTTTGATTGGAAACCTCGGTAACCCTTCAAAGGCATGACATCCAAACAGCCAAAGAAAGAGAACAGGAATTTTTATTGTAGACACTTAACAGTTGAATGAAGAAGTAGAGAAATGAAGTAAAGATGTTACTCACCTCTCCGATGCCAGGACCTACTGCCTGACTATGAGGGCTACAGGTATAGCAAGCCTCCTATAAAAGAGTTTCTCCTTCTGCCCAAGCTCTGTGATTGGTCCTTGGGACTCAACCCCATTGCTGAGAACTTCCTGCATCCACCATGATTACTAATAGCTGGAGACCATTTCCTCAACTCGAGCGTCATGTTCTTCCCAGACCAGTCATTCTCAACCTTGGCTGCGTGTTAAATTCACCTACCTGGGGCATCATTTCAAAGTATCAGCGCCCAGAGATTCTTATTTTTAGGTCAGATCCAGGCTGCCAAGTCAATGGGTTCTTTAAAGATTCCCAGATGATTGTAATTGGAGCCAAACTTGAGAACCACGGCTTAGAACCTTCAGCTGTGATTATCTGCCTTCTCCTGTAATACCAGCTACATTAAAATTTACATTTCATGTTATATATAAGTGGCACATTAAATACAAGAGGTGCACCAAGAGCTAGGTTCATCAGGTTTATACTGGCCATGTTAAGTTTTGTACATATAAAAAAGACTTCAAAATTTTGAATTTTGACGTTTTCATGTTTTAGAACCAATATACTAGTATCTACATCTCCCTCTGTCTATCTGCTCAAACTGCAAGACTCTCTAGACCAACACGGTGTACTATGCAATAAACTGAATACAATGAAATGATACAATAAGCATGTACTATAAGCCACATATGTAACTTAAAATTTTGTAATAGCCACATTAAACAAGTAAAAAGAACCAGGTAAAATTAATTTTTACAATGTATTGAATCTAATATATCCAAAATATTATTTCAATGTGTAATCAATATAAAAATAATTCAGATATTTTAAACTCAGCATTTTGTACTAAGGCTTCAAAATCTGGTCTGTATTTCACACACAGCAGGTTTCAGTTTAGATTAGCCACATTTCTGGTATTTAATAGCTATGTGTGGCTAGGGGCTACCATGTGGGTTAGATCTAGACTCAAGGACAGGAAAGTGATCTTTGGCTTTAAAAGGGAGGAGGGTCAAGGGATCCAAAGGGTTGGTCTCCTGGCATGGGGCTATTTCCTTGAGTCTCTTGATATCAAGAGTCCCTTAGTAAGAGGGAGATAAGCCATGAGCCCTCAGACCTGAGAATCAACCCACCCAGAGCTGCTGTTCAGGTCACAGAACTCAAGGACAGTCATCCCTCTGAGCCTTTCTGGGCTGTGCAAACTTGGTCGAGTTACCTAACTTCTGTGCCTCAGTTTCCTTCTTTGTAAGATGGAGATAACAATAGCACCTGCCTCATAGGATAAGATTATTTTAGATGAGTTACCAATTGTAATGGATTTAAACAGTATATGGAAGAAAGGGACTATTATCAATTTCTATTTGAAGATAAACATTTTCCCACATGCCTCAGAGGAGTTGAGTTGTTTATTGGCAGACTTTAATTTTCCTGGAGAGCAGAGCTCTCTTCTTACCCAAACCTCAAATGTTCCATGTCTGAGCCTCACTTTTCTGAAGTGGGCATTCTCTTTACCTTAAATCCAGAAGAGGAGATATTTGACCTTGCATCCTGCGCAGGCTCTGAAACACTACAAGCAGAGGCCCTTCCACACAGGCACCAGGTAAGTCATCTTAGTAATATTATACGTAGTAATCATTTTAATGCTAAATATTTTAGCTCTTATAGACACTGTGGGTTAGCCACCCTTCAAAAAAATATTTTTTTCCTGTTCTTATGGAAATTTTCATAGACACAGAAAAATGAGGCAATGAATATTTTAAAGTAGATTTATTTTGATAGAAATTTTACATCCTCCTGATTCAAATGGCTGAGAGTAGCACTAAGAACAAAGTAGAAATGTCCTTCTTTCCCACCATCCAGAAGTAATCATTGAACATGCCCTTCTGCATCCTGCTGTTTCCCCTTAAAACTATATCCTGAGCATTTTCACTCCTTTCTCTCTCTCTATATATATAAGGTAAATGACCATGATTATATATATACGTATAATGTATATGAACATGAATTACATACATAATTATGTTTATGACCAAGTGGAAAGTTATTCAGTCATTTAAATCACGCATATGTATAAATATATTATATAATAGGTAGTAATAAAATATATATTACATGTATAATATATTATACATAATATAAATATATAAATATGCATAGATACAAATATATCATATGCATAGATAATTATAGTATGTATAATACAATGTTAGTATATATAACATATATAATATATAGTATATTAAATATTACATAAATAGAAATATGCATGATTTAGATCATCCAATAGTTTTCCATTTGGTCCTGTCATTTTTTTTTTTTTTTGGTGAGGAAGATCAGCCCTGAGCTAACATCTGCCAATCCTCCTCTTTTTGCTGAGGAAGACTGGCCCTGGGCTAACATCCATGCCCATATTCCTCTACTTTATATGGGATGCCACCACAGCATGGCTTGACAAGCGGTGCGTCGGTGCGTGCCCGGGATCCGAACCAGGGACCCCCAGGCCGCCGCAGCTGAGCGTGTGCACTTAATCACTTGTGCCACCGGGCTGGCCCCCATTTGGTCGTGTCTTTATCATTGATAATTGTCTTTATTATTCCCACAGTTTATTTCTGTATATATTTTTTATCTTTGTCTGTGTGTGTGTGTATTATTCACACGGCTATTTAAAGGACACTAAACTGACAATTCTTGAGAAAAGAATTCTACATTGTGTAACCATCTCTTGATGTCAAGTTTCCGAAATGGGTTTGTTGAGTCAAACGTGACCCACATCTTATATTTTGAGACACGTTGCAAACTGCCTTCTAGAAATTCTGTGCCAACTGACGCTTCCGCCAACTTCTTCCTCTGACTCAACCACAGCAGCTAGTCAGGCACCCCAGGCTCTGTGTTGCCACCTTCTGCGTAGCTCTAAAATCTGCTCCTTCCTTCCATGCCCGTGACCTTACTGACTCAGACCTGACCGTCTCTGATGGGGACTCTTTCACTAGTCTGCAGATGGACTCTCTTTTCTTCAGTCTCCTCCCTCCCAGTTCAGTCTCCACAGTGGCCTCCAGGGAGATCTTTCTCAGACACAGTCCTGATCCTGTCAGTGCTCCATGCAAAACTCCTCCTTGATTCCCACTCCCTTTTCTATAAAATCCAGACTTAACATGATTTTCAAGACTTGTTTGAATCTGGCCTCAGCGGATTCCCAACCGTCTTACCTCTTTTCATCTTTCTCCTCCACTTGGTTCTCAATCCAAGCCAGAGGTTTGTGGTTCCTAACACACGGGGTGATATTTATTTACAGTGTCTTTTTGTTGAAAGAGATGGTGCACTTTTTACTTTTATTTTTAAATAAAAATCATATATATTTAAGGTGTACGTGATGATGACTGTAGCTAATAATACTGTTTTGAACTCTGGGATTGCATCTTCTCCTGGATGCATCTTATGCCCATGGATCCTTTGCTATGGCCTCGATGGCTGGTTTCTGTTCATCTGGTAATTCCCTGTGTGCCATTGGTTATTGCTTCCGGATAACTTGACCAACTGCATTGTTACAGAATAGTCTGTCTACCTAACTTTCTTCACCCACTAGACCAAGGGTTGGCAACGTTTTCGTAAAGGGCCAGATAGTAAATATCTCAGGCTTTGTGAACCACAGTTCCTGTCTCAAAGACTCAGCTTTGCCACTGGAGTGCAAAAGCAGCCATGGAAAATATGTAAATGAGCATGGCTGTGTTCTAATAAAGCTTTATTTATAAAAAACAGGCGATGGGCCAGATTTGGCCCGTGAAGTGTGGTTTGCCAATCTCTGGTCTGGTGTAAGGTCAGCAAACCCGCAGGCTGAGGGTCAGTCTCCTGTTTCTGTAAATAAAGTTTTATTGGAACATAGTCACGCCAACCATTCATTTACCTATCAGTGGTTTGCTGACTTCTGCACTACATCACTGGTTCTCAACCTTGGCTGCACGTCAGAACAACCTGGGAAGCCTTAAGAAATGTTCCTGCTGTGGTCCCATTCCAAGAGATTCTTATCTAATCAAAATGGTGGTAGTGGTGGTGGGGAATCTTTGTTTCCAGGATTTAAAAAATTCTTTAGTAGATTTAAATATGCAACCAAGATTGAAAATCACAGCACTAGAGACGTATCTCTTAAGTTGTGGTCTCTTAATTTTCTGAATTAGAAATAATGGGATTTTATAAATAATACAGTTTCCTGAGTACTGTCCTTGGCTGGGTGAAGAAGCCATAGAATCAATCTTTAACTCCCCTTCTCCATCTTTCCCCCAATAATTCTCATTAAAACTAAATTTTGGGAACTACTGCACTAGACCAGGGGTTGGCAAATGTTTTCTGTCAAGGGCGAAATACTAAATATCTTAGGCTTTGAGAGCCATCTGGTCTCTGTTGCATCTCTTTAACTCGGCCAATATAGTGTGAAAGCAGCCACAGGTAGTACGCAAATGAACATACGTGGCTGTATTCCAACAAACCTTTACTTATGGACACTGAAATTTGAATTTCATATAATTTTCACATGTCAGAAAATATAATTCTTTTTTGTATGCTTTCATCCTATTTGGGGTCCTTTGGGCTTCATAAATATGGATATGTCTGTTACCTTGATTGTGGTGATGGTACCACAGTGTTTGTATATGTTCAAACTCATCAAATTGTAGACATTACATATGTGCAGTTCTTTGCATATCAATTTACCTCAATAAAGCTCTTAAACTATTATTCTTCTTTTGATTTTTCCAATGATATAAAATGCAATGGTGGTGACGGTTGTATAACAGTGTGAATGTACTTCATGCCATGGAACTTTACACTTAAAAATGGCTAAGATGGTAAATTTTATGTTATGTGTATTTTACCATAAAATAAAGCAAGAAAAAGTAAAAAAAGTGTAAAAATGTAAAATGTTGGGCTGTACAAGAACAGGCGGCTTGCCAGATTTGGCCTACATCTACGCTAGACAAGAGGGATGGTTTAAGGATCTTTTCTATGCCTCTAGGCTGTAACATAAAACCTGGCACCAAGAGGATTTAAGTATATTTGTTTAATTGATGAATAATGAGAACTTATGAAAAATTACCCTATCAATCTTCCGATAACTTTGGAGGGTTTTGGGAATTGCTGGGCAAATATAATAGAGATTCTGGAACTGATTGGGTGATAATCTTGAGGTCTTGAGATTCAGGGGGGCAGCGGGGACTTCTTAGTCACGTGGGTCCCCTCAGCCAAGCTGACGGCCTCAGATTTAGAATCAGCGAGTCCAGAGGAGGGACCTCCCAATGGGCAGCTGTAAGTCCTCCTGCCCGTGAAATGCAGGCACCGGCACGTGGCTTATCTCAGGGCAAGTGTTGCATACTCACTGGTCTGGGTCTGTCTGGGCAACAAGGAGGGTGTGGCAGCTGTCCCCTGGGTGAGGACACTGCAGGTCACCTGGGAATAGGTGACATCCTGTGGGTCTCTAGCTTCAGAGGCCTGAGGAAGGAAGGGAGAATATGAAATGGGGGTGTGACATGGGGGATTTCTGGGGGCAGGGTAGAGGAGGAGACTCTTACCTGTCCATCCATCGGTCCAGCTGCCTCTAGCTGTCTGTCACTGCTAGCAGCATCTAGACGGAGGGGGGGTTGTTATGGACTGCATATTTGAGCCTCCTCAAAATTCATCTGCCAAAACCCTAACTCCCAGTGTGACGGTATTTGGAGGTAGTGTCTTCGGGAGGCAATTCAGTTTAGATGGGGTCATGAGGGTGGGATTCTCGTGATGGAATTCATGCCCTTCTAAGAAGAGGCCAGAAATCTAGCTCCCTGTCTCTCCACTGTGTGGACACAGCAAGAAGGTGGCCATGCAGACGAACCCTCACCAGGAACCGAATCACCAGCACCTCCCTCTTGGACCAGCCAGCCTCCAGAACTGTGAGAAATGCGTGTTGTTTGAGCCTCCTGTCTACAGTATTCTGTTACAGCAGCCGGAATGGACTCAGACAGAGGTGGTCATGTTTTCAGAGAGGGCTGTAGTACATTCCTCCGGCCCTGTGTTCTGATTTCACAGATAGGCGCCGGGTCACTGGAAGTTATCACAATCACAGCAGGAGCCAGCAAACCAGCCCACACTTCCTTGTCTCTGGACTCCTTCACGCCGCTTCCCCGCCCCCAGCAAATGCCCCTCCCCATTTCTTCTGTACCATTTGCAGCACCGGGGGCTCTGCGTAGGCTTCCCTCCCCCTCTCAAGGACATACTGCTTTTGGCTTTGCGACGGTGGATGATGAAGAGGAGGAGGAGGGCAAGAAGGAGGAGGAGAGCAATGGCCACTGAGACTCCAACCACAACGTTCTGCTGTTTCTCCTGGGAGTTTTCTTTGGAAGGTGGGGCTACAAAAGAGGGAATAGCGTTGGAGCAGCTGTCCTTTATGAGGTACCTTCACACAGGGCACAGTCTCCGGGCGCTCTCTCAGACCCCATCACAATCTCAAAGCACAGGACTGTTGACCCCGTTTCTTAGAAAAGGAGAAAGAGCTTTGACCACCTCATAGCCGTAGATGATGAAGGACTCAGAAATAGAAATTTGTATCAATATAGAGATCAGCACATGATGGCCTGTGGACCAAACCCGGCACATCGCTGTTATGGTGTGGCCCTCGAGCTCAGAATGGATTTTACATTTTTAAACTGTCGACACAAATTGAAAGAGGAACAATATTTTGCAACTCATACAAGCTATCTGATATCCAAATTTCAGTGCCCATTCGTAACGTTTTGTGGGAAAATGACCTTGCTCGCTGGCTTCTGTATATGGTCCGTGGTGGCTTTGGTGTTACAAAGTCAGAGCTGGGTAGTTGCGAAAGAGAACAGACACCCACAAAGCTGAAAACCTCTACTATCCGGCCTATTATGGGAAATATTTGCCCACCCGTGAAGTAGAGGAAGAACAGCACAGGAAAAAGCTAGCAGAGATAAACGCAGAGTGTGGTGATAGCAGAGCCGAGGGGAGAGCTCATTTCAAGAACCAAGAATTCAGCAGTTACTTTGAAATTTGTGGAAAAAGTATGCATTTGCATGGCAAAAAAGCAGCCACAGACAACAAATAAAGAATTGCGCTGGCTACATTCCAATACAGCATGGCTAGATTCCAATAAATCTTTTTTTTTAGCCAAATAGGCAGCGAGCTGGATTTAACCCTCAGATCATAGCCTCCCAATCTCTAGTCTATCAATCTCTTAGGTATTTTGACCCCAATAGTTTTTGTTTGCGTGCGTATTTGTGTTTTCCTTTAGGACTCCTCCTCCCTCTACCCACAGTGCCTGGATTATCCCGTCTATTTGCTTTCTGATGTTTAGGCTCAGCAATTCCACACCTTATCTCCAGTCCTGCACGCTCTGGCTCAAGACTTATAAAGCTAACTTCCAGGGGTACATTTCCCCTAGGATGATGCCCAGCCAACTCAAAAGCAACAAATCCAAGCAGAAGCCTCTCACCTTCCACACCAGCCTTGGAAACTCCTCATGTGTCTATTTCTCCATGAAAGGTCCCCCAATGTAGCCACATCACAGGCACAGATAGAGAGGTGACTTGGGACTGGAATCAAGTTCATAGTAAATTCTTCTCAGCACATAGGCAGGGAGTGACAACGGCCACACCACAGAAGGTCTTGTCTCAACAGTCCTTAATCCCTTACAGAATTTGCTTCTATATATGTGGGGAGAATGATGCTCAGAGGAGGGAAAAGTCT
>JABWHU010001658.1:5211319-5223577 GCA_014189135.1 Dicerorhinus sumatrensis harrissoni
GCACCCCTCTGTTCCTTGCAGGACTATTAGCTATATCCAAGACGTGGAAGTAACCCAGTGCCCCTCAACTGATGAATGGATAAAGAAGACGTGGAATAAATAAACAATCGAATACTACTCAGCCATAAAAAGCACAAAATCATCCCATTTGCAACAGCATAGATCGATCTTGAGGGTATGATGTTAAATGAAATAAGCCAGACAGACAAAGAAAAACACTGCATGATTTCACTCATATATGGAAGATAAGTAAACACGTGGAAAAAGAAAGCAGATTAGTGGTTACCAGAGGGGAAGTGGGTGGTGGGGAGGGCAAAGGGGTAAAGGGGACATATGTACGGTGATGGATAAAAACTAGAGTATGGGTGGTGAGCATGATGCAGTCTATACAGATAAATAATAATGTACACCTGAAATTTCATGATGTTATAGCCCATTATGACCTGAATAAAATAATTGTAAAACATATATAATGATAACAAGAGCAATGACTCAATCTACCACCATTTTTGTGAAGGTTATACATACGTAATCTTCTGCCACGTAATCTTCATAAAACGAAAACGAAGTAAGGGTTAGGATTAAATTATTTCAGATTTGTGGAGAAGAGCACCTCATGGAGGTGGAATGAGGGAAAGATTTTAAATCAAAATTACATGTTGATCCAGAAGACTGGATGGCACAGCTACTCAGTAAGGTTCAGCCGGTGTGATAGTTTAAGAACAAAGGTGTGACAACATCCAGGAAAGTACCTTCTTTAGGTTCATCATTTATACCCTTGGACAGAATAGGTGCCAACAATATGTGGGGACTATTGACAGAGGCAGAGGAAGAACGAACACTTATGCTGTTGTCTCTCTCGCAAAGCTTGTTCTGGACAATGTGCACACACTGTGAGTACAGCTTTTCAGAAATTCATTATCATTGCCCCCTGCTGTAAAGAAAGAGACAGAAGCTCAGCATTAAGAAGCAAGAGCCATGAGCTCACTTAGTATATCAGAGCAAATATCAGACAGGGAATTATTTCCGTCTTGCTCGTTGCCTGTGATCTCACTTACCACTCACTCTATATAGAAAGTTTAAAGTGCTCATGTGGACCCCTGGACACAAAGTAGGGAACAGCCTGGACTGATTGTAGTCTGGAGTTCAGATAATTATGTCTTCATGATGTCAGGCACTTCTGCAAGCCCCACCCAGGAGGAGGAAAGAGGATGTGGATTGTCTTCACTCTGGCAGTGAGAGTGGCGTCACCCACATTTCCTGGAGATCTGTGTCACTTGCAGCGATGTCTATTCCTCATAAGAGCACATCACTGGGGCCAGCAGGACAACTTGGACGCAGGACCATGTCCCTGGTTCTTCCCACCCTGCTCTGTCTTGGTGAGTCTGGGAGAGAGGGGCCCAGCCACAAATACAAGGCTACAGGGGGGAGGGTTGCTGGTTCTAGAAGGCTGAGCTGTCTCACCTGCTGTTTCCTTCCAGGGTTGTATCCAGGCCAGTGCACTCAGGCACAGAACAGTAAGAATTCCTCTTAATACACCCAAGTTCCTTCTCCGGGTTTAGGCCAGTTAACAGCTCTCTTGGCAGCTGAGAAGAGGGGACTCAGCATTCTCACCAGTGGCTGTAAGAGGGGATGAAGTGGATGGATGGTGTGAAGAACAGACACCTGTAAGTCTGTTACCTGTTCCCTTTCTTCTAGGAACTCTGCCTCGACCTGATATCACAGCTGTGCCTGAATCCATGGTTCTCTCCCAGAAACCAGTGAATATCTGGTGTCAAGGGCCTGCAGAAGCTACAGCATATGTGATATCTAAAGTGGGAAGCCCTGAGCACTCACACACAGAGAAACAACTGCTGGCTAAGACTACCAATACTTTGGAAATTGCACAGATGACACCAGACCGGCCAGGGCTGTACCACTGCTCCTATCAGAGTGGAGACAGCTGGTCCCAGTTAAGCGAACCCCTGCAGCTGGTGATGACTGGTGAGTGTACACAGAGGCAGCAGACCCAGGACTGACCTCTTTACAGAGGGAAGAACCAGACTTTGCAGATACAAAAGCACAGAGGACAAAAACTCCTATCCTTAGGAAGGAATCAAGGAGGGTGCAAAGACAGATTCCTCAGGGTGGGACAAGGGGATAGAAACGAGAGCCCTGTCTGCTCCTGGGGAACAAAAAGCGAGAATGCATGTTTGTGGCCCTGCCCTTTGTCACCAAACTTCCTTCTTTCTCAGGAGCTTATGACAAACCCTCCCTCTCAAGCATGACTGGCACTGTGGTGGCTTCAGGGAAGAACGTGAAGTTGCAGTGTTTCTCAAGATTCAAGTTTGATGCATTTATTCTTATCGAAGAAGATGAAGTTCACGCCATCCAGAACTACAGCTCCACTCCCCATGGTGGTGGATGTCATGCCGTCTTCCTCTTGAATCCCATCTCCTCCACACAAGCAGGGACCTACAGATGCTACGGTGCCCTCCACAATTACCCCTATGTGTGGTCTCACGCCAGTGACCCATTGCAGCTTCAGGTCAGAGGTGAGGAAGCCCCAGCCCACCCATCCTCATGTCCCCTCCTGGAGACCGACACTGTCCAAGTGGAGAAGTGATTGGGAAAAGGAGGACAGTGTGGTGAGAAGATGGTGTCACCACCATCTGCTTAGACAGGAAGCTCTGAGGAGCTCACTCTCCTCACCCACAATGCAGCCCTCCTACCACATGCCTGGGGGTGGGGGAAGGGCAGTGTAGTCTTGGGGAATCTGGGTAGAAGGGAGCCTGAGCAGAGAGAAAGAAAACCACTCCCATTTCAGCCTCATTTGCAGAAGCTCCTGAAGATCCTGATCCCACGGACTCCACATATTTTCTTGGTGAGTAACGCAGTTTAGATGGAAAACTAAAAAACATTCAAGTAAAAGAGAGAAAGAAAACCCCTCTGATTTCAGCCCCATTTGCAGGAGTTCCTAAAGGTCCTGATCCCACGACATCCAGACCTTCAACTGGTGAGTAACTGAGTTTAGATGGAAAACTGAAAAAACATTCAGGTAGATGAGAGGAAGAAAACCACTCTGATTTCATCCCCATTTGCAGGAGCTCCTGGAGATCCGTATTCCACAAAGCCCACACCTTCAACTGGTGAGTAACCCAATTTAGGTGCAAAACTGAAATGAAGTCTTTCCATTTTCTCTTCTCTCAGATTTGGAGTAAAAGCATTATTTACCAGAGATAGAGCCAGCTTTTTCAGAGGGCTTCTGATGGCTGGAGGCAGGGAGCAAACAGATAAAGGAGGTTGCTCTCCACAAGGATCAGCAGAAGGTCAGAGGGTCTACGAATTGCAAATAAAATCAATACGGTCCATAGATACCATTCGTCGTTGATGCACATTCCCAATATTTCTGAAAGCATCTAGGATTCATAGCCGCTCACCCACTGCGCCCTACTCCCAGAAGAACAAATATTCATAGTATCAGCTCAGGATAACTGTTCTAGGGGGTTCTGGACTCAACCTGGTTCTCTGGAGGCTTCATCCCTATACTGGGCTGAGGACACAAAAATTATGAGAGCTGTTTCTACAACTAATTCACTGTGTCCTCCTCGGTGAGACTTTTCCCTCCTCTGAGCATCATTCTCCCCACATATATAGAAGCAAATTCTGTAAGGGATTAAGGACTGTTGAGACAAGACCTTCTGTGGTGTGGCCGTTGTCACTCCCTGCCTATGTGCTGAGAAGAATTTACCATGAACTTGTTTCCTGTCCCAAGTAACTTCTCTATCTGTGCCTGTGATGTGGCTGCATTGGGGGACCATTCATGGAGAAATAGACACATGAGGAGTTTCCAAGTGCAGGGTGGAAGGTGAGAGGCTTCTGCTTGGATTTGTTGCTTTTGAGTTGGCTGGGCATCATCCTAGGGGAAATGTACTGCGGGAAGTTAGCTTTATAAGTCTTGAGCCAGAGCGTGCAGGACTGGAGATAAGGTGTGGAATTGCTGAGCCTAAAGATGACAAAGCAAGTAGACAAGATAATCCAGGCACTGTGGATAGAGGGAGGAGGAGTCCTAAAGGTAAACACAAATACACATGCAAACAACATCTATTGGGGTCAAAGTACATAAGAGATTGATAGACTAGAGATTGGGAGGCTATGATTTGAGGGTTAAATCCAGCTCACTGCCTACTTGGTTAAAAAAAAAAAAGATTTATTGGAATCTAGCCAAAGAATCTAGCAATTCTTTATGTGTTGTCTGTGGCTGTTTCTTCGTAGTGCAAATGCATACTTTTTCCACAAATTTCAATATAACTGCTGAATTCTTGGTTCTTGAAATTAACTCTCCCCTCGGCTCTGCTATCACTACACTCCACGTTTATCTCTGCTAGCTCTTTCTCCGAGCTGTTCTTCCTCTACTTCAGGGTGGGCAAATATTTCCCATAATAGGCCAGGTAGTAGAGGTTTTCAGCTTTGTGGGTGTCTGCTCTCTTTCGCAACTACTCAGCTCTGACTTTGTAGCACCAAAGCCACCACGGACCATATACAGAAGCCAGCAAGCAAGGTCATGTTCCCACAAAACATTACGAATGGGCACTGAAATTTGGATATCAGATAGCTCGTATGTGTTGCACAATATTGTTCCTCTTTCAATTTGTGTCCACAGTTTAAAAATGTAAAATCCATTCTGAGTTCGAGGGCCACACGATAACAACGATGTGCCAGGTTTTGTCTGAGGACCATCACGTGCTGATCTCTATATTGATACAAATTTCCATTTCCAAGTCCTTCATCATCTAGTACTATGAGGTGGTCAAAGCTCTTTCCCATTTTCTAAGAAAGGAGTCAACAGTTCTGTGCTTTGTGATTGTGGTGGGGTCTGAGAGAGCACTCAGAAACTGTGCCGTGTGTGAAGGTATCTTGCTCCTCTTGAATCAAGTATCCTCAGCACAGGCTGGGACCTACAGATGCTATGATGTCCTGTGCTATTACCCCTATCTGTGGTCTCACCCCAGTGACCCATTGCTTCCAATCTGAGGTGAGGAAGCCCCAGTCCACCCATCCTCATGTCCCCTCCTGGAGACTGACACTGTCCCGGTGGAGCAGTGATTGAGAAAAGGAGGACCGTTGGGTGGGAAGATGGTGTCACTACCATCTGCTTAGACAGGAAGCTCTGGCGATCTCACTCCCCTCACCCACAATGCACCCCTCCTACCACATGCCCAGAGGGCCGGGGAAGGGCAGTGTAGTCATGGGGAATCTGGGTAGAAGGGAGCCTGGGCAGAGAGAAAGAAAACCATTCCCATTTCATCCCTATTTGCAGAAGCTCCTGACGATCCTGATGTCGTGAAGCCCAGACCTTCACCTGGTGAGTAACTGCTAATCTGTGTAGAAGGAGCACAGAGGCAGAGAGAATAGCAGGTGCAAAGGCATGAGGTAGAGAGAAGGTTCACGTGCCCACAGAGTGTCAAGGAGGCCATTCCTGTTTGATGAGTCCATGGTTTTATCAGAGGGCAATAACAAGGAAAGAGCAAGCAGGTCTCCAGTGGGGCAGACTGGAGGCACCCTGTTCCCCACTCCTGTCTTTCTTGACCCAAGAATTCCCTCAAAGGATCATGACCATGCCCACAATGACAGGAGGAAAGAAAAGTAAGTAATTGCTTATCTCACAGGTTGGGCTGGGCTGGCTACATGGCAGAGCCAGTAGATGGAGAAATGTGCTTGTGTTTTGGAGTACGTTAGTGGAATGGGCCTTGGTGCCTGCTCTGTAACCTTCTATCCTTTTCTCTCAGAGCCTGCTGCTTGGCATCCTTCTGCAGAGAATCAAGTCCGTCTGAGCCTGGCTGGCCTGATTCTCTTGGTCCTGCTGGTCCTGTTGGCTGAGGCCTGCTACAGCTGGAAGATGCCCTTAAACAGACCCAGACAAGCCCCTACCTGAGTATAATGAAAAGCACCGATGTCCCTCTATTGGCATCTAAGGACTGTGCAGGCCCCGGGGGGACAGCCAGAGGAGATAGGGCCCTGTCTGCATAATCAACCAAAATAATGGAGAAGATTCATTTCCTATTGAACCTGTAACAACTTACCATAGACACAGTGGATTAAAGTAATACAAATTCATTCTCTTTTTGTGCTGGAGAGCAAGAGTCTAAAATGTGTAGCAGGCCTGCATTCCTCTTTTCCTTTCTGGTCCCTGTTCCTACCTTTTCCAGTTTCTAGATTCTGCCTGCATTCCTTGACTTCTGGCTCCCTCCTCCATCTCCAAATCCACCAGTGTAGCATCTTTTCTGCTCCCTGACCTCTGCTTCCTTTCTTCCTTCTTCTCTCTATCACACCCACCCTCCTACTTCCCTCTTATAAGGACCCTTGTAATGACATTGGGCCCAAGAAGATCATCTAGGATAATCTCCCTATCTCAATATTCTTAACTTCCTCAAACCTGCAGTGTCCCTCTGCCTTGTCAGGTACCATTCACAGGTTCTGGGGATTAGACCTGCACAACTCTAGGGGGCACTATTAAGCCAACCTCCAGGAGCTCAGTACATCTGGCCATTGAGCTTGGCTGTACTTGCACTAATGCACTACCTCCAGGGGGAGACGTGAGGATGACATACTTTAATACTTTTTAGAATTTAGGACAGGACATGATTTAAATACAGGGAGATACTTAGTAAACCTTGCTTATTTATAGTGTAAAGTATAGGTTCCTAAGGGTGGTTGTACTTGGAGGGAGGAAAATGAGTCTAGAGATAGAAATGCTGATTTTTTTTCAATAATACCCCTTTTTTATTTAAAGGTTACAGAAAGCAAATGTAAAACTATGAACATTTATGTTAGTTGGTTTGTTTCAGGATTGTAGTTACACAGATATTTGTGATGTTAGCCATTGTTCCTGTTTAGGGATTTATTTCTGTTATTTCTGAAAAGGAACATCTTTAAAAGCATGGAACTAAAACAAGAGACTCACAGAATGGTACCTCTGAACCCTGTTACAGTTTCATTGATGAAATCACTCTGGAATTTCTTAACTCCAATCTACTGAAGTAAGTAATAAACATCCTCAGACTTAACCCAGATGGATACTGTGTTCTGTAGAGACATGTAGATACTAAGTTATGTCACTTGCTCTTTGTCCTCACCTCTGCCCCATGATGAGACTCTCTAAGAGCTCTCTGCTACTGGCTGCTGTTCCCTCACCAAATTTCCCTTCTTCTGGCTAATTCCTCCACTTTTCTCAGTGTCAGCATATGCATAACTTTTTATTGGATGTTTTCTCTGGAAGCCTTCTCAGGGTCTGCTAGTTGTCACTGTCATGTTTTAAATGACAACTTTTCTGTAAAGGACAAATAGTAAATATTTTGGGCTTTGTGAGTCACCTGATCTTCTTTGCAACAACTCAATTCTGCTTTTGTCACACAAAAGCAACTGTAGGTGACACAACCGCAAGGGCATAAATTTTGTTTACAAACACTAAATTGTGAATTTCAAATCCTCCCCATGGGTCACGAAATATTAATTTTCCTTTGATTTTTTCAATCATTTAAAAATGTAAAAATAGTTCTTAGTCCAGGGGCTGTACAAAAACATATGGCAGGTGTGAGAACTCAATAATCCAGTCTTATGGACAGTCCTTCAAAAAGTTGAGCCCAGAAGTCACGTCAGCATTGTGGTGGAGAGAATCATTCTCTTTGTCTCTCCCCTCTAAGTTACAACCAGTCCGACATCCAGTGACCCACAAAAGACTCCCTGCACAGCACACCAGAATGCTGGAGCGATCCATGCATCTATACATCTGAAGATGTGTAGACTGGACCTCTGAGATGCATTGGAGTGAGGCAAAAGCACCCTCCCTGTCCCCTGGCAGCAGTAATCCAATACACAGATTCTTACACCATTGCACACGCCAGTGCCCACAGGCTACAAGGGCAATTGGGGCACTCATGGCTTGGCAACCGCCCCCCGACAGCAGTGGTGAGTGATACACATGTCCTGAGGCTCCAGACCACAGTAGAGCCAGCAACACAGCCCCCTCCCCCTCCCTGGGCAGCATTCTGGTTTTTCCACCAGTGGGGACTACATGCAAGGCATGAGTTTGCCCAGCAGGGGTAGGGTCCCCTGATCCAAGGTCTCAGAGTAGATCATCAGCATGCACACCAGCACTGACAACCAAAGCTGTGTCTCCTGCCCCTCCTAGGGTTGGTGGGGGGTCCACACACCCTGAGGCTTCAGGACACAGAACCAGAGACCTGGCCCCTGCTCCATCCCATGCCAATGGTGCCGGCCTTTCCAGCAGTAGAAACTGATATTCAAGGCAGAAATTTCCCCAGCAGGGGTGGGGCACTCTCATCTGAAGTTTCAGACAGATGACCAGAACACAGCAGCACCACAGACCAGAGGCAGTGACCCTGGCCACCCTCAGTGGTGGCAAGTGGACACGCATGTCCTGAGGCTTTAGGACACAGAGCAGTGCCGGTAACATAGCCCCTCCTCCTCCCTTTGCAGTGGCGTTGATCTCTCCAGCAGTGGGGACAGCAACCCAATGTGGATTTCACCTGCAGCAGCAGGGTGCCCTAACCTGAGGTCTCACAAATCACACCAGCGGGCACCAGTGACCAGAGACTGCAGGGCCAGCATCAACACTTGCAGCTTAGCCACCACTCCTCCCCCAGCAGTGGCAGGTGGCACCTGCAACCTGAGGTCCCAGGAATCATAGCAGAACCTGAGACCCAGTCCCCAGTGGCAGCATCCCCAACAACAGCTCTATAAGGAACAGAGGCTGAATTACAAGATCCTGGGCCCCCTAGAGCATGAGCGACACCTGTGAACCCAACAACCCTGGCAGTGGTGCTACCAGCACCCCCAGATAAACCAGGAGCTGAAGCACAGGTGATGCACTGGGCAGCAACACCCAAGCCCATGGAAAGCCCAGAGAGCAAGCAGGGGAACACAAGACCCAGGCAACCCCAGAAGCAGCAGAAGTGCTTACAGCCCAGAGACCCCAGTGGCAACACTGGAGACTCCAGCAACATTGAAAGCAGCAAGGCACCACCAACTTCAGAGAAACAAGCAGCATAAGAAGGGCACTGAAGGGGCCGGCCCAGTGGTGCAAGTGGTGAAGTGTGCACCTTCCACTGCCGTGGCCCGGGGTTCGCTGGTTCGGATCCAAGGCATGCACCGATGCAAGCCATGCTATGGTGGCATGCCATATAAAGTGGAGGAAGATGGGCATGGATGTTAGTCCAGGGCCAGTCTTCCTTAGCAAAAAAGAGGAGGATTGGCAGATGTTAGCTCAGGGCCAATCCTCCTCACAAAAAAAAAGGGTACTGATGACACCTCTAATAGAGGCAATGGAGGGTGGAAAGTGCAGGCTCTCAAGTACAGCCAGATGCAGCACAGAACCAAAGTAACTAAAGCCTTATCCAAGTAGAAAAGGTGCTGCCACAAATGTGCCAGCAGTGGATAAATTCATCAAACAATGTGAAGAACTAGTGTAACATGGCAGAACAGAAAGAAAATAATAACTCTCCAGAAACCAACCTTGAAGTCACACAGGAATACACTATGACCGACAGAGAATTCAAACTAGCTGTCATAAAGATAGAAACCTAGAAATGATCCAGGTGGACCAGGAGAGAGATATAAGACTTTTTCAAAAGGGAAAAATTCTTTGACAAATATCCAACTCAGTTNAACTCTCCAGAAACCAACCTTGAAGTCACACAGGAATACACTATGACCGACAGAGAATTCAAACTAGCTGTCATAAAGAAACTCAACGAGCTACAATAAAATTCAGAAAGACAGTTCAATGAGCTCAGGGATAAAATTGATGAACAGGAGGAATACTTCACCAATAGGCTGCAACTCTAAAAAAAAAAAAATACAAAGAGAAATTCTATATATGAAGAACTCAATTAAGGAGATAAAAAATGATCCACAAAGCATAAAAAAATAGATCAGACATTATGATGGAGAGAATCAGTGAGCTTGAAGATAGAAACCTAGAAATGATCCAGGTGGACCAGGAGAGAGATATAAGACTTTTTCAAAAGGGAAAAATTCTTTGACAAATATCCAACTCAGTTAGGAAAAGTAACATAAGGATTATAAATAATCTAGAGGAAGAAGAGAGGGTGAAAGGAGCAGAGTTTATTCAAAGAAATAATAGCTGAGAACTTCCCAAACCTGGAGAAGGACCTGGACACATAAGTACATGAAGCTAATAGAACTACTAATTACACCAATGCAAAAAGACCTTCTCCAAGGCATATCAGATTAAAACCAGCAAAAGTCAATGACAAAGAAAAAATACTAAGGGAAGCAAGAGAGAAGAAAATAACCTACAAAGGAAGCACCATCAGGCTTTCAGCGGATTTCTCAGCAGAAAACTTACAGGCCAGGAGAGAGCAGAATGCTATATTCAAAATACTGAAAGACAACTATCAGCCAAGAATACTCTACCCAGTGAAATTATCCTTCAGATATGATGCAGAAATAAAATCTTTCCCAGATAAACAAAAGCTGAGGGAGTTCATCACCACTAGACCTGAGACGAGAAATGAGGAAGGGACCCCTCCTATCTGAAACCAAAAGAAAAAAGTTTACAAAGCTTTGACTAAGGTGATAATTAAACAAGAAGAATCAGAAAATTGCACCTGTATATCAGAAGTGGCTAGCAAACAATTAATTACAACATAAAAGATGAAGGGAAAGAAAGCAACAAAAATAACAGTAACCACTTCAATTTGGGCACAAAATCACAATGCAATAAAGAATAACTTGTAACAACAAAACATAGAAAGGGAAGAGGAAAGGGAGGGAACCTGCATAGGCCAATGGAGATAAGAGGCTATCAGGAAAATGACTATCTCATCTATGAGATCTATTATATGAACCTCATGGTAACGACAGAACAAAAATTGGAGCAGAGTCTAAAATAATATATAAAGAGAAAATTGGCATAAAAAACCACCAACCTGAAATGGCAGACATAAATACAAGGGAAAAGAAGCAATGCAAATATAGAACAACCAGAAAACAAAAAAAAAGATGGAAATATTAAACCTTCGTATATCAATAATCACTCTAAACATAAATGGATTGACTTCACCATTCAAAAGACACAGACTGGCTGAACTAATAGAAAACAAGACCCAACAATATGCTGCCTCCAGGAAACACATCTCAGCTCTAAAGACAAACATAGGAACAGAGTGAAGGGAGGAAAAATGATACTCTAAGCAAATGGCAAACAAAAGAAAGCATGTATTGCAATACTTATATAGGACAAAGGAGAATTCAAGATATTAAAGATAACAAAAGACAAACAAGGGCACTATATAATGATAAAAGGAACATTCTACTAAGAAGGCATAACACTTATGAATATAGATTCACCTAACACAGGAACACCAAAGTATATAAAACAACTATTAGCAGACCTTAAGGGAGAAATTAACAGCAACATAATAATAGTAGGGGAGCTCAATACCCCACTTACGTCAATAGATAGATCATCCAGACAGAAAGTCAACAAGGATTCAGTGGCCTTAAATGAGACACTAGACCAGATGATTGGACTTAATAGATATATATATAGAACATTCCATCCAAAAACGGCAGAATACATATTCTTCTCAAGTGCACATGGAACATTCTCAAAAACAGACTATATGTTGAGAACAAAGCAAGCCTCCATAAATTTAAGAAAATTGAAATATCAAGTATCTTTTCCAACTACAGTACTATGAAACTGCAAATCAAATGGAAGCAAAAGATGGGAAGTCACGAATATGTGGAGACCAAGCAACAGGCTACTGAACAACTGTTCAATCAATGAAGAAATAAAAGGAGAACTCAAAAAATACTCACAGAAAAATGAAAAGGAAAACACAATATAACAAACCTTACAGAATGCAGCAAAAGCACTATTAATGGGGAAAGTTACAGCAATTCAGGCCTACCACAAGAAACAAGAAAAATCTCCAATAAACAAGTTGATCCTATGCCTAAAAGACCAGAAAAAGAACAAACAAAACTGGAAGTCACAGGAAGGAAGCAAATAATAAAAACCAGAAAAGAAATCAATGAAAGAGAAACTAAAAAAAAAAAAAAAAAAAAAACAAAAATAAAAAAAAAAGGTTCTTTGAGAAGATAAATGAAATTGACAAATCTTTAGCCAGACTCAAAAATCAAAAATGAAAGAGTAGAAATTACACCCAACAACACAGAAATACAAAGCATTATAAAAGAATACTATGAAATGCTATCTGCTGACAAACT
>JABWHU010001658.1:5235933-5249825 GCA_014189135.1 Dicerorhinus sumatrensis harrissoni
ATTTTTATTATTTCTCTCCTTCTGCTGACTTTGGGCTTTGTATCTTTTTCTTTTTCTAGTTCTATTAGGTGTAATTTAAGGTTGCTTATTTGGGCTTTTTCTGGTTTGTTAAGGTGGGCTTGTTTTGCTATGAGTTTCCCTCTCAGGACTGCTTTTGCTGCATCCCATATGGTTTGGTATGGCATATTTTCCTCTTTGTTTGTTTCCAGATAGTTTTTGATTTCTCCTTTAATTTCATCAATGATCCATTGGTTGTTCAGTAGCATGTTGTTTAATTTCCATATTTTTGTCACTTTCCAGCTTTATTTTTCATGGTTGATTTCCAGTTTCATAGCATTATGGTCTGAAAAGATGATTATCATGATTTCAATCTTCTTAAATGTATTGAAACTTGCTTTGTTTCCCAACATATGGTCTATCCTTGAGAATGTTCCATGTGCGTTTGAGAAGAATGTGTAGTCAGCTGTTTTTGGATGGAGTGCTCTGTATATCTCTACTACTTCCTTCTCATCCAGTTTTTCTTTTAAGTCCACTATTTCTTTATTGACTTTTTGTCTGGATGATCTATCCATTGATATAAGTGGGGTATTAAGATCCCCTACTATTATTGCATTGTTGTTAATGTCTACTTTTAGGTTTGTAAGTAGTTGCTTTATGTACCTTGGTGCTAATATGTTGGGTGTATATATATTTATAAGTGGTATGTCTTCTTGGTGGAGTAACCCTTTTATCACTGTATATTTCCCTTGTTTGTCTCTCTCTGTTTTATCTTGAAGTCTACTTTGTTTGACATGAGTGTGGCAAAACCTGCTTTCTTTGGTTTGCCATTATCTTCGAGTATTGTCTTCCATCCTTTCACTCTGAGCCTGTGCTTGTCTTTAGAGCTGAGATGTGTTTCCTGGATGCAGCATATTGTTGGGTCTTGCTTTTTAAGCCATCGTGCCACTCTGTATATTTTGATTGGGGAGTTCAATCCATTTACATTTAGGGTTATTATTGATATATGAGGGCTTAATGTTGCTGTTTTGTCACTTATTTTCTGGTTCTTTTGCATTTCCTTTGTTTCTGGTCCCATTTGTTTTGGACTGGCAAATCAGTTTGGTTGTTCTGTCTTATGACTCTTCTAGTTTTCTCTTTGTTTATCATATGTGGTTTTGTTTTGATTATTTGTTTAGTGGTTACCTTGAGGTTTGTATAAAACATCTTGTGTATGTGATAGTCCATTATCTGATGACCTCCTATTTCCTTATACTAAGTCAATTCAGTCACTTTCCTCTTCCCCTTCTAAGTCATTCTTGTTATTCCTTATTCTATCTTGTGTTGTGGCTGTGTGTTTACAGTGATGAGGTTAAATTTATTTTTGGTGAGATTCTTCCTTTGATCTTTGAATTTAGTATTTAAGTGGTTGCTAACCTATTCCGGTAAAGAACTATTATTTTTCTGAGTTTGTCTACCTATTTTTCTCCTTCCTCCAAGCTTTGTGTTCCCTTTCTCTTCTTTTTTTCAGGCCTGAGGGCCTTCTTGAGTATTTCTTGTAGTGGGGGTCTCGTGGCCATGAACTCCCTTAGCTTTTGTTTATCTGGCAAAGTTACTATTTCTCCATCATATTTGAAGGATATTTTTGCTGGATAGAGTATTCTTGGCTGAAAGTTTTTGTCTTTCAGTATTTTGAATATATCTTTCCAGTCTCTCCTAGTCTGTAAAGTTTCTGTTGAGAAATCTGCTGAGAGCCTGATGAGAGTTCCTTTGTACATTATTTTTTGTTTTTGTCTAGCTGCCCTTAATATTGTTTCTTTGTCATTGACTTTGGCCAGTCTTACCACTACATGTTGTGGAGTTGGCCTTTGCCTGTTGACGTATTTAGGTGATCTATTGGCTTCGCTTACTGGTATTTCCTGCTCCTCTCCCAGATTTGGGATGTTCTCAGCTATTATTTCCTTGAATAGGCTCTCTGTTCCTCTTTCACTCTCTTCTCCCTCAGGAATACCTATAATTCTTATGTTACATTTCCTAATAGAGTCAGATATTTCTCGGAGACTTTCTTCATTTCTTTTTAGTCTTAGTTCTCTCTCCTCTTCCATCTGGAGCGTATCTGTACTCCTATCCTCTATAACGCTAATTCTTTCCTCCATATTGTCAGGTCTGTTCTTTAAAGATTCCAGATTCTCCTTTATCTCCCCATTGTGTTCTTCATCTCCATCAGTACTGATTGGTTTTTCTTTGTGATTTCAATCTCTTTTGTGAAGAAACTCCTAATCTCATTGAATTGTTTGTCTGTGTTGTCTCATATTTCATTGAGTTTTTTTATGATAGCTATTTTGAAATTTCTGTCATTTAGGTTATGGATTTCTGTGTCTTCAGGGTTGGTTTCTGGGTGTTTGTCATTTTCCTTCTGGTCTGGTGATGTCATGTACCTTTGCATTGTGGTTCCTGTATTGGCTTTGTTTTTCCTCATCCTGGAAATATCTGGTTGCAATTTCCATCCGCTACCACTGTGTGGGGGTAAATGGCTGTGTAATCTGATCCCCCTGTGCTCTGCCCCGGCTGTTTGCTGCGATCCGCTGGCTGCTTCGTCTGGTCTGGTCAGCTGAACTGCAGTGTCCGGCTTGTGCGTGGGGGGGGCTCTCTCTTTTGACTGCTGAGTACCTGGTGTGGGGGGCTTCTTGCTTGCTCCTTGTTATCCACTCTCCTGGGATGCTCAGATGGTGATGGTACCCCATAGAAGTTCTGAGTCCTCTCTGTGGGAGTTTCCCACTGGCTGAGAGAGCCCAAAGAGCTAGTTTCCCAGCAGAGGGCCGCGCCTTCCCCCTCTCTGGGAGCCATGCGGACTTGGATCACTGATCTGATGGGGAAGGAGAGGAGTTCTCCTTACCTCTCCCCACTTCCTCCGGGGGCCCAGCACGTTCCACTCTCAGACTTGTGGCAGTGTGGATCTTTCCACCCTTACTTTTCGCTGTCTAGGATTCTGTTGTTGGTCTGTGACTGTTCCTTTGGTTGTATCTTATCGGGGGAAGAATTTACAGGAAAGCTCACTCCTCCATGATGCTGATGTCACTCTCTGTTCCAATTTTTGTTCTGTTGTTATCATGAGGTTCATATAAAAGATCTCATAGATGAGACAGTCCTTTTTCTGGTAGACTCTTATCTCCATTGGCCTATGCAGGTTCCATCCCTTTCCTCTTCCCTTTCTTTGTTTTTGTTGTTACAAGTTATTCATTATTGTGTTGTGAGATTGTGCCCAAATTGAAATGGTTATTGTTCTTTTTGATGCTTTCTTTTCCTTCATCTTTTATGTTGTAATTAATAGTTTGCTAACCACTTCTGATATACAGCTGCAATTTTCTGATTCTGCTTGTCTAATTATCACCTTGCTCAAAGCTTTCTAAACCTTTTCCTTTTGGTTTCAGGTAGGAGGGCTCCCTTCTTCATTTCTAGTGGTGGTGAACTCCCACAGCTTTTGTTTATCTGGGAAAGATTTTGTTTCTCCATCATTTTGAAGGATAATTTCACTGGGTAGAGTATTCTTGGCTGATAGTTTTTGTCTTTCAGTATTTTGAATATATCATTCCACTCTCTCCTAGCCTGTAAGTTTCCTGCTGACAAATGCGCTGAAAGCAGATGGGGGCTCCTTTGTAGGTTATTTTCTTCTCTCTTGCTTCCCTTAATATTTTTTATTTGTCATTGACTTTTGCTAGTTTTAATCTGATATGCCTTGGACAAGGTCTTTTTGCATTGGTGTAATTAGGAGTTCTATTAGCTTCATGTACTTGTGTGTCCAGGTACTTCCCCAGGTTTGGGAAGTTCTCAGCTATTATTTCTTTGAATAAACTCTGCTCCTTTCACCCTCTCTTCTTCCTCTGGAATATCTATAATCCTTATGTTACTTTTCCTAACTGAGTCAGATATTTGTTGAAGAACTTTTCCTTTTTAAAAAAATCTTATATCTCTCTCCTGGTCCACCTGGATCATTTCTAGGTTTCTATCTTCTAGCTCACTGAACCTTTCCATCATAAGGTCTGATCTATTTTTTATGCTTTGTGTATTATTTTTTACCTCCTTAATTGATTTCTTCATATCTAGAATTTCTGTTTGTAATTTTTTTAGAGCTTCAGTCTTTTTGATGCAGTATTCCTTCTGTTCATTAATTTTATTCCTGAGCTCATTGAACTGTCTTTCTGAGTTTTCTTGTAATCCACTGAGTTTCTTTATGACAGCTATTTTGAATTCTCTGTCAGTCATAGTGTATTCTTGTGTGACTTCAAGTTTGGTTTCTGGAGAGTTCTTATTCTCCTTCAGTTCTGCCCTGTTACTGTAGTTCTTCATGGTGTTTGATGAATTGCTCCACTGCTGGCACATTTGTGGTAGTAACCACATTTACTACTTGGGTAAGGCTTTAGTTACTTTGGTTCTGTGTGGCTTCTGGCTGTATTTGAGAGCCTGCACTTGCCACCTCCTCTGCCTCTGTTAGAGGTGTCTTCAGTGCCCTTTTTGTGCTGCTTGTTTCCGTGAAGTTGGTGGTGCCTTGGTGCTTTCACTGTCTCTGGAGTCTCTGGTGTTGCCACTGGCATCTCTGGGCTGTGAGCACTTCTGCTGTTCTGGGGTTTTCTGCATTTTGTGTTCCCCTACTTGTGCTCTGCTTTCCGTGGTCTTGGGTGCTCCTGCCCCATGCACCACCTGTGCTTTTGCTCCTGGGTTATCTGGGGGTGCTGGCAGCACCACTGCCAGGGTTTCTGGGTTCACGGGTGTCACTCATGCTATCAGGGGCCCCCGTTCTTGTATGCAAACTCTGTTCCTTGTAGAGCTGTTGTTGGGGGTGCTGCCACTGGGGACTGGGTCTCAGGTTCTGCTGTGATCCTTGTGACAGTTTGCAGGTGCCACCTGCCACTGCTGGGGGAGGATTAGTGGCTAAGCTGCAAGTGTTGCTGCTGCCCCTGCAGTCTCTGGTCACTGGTGTGCGCTGGTGTGATTTGTGAGACCTCAGGTTAGAGCATCCTGCTCCCGCAGGTGAAATCCACCTTGGGTTGCTGTCCCTACTGCTGGAGAGATCAGAACCACTGCAAAGGGAGGAAGAGGGGCTGGGTCACTGGCACAACTCTGTGTCCTAGAGCCTCAGGACTTGTGCGTCCACCTGCCACCACTGAGGGGGGCCAGGGTTACTGCCTCTGGTCTGTGGTGCTGGTGTCTGCTGGTAGTCTGCTCTGAAACTTCAGATGAGAGTGCCCCACCCCTGCTGGGGAAATTTCTATCTTGGATGTAGGCCCTACTGCTGGAAAGACCGGTGCCAGTGGTGGGGGAATTGGGAGGGGTCTAGGTCTCTGTTTCTGCTCTGTGTCCTGAAGCCTCAGGGTGTGTGCAGCCCCCACCAACCCTAGGAGGGGCAGGAGACACAGCATTTAGTTGTCAGTGCTGGCGCACATGCTGATGATCTACTCTGAGAATTTGGATCAGGGATGGGGAAACTGTGCTGGGGAAACTCATGTCTTGGCCATAGTCCCTACTGCTGGAAAAACCAGCCCCTTGCCAGGGGAGTGGGAGGGGAAAGATTGCCAGCTCTTCTGTAGTCTGGAGCCTCAGGACATATATGTCACCCACCACTGCTGGGGGTGGGAAGGTGCAAAGCCACGAGTGCCCCGTTTGCCTTTATAGCCTGTGGTCACTGGCGTGGACACTGGTGTGAGGAACCATGTATGGGTTTGCTGCCATTGGTGGAGAGGGAGCTTGCTCTTCCTCTTGTTCCAATTCATTCTGGAGATCCAGTCTATGCATCTTCAGATGTCTTGAGGCATGGCTCACTCAGGCGTTCTGGTGTGCTGCGCAGGGAGTCCTTTGTGGGTCACTAGATGTCTGACTGGTGCAACTCTGAAGGGAGAGACATAGGGAACCACTCACTCCACCATGATGCTAATGTGACTCCTGGGTTTAACTTTTTGGAGGACAGTCCATAAGACATGATTAATAAGTTCTAACACCTGCTGTATGTTTTGATACAGACTTTGGACTGAGAATGACTTTTACATTTTTCAATGATTGAAAAAAATCAAAGGAAAATGAATATTTTATGACCCACGAAGGTGATTTGAAATTCACTCTTTAGTGTTCTGTAAACAAAATTTCATAGGAACATGTCTATGCCCATGTGATTATATGTCACCTACAGTTACTTTTGTTCAACAACAGCAGAATCAAGTGGTTACAAAGAAGGTCAGATGACTCACAAAGCCCAACATATTTACTATTTGTCCCTTAGAAAAAAGTTGCCATTTAGAACATGGCAGTGACAACTAGAAGAGCCTGAGAAGGCGTTCAGAGAAAACATCTTAGGAAAAATTATGCATATGCTGACACTGAGAGAAATGTAGGAATTAGCCAGAAGAAGGGCAATTTGGTGAGGGAACAGCAGCCAGGAGCAGGGAGCTCTTAGAGAATGTAATCATGGGGCAGAGATGAGAACAAAGAACAAGTGATGTAACCTAGTATCTACGTGTCTCTACAGGACACAGTAGCCATCTGGGTTAAGTCTGAGGGTATTTATTATTTACTTCAGTAGATTAGAGCTAAGCAATTCTGGAATAATTTCATCAATTTAACTGTAACTGGAGTCAGAGTTAACCATTCTGTGAGTCTGTTGTTTTAGTCCCATGCGTTTAAAGAAGTTCCTTTTCAGAAAAAAGAATAATAAGCCCTGAAAAGGAACAATGGCTAACATAACAAATACTTGTGTTACTTAATCACAAAACAAGCCAACTAACCTAAATGTTCATACTTTTACATTTGCTTTCTATAATCCTTAAATTAAAAATAAGGGATATTATTGAAGAAAAAATCAGCATTTCTATCCTTACATCTACTATTCTCCCTCCAAGTACAAGCAGTCTTAGGAATCTACACTTTACCATATACATAAGCAGGTTTATTAAGAATCTCTCTATCTATTTAAATCATGACCTGTCCTAAATTCTAAAGAGTATTACAATAGTTAAGCCCCATCTGTACCCAAGGAGGTAGTACACAAGTGCAAGTACAGCCAGGTTCAATGGCCAATTTTACTGAGTTCCAGGACGTTGGCTGAATAGTGCCCCCTAGAATTGTGCATGTCTAATCCCCAGAACCTGTGAATGGTACCTGACATGGCAAAGGGACATTGCAGATGTGAGGAAGTTAAGAATCTTGAGATTGGGAGATTATCCTGGATTATCTTCTTGGGCTCAGTCATCACAGGGTCCTCAGAAGAGGAAAGCAGGAGGGTGGGAGTGATAGAGAGAAGAAGGAATGAAGGGAGCAGAGGTTAGGGAGGTTAAGGAGATGCTACACTTGTGGGTTTGGAGATAGAGGAGGGAGCTCCAAGGCAAGGACTGCAGGCAGAATCTAGAAACTTGACAAGGCAGGAACACAGACCAGAAACTAAAACAGGAACACAAGCCTGCAGATGTATTTTAGAGTTTTGCTCTCCAGAACCACAAGAGAATAGATTGGTATTGCTTAATGACTATGACTCTGGTAAATTGTTACACATTCAATAGGAAATGAATCTTGTCCATTATCCCAGTAGATTACATGGCCAGGGCCCTATCTCCTCTGGCTGCCCCTTAAGGGTCCACACAGTCCTTAGGTGCCAGCTGAGGGTCATCACTGCTTGTCATTATGTTCAGGAAGAGACTTGTCTGATTCTATTTAAGGGCGTCTTCCAGCTGTAGCAGGCCTCAGCCATCAGGACCCCCAGGACCAAGAGAATCAGGCCAGCCAGGCTCAGCCGGACTTGATTCTCTGCAGAAGGATGCCAAGCAGCAGGCTCTGAGAGAAAAGGATAGAAGGTTACAGAGGAGGCACCAAGGCCCAATCCACTAATGTACTCCAAAACATGAGCCCATTTGTCTAGTCTACTGGCTCTGGCATGTAGGCAGACCAGCCCACCCCCACAGGATAAGCAATTACTTACCTTTCTTTCCTCCTGTCATTGTGGGTGTGTTGGTGATCCCACCAGGGAATTCTGGGGTCAAGAAAGACAGGCATGGGGAGAGGGTGCCTCCAGCCTGCCCCACTGGAGCCCTGCCTGCTCTTTCCTTGCTATTGCCCTCTGATTAAACCATGGACTCAGCAAACAGGAATGGTCTCCTTGACATTCTGTGGGCACATGAAGCTTCTGTCTTCTTCAAGCCTTTTACACCTGCTATTCCCTGTGCCTGTGTTTTCCTTCTACCAAGATTAGCAGTTACTCACCAGGTGAAGGTCTGGGCTTCATGGGATCAGAATCTTCAGGAGATTCTGCAAATGGGGATGAAATCAGAGTGGTTTTCTTTTTCACTTCTACTTGAAGTTTTTTTTAGTTTTCCATCTAAACTCAGTTACTCACCAGGTGAAGGTCTGGGCTTCATGGGATCAGAATCTTCAGGAGATTCTGCAAATGGGGATGAAATCAGAGTGGTTTTCTTTTTCACTTCTACTTGAAGTTTTTTTTAGTTTTCCATCTAAACTCAGTTACTCACCAGGTGAAGATCTGGGGTTTGTGGGATAAGGATCCACAGGAGCTTCTGCAAATGGGGCTGAAATGGGAGTTTTCTTTCTCTCTGCTCAGGCTCCCATCCCTCCAGACTCCCCATGACTACCCTGCCCTTCCCGGCCCTCGGGCATGTGGTAGGAGGGCTGCATTGTGGGTGAGGTGAGTGAGTTCCTCAGAGCTTCCTGTCTAAGCAGACGGTGGTGACACCGCCTTCCCACCCCACTGTCTCCTTTTCCCAATCACTGCTCCACCTGGACAGTGTCGGTCTCCAGGAGGGCACATGGTGGTCGTTGGGGTGCAACTTCCTCACCTCTGACCTGAAGCTGCAATGGGTCACTGGGGTGAGACCACACATAGGGGTAATTGCGGAGGGCACCGTAGCATCTGTATGTCCTGGCCTGTGTGGAGGAGACGTGATTCAAGAGGAAGACGGCATGACGTCCACCACCATGGGGGGTGGAGCTTTGGTTCTGGATGGCGTGAACTTCATCTTCTTTAATAAGAATAAATGAGTCAAACTTGAGTGTTGAGAAACACTGCAACTTCACGTTCTTCCCTGAAGCCACCACAGTGCCAGTCATGCTTGAGAGGGAGGGTTTGTCATAAGCTCCTGGGAAAGAAGGAAGTTTGGTGACAAGGAGAGGGCCACACACATGCATTGTCTCCTTTTGTTCCTGGGAGCAGAGAAGACTGATTTCTATCCCCTCCTTGTCCCGCCCTGAGGAATCTGTCTCTGCATCATAACTGATTTTTTCCTAAGATAGAGGCTTTGCTCTGCTGTGCTTTTGTATTGGCAAAGCCTAGTTCTTCCCTCTGCAAAGGGTTCAGTCCTGGCTCTGCTGCCTCTGTTTCCCGCTCACCAGTTATCACCAGCTGCAGGGGGTCACTGAATTGGGACCAGCTGCCTCCACTCTGATAGGAACAGTGGTACAGCCCAGACCTGTCTGGTGTCATCTCTGCAATAGTCAAATGGTTGATCTTCCCAGGCACCAATTGGTTTTCTCTCTCCAAGGGCTCACGGTTTCCCACTTTAGATATGACGTATGCTTCAGCCTCTGCAGGCCCTTGGCACAGGATCATCACAGGATTACTCTGCAGAACCATGGATCCAGGCAGAGCTGTGATATGAGGCTGGGGGAGATTTCCTAGAGGAAAGAGAACTTGCAATGGACTTTCTGGTGTGTCTGTTTCTGACACCATCCCTCCACTTCATCACCTCTAACAGCTGCCAGTGAAAATGCTGAGTCTCCTCTTCCCAGCTGTCAAGAGAGGTGATATCTGTTCTAAACCAGGAGTAAAAACTTGTGTCTATTAAGAGGAATACTCACCGCTCTGTGCCTGAGTGCTCTGGCCTAGGGACAACCCTGGAAGGAAACAGTGGGTGAGACACCTCAGCCTTCTAGGACCGCTGGACCTGCCGCCCTGCAGCCTTTTATTTGCAGCCAGGCCCTTATCTCCCAGACTCACCAAGACAGAGCAGGGTGGGAAGAACCAGGGACATGGTCCTGTGTCCAAGCTGTCCTGCTGGCCCCAGTGATGTGCTCTTCTGAGGAACAGACTTCTCAGGTATGTGACACAGACCTCCAGCAATTGTGGGATGGCCCTGCTCTTATCCCTAGAGTGAAGACAATCCACATCCTCTTTCCTCCTCCTGGGTGGGGCTTGCAGATGTGTTGACATCATGAAGATCTTAGTCATCCGAACTTCAAACTATAGTCAGTCCACACTGATCCCCATTTTCTGTCTCCAATGCTCCACGAGCATTTTAAACTTTCTATATAAAGTGAGTGGTTAAGAGAGGTCACTAGCAAAGGACAGGACAGAAATAAGCCCAGTCTGAGTTCTGCTCTGAAATACCATGTGAGCTCACTGCTCTCACTTCTTAACGTTGAGATTCCATCTCTTTATGTACAAAATGGGGCAATAATAATGAGTTTCTGAAAAGCGTTATTCAGAGTGTGTGCACATTGTTCAGAACAGGGATTGCTAGAGAGACAATAGCATGATTATTAGCTCTTCCTCTTCCTCTGTGGATAGTGCCCACATATTGTTGTCACCTGTTCTGTCCAAGGGTATAAATGATGAGCCTAAACAACGTATTTCGTGGGTGTTGTCATACCTTTGTTTTTAAGCTATCACACTGGCTGAACCTTACTGAATAGCTGTGACATCCACCCTTCTGGATCAACACACAAGTTAGATTTAAAATCTTTCCCTCATTCCACCTACATGACGCACTCTTCTCTATAAATCTGAAGTAATTTAATAGTATCCTTTACTGAATTTTCATTTGAAGAAGATTACATGGGGGAAGGCTACATATAATCTTCACCAAAATGGTGGTAGTTTGGATTATTGCTCTAAATTATTATTATTATTATATATTTTTCCAATTTTTATTGAGGCCATAATGGTTTAAAACATGGTGTAATTTCAGGTCTAGATTATTACTTATCAGTTTCTGTTTAGACTGCATGATGCTCACCACCAGTAGTCTCATTTTTATCTGTCACCATATATATGTGCCCCTTTACCCCTTTCGCCCACCCCACAGTCCACTTCCCCCATGGTAAGCACTAATCTGTTCTCTTTATCCATGTGTGTGTTTGTTTTCCACATAGGAGTGAAATTAGGCAGTGTTTGTCTTTCTCTGTCTGATTCATTTTACCTAACATCATAGCCTCAAGACATCTGTGTTGTTGCAAATGGGACGATTATCTTTTTTTTTGTGGCTGGGTGGTATCCCATTGTAGATATATGCCACATCTTCTGTATCCATTCATTGTTCGATGGGCACTGGGTTGCTTCCACATCTTGGCTATTGTGAATAATGCTGTGATGGTCATAGCGGGGCATAAATCTCTTTGAATTGTTGATTTGAAGTTCTTTGGAGAAGTACCCAGTAGTGGGATAGCTGGATCATATGTTATTTGTATTTTTAATTTTTTGAGAAAACTCCATACTGCTTTCCATAGTGGCTGCACCAGTTTGCATTCTCACCAGCAGTGTATGAGTGTTCCATTTTCTCCACATCCTCTGAAACATTTGTTATTTTTTGTCTAGGTAATTATAGCTGTTCTAATAGGTGTAAGGTGATATCTCATTGTAGTTTTGATTTGCATTTCCCTAACAATTAGTGATGTAGAACAGCTTTGCATGTACCTGTTGGCCATCTGTATATCTTCTTTGGAAAAATGTCTGTTCGGATCCTCTGCCCAGTTTTTGATCGGGTTGTTCATTTTTCTTGTTGAGTAGTAAGAGTTCTTTATAGTTTTTGGAAATTAACCCTTGTCAGTTATTCGATTTGGAAACATTTTCTCCCAGTTGGCGGGTCTTTCCATTTTGCTCATGGATTCCTTTGTTTTGCAGAAGCTTTTTAGTCTAATGTAGTCCCATTTATTAATTTTTTCTTTTGTTTCCCTTGCCTAACTAGACATGGTATTTGAAAAGATGCTGCTAAGACCGATATCAAAGAGTGTACTGCCTATATTTTCTTCTACGAGTTTTATGGTTTCACATCTTACATTCAAGTCTTTAATCCATTTTCAGTTAATTTTTGTGTATGGTGCGAGATAATGGTCTACTTTCATTGTTTTTCATGTGGCTGTCCACTTTTCCCAACACCATTTATTGAACAGACTTCTCTTTCTCCATTGTATGTTCTTGGCTCCTTTTTCCAAGATTAACTGTCCATTGATGTGTGGTTTATTTCTGGGCTCTCAATTCTGTTTCATTGATCTGTGCATCTGTTTTTGTGTCCGTATCATGCTGTTTTTGTTAGTATAGCTTTGTAGTACATTTTGAAGTCAGGGATTGTGATGCCTCCAGCTCTGTTCTTTTTCTCAGGATTGCTTGGCTATTCAGGGTCTTTTCTTGTTCCATATAAATTTTAGCAATCTTTGTTCTATTTCCGTGAAGAATGTCATTGGGATTCTAATTGGGATTGTGTTGAATCTGTAGATTGCTTTAGGTAGTATGGACATTTTAACTCTGTTTATTCTTCCAATCCATGAGCATGGAATATCTTTCCATTTCCTTATATCTTCTTCTATTTCTTTCAATAATGTCTTATAGTTTTCAGTGTACAGGTGTTTCACCTCTCTGGTTAAATTCATTCCTTGATATTTTATACTTTTTTTGTGATTGTAAATGGGTTTATATTCTTGACTTTTCTTTCTGCTAGTCCGTTATGAGTGTATAGAAATGCAACCTATTTTTGTAGGTTGATTTTGTACCTTGAAACTTTGCTGTAGTTGTTGATTATTTTTAATAGTTTTCTGTTGGATTCTTTAAGGTTTTGTTTATATAGAATCCTGTCATCTGCAAACAGTGAGAGTTTCATTTCTTCCTCTCCAATTTTGATTTCCTTTATTTCTTTTTCTTGCCTAAAGGCTCTTCCTAAACCTCCAGTATTATGTTGAATAGGAGTGGCGAGAGTGGGTACCCTCATCTCGTTCCAGTTCTCAGAGGTATGGCTTTCGTTTTTTCATTAGTACGATTTTGGTTGTGGGTTTGTCATATGTGGACTTTATCATGTTGAGGTACTTTCCATCTACATACATTTTATTGAGAGTTTTTATTATAAACGGATGTTGGATCTTGTCAAATGCTTTCTCTGCATCTGTTGAGATTAGCATGTGATTTTTACTCTTCATTTTGTTAATGTGATGTATCATATTGATTAATTTGTGGATGTTGAACTATCCCTGCTTTCCTGGTATAAATCCCACTTAATCATGGTGTATGATCTTTTTAATGTATTACTGTTTTCAGTTTGCCAATATTTTGTTGAGGATTTTTGCATCTATGTTCATCAGTGATATTGGTCTGTAATATTCCTTCTTTGTGCTGTTCTTGCCTGGTTTTGGTGTCAGGGTGATGTTGGCCTCACAGAGAGAGTTAGGAAGTTTTCCATCTTCTTCAATATTTGGAATAGTGTGAGAAGGATAGGTATTAAAAATTCTTTTAATGTTTGGTAGAATTCTCCAGAGAAGCCATCTGGTCCTGGGCTTTAGTATTTTGGGAGGTTTTAGATTCCTGTTTTGATCTCTTTACTTGTGATTGGTCTATTCAGATTCTCTACTTCTTCTTGATTCGGTTTTGGGAGGTTGTATGAGTCTAAGAATTTATCCATTTCTGCTAGGTTATCCAATTTGTTGGCATATAGTTTTTCATAGTATTTTCTTATCATGCTTTCTGTTTCTGTGGTATGCATTGTAATTTCTCCTCTCATTTTTGATTTTTTTTCAGTCTTCTCTCTTTTTCTTAGAGAGTCTGATTAAGGGTTTGTCAATTTTGTTTATCTTCTCAAGGAACCAGTTGTAAGTTTCATTGATCCTTTCTACTGATTTTTTAGTCTCTATTTCATTTATTTCTTTTTTTAAATTTTTTGTTT
>JABWHU010001658.1:5259812-5285197 GCA_014189135.1 Dicerorhinus sumatrensis harrissoni
TCCATGCCAATCCTCCTCTTTTTGCTGAGGAAGACCGGCTCTGAGCTAACATCTATTGCCAATCCTCCCCCTTTTTCTTCCCCAAAGCCCCAGTAGATAGTTGTATGTCATAGTTGCACTTCCTTCTAGTTGCTGTATGTGGGATGCAGCCTCAGCATGACTAGACAAGCAGTGCTTCGGTGCGCACCTGGGATCCGAACCCAGGCCACCAGCAGTGGAGCACACGCGCTTAACCGCTAAGCCACAGGGCCGGCCCTGTTGGGTCTTGTTTTTAATCCATCCCACCACTCTGTGTCTTTTGATTGGAGAGTTCAGTCCATTTACATTTAGGGTAATTGGTGATATATGGAGGCTTGTTGTTGTGATTTTCTCACTCTTTTTCCAGTTCTTTTGCATTTCTTTTGTTTCTCCTCCCATGTGTTTCAGACCACCAACTTAGTTTGGTAGTTCTGTATGGGAGTTCTCTTTTTTTTCTCTTTCTGTGTCATTTGTGATTCTGTTCTGATTATTTGGTTAGTGGTTACCATGAGGTTTGTATAAAAAATCTTGTGGATGTGATAGTCCATTTTTTGATGGCCTTTTATTCCCTTAGACTAAGTCAATTCGATCCCTTCCCTCTTCCCCTTCTAAGTTATTATTGTCACATCTTATTCCTTCTTGTGTTGTGAGTTCGTGTTTAACATGATGAGGTTATATTTATGCTTGGTGATTATTTTCCCTTGATCTTTGGTTTTATATTTAAGTGTTTGCTAATCTATTTTGGTAGAGGACTGCAATTTTTCTGGTTTTGTCGGCCTGTTTCTCTCCTTATTCAAAACTTTGAATCCCTTTTCTCTTTTTTTCCTCAGGAAGGAGGGCCTTCTTTAGCACTTCTTGTAGTGGGGGTCTTGTGCCAATGAACTGCCTTAGCTTTTGTTTATCTGGGATAGTTGTTATTTCTCCATCATATCTGAAGGATATTTTTGCTGGATAGAGTATTCTTGGCTGAAAGTTTTTGTCCTTCAGAATTTTGAATATATTGTTCCACTCTCTCCTAGCCTGTAAAGCTTCTGTCGAGAAATCAGCTGAGAGCCTGATAGGAAATCCTTTGTATGTTATTTTTTTTTTGTCTAGCTTCCCTTACTATCTTTTCTTTGTTATTGACTTTTGCCAGCTTTACTACTATATGCCTTGCAGAGGGTCTTTTCGTGTTAATATATTTGGAGATCTATTTATTTCGTTCACTGGTATTTCCAGCTCCTTCCCCAGGTTTGGGATGTCCTCAGATATTATTTCTTTGAAGAAGTTCTCTGTTCCTTTTTCCCTCTCTTCTCCCTCTGGAATACCTACAATCCTTATGTTGGATTTCCTAAATGAGTCAGATATTTCTTGGAGAGTTTCTTCATTTCTTTTTAGTCTTAGTTCTCTTTTCTCCTCCATCTGGAGCATTTCTGCATTGCTGTCCTCAATATTGCTAACTCTTTCCTCCATATTGTCAGCTCTGGTGCTTAAGGCTTCCAGATTTGTCTTTATCTCCTCTATTGCGTTTTTCATCTCTAAGATTTCTGATTTTTTTTTACAGTTTCAATCTCTTTTGTGAAGAAACTCTTGATTTCATTGAATTGTCTGTCTGTGTTTTCTTGTATTTCATTAAGGTTTTTTATGATGGCTATTTTGAATTCTCTGTCGTTAAGGTTATACATTTCTGTGCTTTCTGGGTTGACTTCTGGGTGCTCTTCATTTTCCTTTTGGTCTGGAGATTTAATATATTATTGCATGGTGCCTGTCAGTGTTAGCTTACTTTTCCTCATACTGAAAATATATGGTCACAATTTCCTCTTGCTGCTGCTAGGTGGGGGTCAAGCTGTGTATTCTGGCCCACCTCACTTCACAGGCACTCATCAGCCCCTGGCTGATCTGTGGTATGGCTGAGTGGAGGCTGCTGGGGGGGAAGCATGGGAACAGCTGAGACTGGAATGCAGCTAGGCCAAAGCAGCTGGGACTCGGGTGTGGGTGGGTTGAAGCAGCTGCAGCTGATGTGCCACTGGGCCAAAGAAGCTGGAACTGGAGTGCGCTGGGCCAAAGAAGCAGGAGCTGGAGCACTGCTGGTCTGAACAAGAAAGAACTGGAGCACCGCTGGGCCAAAGAAGCTGGAACTGGAGTGCGCTGAACCAAAGAAGGAGGAGCTCGAGCACAGCTAGGCCAAAGAAACTGGAACTGGAGTGTGATGGGCCAAAGTTTCTGGCGCCAAGTCAGCTGGAGCTTCAGCACAGGCCAAGCCGATGCTGCTGGAGCCATAGGTGTGGGGGGCGGCAGTCAAGGCGAAGGGTCCGGGGACGGGGCACAGTCCAGCTGAAGGAGCTGGGGCCATGGCTCGGGGAAGCTGGTGAGGCTGGGGCTGAGGCTTCATCCCGCCAGAGCAGCTGGGGCTGTGGCATCGTGGGCCCTGAGCTGCTGCTGCCTCTGGTGCAGGGGCACAGGCTCACCTTGGTGCTGGTCGGGCCTGGGCACCTGGAGGCTGCTGCCTGTGGGGTGGGGCAGTCATGGTGTCCCTGCTGGTGGGGCCTGGGTGCCTGGGGGCCACTGCCTCTGGGGACGGGGCTGAGCTGAAGCACTGCTGTGCTGAAGCAGCAGTCAGGCGGGCCAAGTGGGGGAGGGGTGCTTACTTTCGCCTCCCGGATCTGAGAGGTTTCTCACCTTGCTGTCACTCTCTGCTATCCTGAGGGGATAGCTTGCCGAAACTACCCTCACAACAGTTCGCCTCCCTCTGTAGGGGGATCCCCTCAGGCTGTGAGGGGTCTTAGAGACTGCCAATGGTGAGCTGCCTCTCCTCTTCCTCTGAGAGCCACATGGTCTCAGTCTCTGGGTCGCAGTCCTTGGGGAAGGAAGGGAGCTCCTCTTACTTCCTTCCACTTCCTCTGGGGATTCCAACACCTCTGTCCTCAGGTGTACAGCTGCCTGTGTGCCTCAGACGTCCTCTGTGTCGTGTGAATAGCTTCTGTTGGAATATGAATGTCCTTTTTGTTGTGTCTTAGGGGGGAGACTTCAATGTGGGAAGCTCTCTCCGCCATGATGCCACTGTCACACTCTTTGCTGATAGTTTTTGTCTTTCAGTGGAATATATCTCTCCTGTTTCTGCTAGTCTGTAAGGTTTCTGCTATGAAATCCCCTGATAGCCAGATGGAGGTTCCTTTGTAGGTTATATTCTTTTCTCTTGCTTCCTTTAATATTTTTTCCTTATCATCGACTTTTGCCAGTTTTAATCTTATATACCTTGGAAAAGGTCTTTTTTGCATTGATGTAATTAGGAGTTCTATTAGCTTCATGTACTTGCGTATCCAGTTCCTTCCCCAGGTTTGGAAAGTTCTCAGCTCTTATTTCTTTGAATAAGCTCTCTGCTCCTTTTCCTTTCTCTTCTCCCTCTCGGATATTTATAACCCTTATGTTACTTTTCCTAATTGAGTTTGATATTTGTCAAATAATTTTTCCTTTTATAAAAAATCTTATATGTCTCTCCTGGTCCACCTGGATCATTTCTAGGTTTCTACTTTTGAGCTCACTGATTCTCTCTGTCATAAGGTCTGTTCTACTTTTATGCTCTGTGCATCATTTTTTTATCACATTGTGTTCTTCATATCTAGAATTTTCCTTTGTATTTTTTTTAGAGCTTCAATCTTTTTGGTGAAGCATTCCTTCTGTTCATTAATTTTATTCCTGAGCTCATTGAACTATCTGAGTTTTCTTGTAATTCTTTGAGTTTCTTTATGACAGCTATTTTGAATTCGCTGTTGGTCATAGTGTATTCTTGTGTGACTTCAAGTTTGGTTTCTGGAAAGTTGTATTCTCCTTCTGTTCTTCCATGTTACTGTAGTTCTTCACGGTATTTGATGTACTGATCCAGTGCTGGCACATTTGTGGTAGTAACCTCCTTTCTTACGTGGGTAAGGCCTTAGGTACTTTTGTTCTGTGCTACTTCTGGCTTTACTTGAGAGCCTGCACTTTCCACCCTCCACTGCCTCTGTTAAAGGTGCCATCAGTGCCCTTCTTATGCTGCTTGTTTCTCTGAAGTTGGTGGTGCCTTGCTGCATTGAATGTTGCTGGAGTCTCAGGTGTTGCCACTGGGGTCTCTGGGCTGTGAGAATTTCTGCTGCTTCTGGGGTTGCCTGGGTCTTGTGTTTCCCTGCTTGCTCTCTGGGCTTTCCATGGGCTTGGGTGCTCCTGCCCCATGCACCACCTGTGTTTCAGCTCCTGGGTTATCTGGGGGGTACTGGCAGCACCACTGCCAGGGGTTCTGGGTTTACAGGTGTCACTTGTGCTGTTGGGGGCCCAGGTTCTTGTATGCAGCCTCTGCTCCTTGTAGAGCTGGTGTTGGGGATGCTGCCACTGGGGACTGGGTCTCAGCTTCTGCTGTGATTCCTGGGACCTCAGGTTGCAGGTGCCACCTGCCACTGCTGGAGGAGGAGTGGTGGCTAAGCTGCAAGTGTTGATGCTGTCCCTGCAGTTTCTGGTCACTGGTGCCTGCTGGTGTGATTTGTGAGACCTCAGGTTAGCGCATCCTGCTCCTGCAGGTGAAATCTGTGTTTGGTTGCTATCCCCACTGCTGGTAAGACCAGCACCACTGCAAGGGGAGGAGGAGCAGCTGGGTCACTGGCACCACTCTGTGTTCTAAAGTCTCAGGACATGCATGTCCACCACCCACTGCTCAGGGGGCTAGGGTCACAGCCTCTGGTCTCTGGGGCTGCTGTGTGCTGGTAGTCTTCTCTGAAACTTCAGATGAGAGTGCCCCACCCCTGCTGGGGAAATTTATGCCTTGGATGTAGTCCCTACTGCTGGAAAGACCGGTGCCAGTGGTGGGGGATTGGGTAGGGGGCCAGGTGTCTGGTTCTGCTTTGTGTCCTGCAGCCTCAGGGCGTGTGCACCACCCACCAACCCTAGGAGGGGCAGGAGACACAGCTTTTGGTTGTCAGTGCTGTTGTGCATGCTGATGATCTACTCTGAGAATTTGGATCGGGGGCCTCACCCCTGCTGAGGAAACTCATGCCTTGGCTGTAGTCCCTACTGCTGGAAAAACCAGCCTGTTGTCAGGGGAGGGGGAGGGGCCGTGTTGCCAGCTCTGCTGTAGTCTTGAGCCTCAGGACGTGTGTGTCACCCACCACTGCTGGGGGTGGGAAGGTGCGAGGCCATGATTGCCCCTTTTGCCTTTATAGCCTGTGGTCACTGGCGTGTACACTGGTGTGAGGAACCACGTATGGGTTTGCTGCCACCGATGGAGAGGAACGGTGTTGTTCCCCTTGTTCCAATGCATCTAGGAGGTCCAGTCTACACATCATGAGATGTATAGAGGCATGGATCACTCAGTCGTTCTGGTGTTCTGGGCAGGGAGTGCTTTGTGGGTCACAAGATGTCTGACTGGTTGTAACTTAGGTGGGAGAGACAAAGAGAATGACTCACTGCACCATGATGCTGACAGGACACCTGGGCTCAACTTTTTGAAGGACAGTCCATAAGACATGATTATTGAGTTCTAACACCTGCTCTATGTTTTGATACAGCCCCTGGACAAAGAACGACTTCTACATTTTTCAATGATTAACAAAAATCAAAGGAAAATTAATATTTTATGACCCATGAGGATGATTTGAAATTCACAATTTAGTGTTCTGTAAACAAAATTTCGTAGGAACACTTCCATGCCCATGTGGTTGTGTGTCACCTACAGTTACTTTTGTGCTACAACAGCAGTATCAAGAGGTTACAAAGAAGATCAGATGACTCACAAAGCCCAACATATTTACTATTTGTCCCTTAGAAAAAAGTTGCCATTTAGAACATGACAGTGACAAGTAGATGAGTCTGAGATTGCATTCAGAGAAAACATCTTAGGAAAAGTTATGCATATGCCGACACTGAGAAAATTGTAGATGAGAAAAATGTAGGAATCAGCCAGAAGAAGGGCAATTTGGTGAAGGAACAGCAGCCAGGAGCAGGGAGCTCTTAGAGAATGTAATCATGGGGCAGAGATGAGAACAAAGAACAAGTGATGTAACCTAGTATCTACGTGTCTCTACAGAACACGGTATCCATCTGGGTTAAGTCTGAGTATATTTACTATTTATTTCAGTAGATTGGAGCTAAGCAATTCTGGAATAATTTCATCAATATAACTGTAACAGGAATCAGAGTTAACCATTCTGTGAGTCTGTTGTTTTAGTCCCTTGCTTTTAAAGATGTTCCTTTTCAGGAAAAACAAAAATAAGCCCCGAAAAGGAACAATGGTTAACATCACAAACGTTTTTTATTTCAGTCTCAGAACAAACCAACTAACCTAAATGTTCATACTTTCACATTTGCTTTCTATAATCCTTAAATTAAAAATAAGGGATATTATTGAAAAAAAAAAGTCAGCATTTCTGTCCCTACATCTCTTATTCTCCCTCCAAGTACAAGCAGTCTTAGGAATCTACACTTTACCAGACACATTAGCAAGGTTTATTAAGCATCTCTCTATCTATTTAAATCATGACCTGTCCTAAATTCTAAAGAGTATTACAATATTTTATCCCCACATCTACCCCGGGAGGTAGTACACAAGTGCAAGTACAGCCAGGTTCAATGGCCAAATTTATGGAGCTCCAGGAGGTTGGCTGAATAGTGCCCCCTATATTTGTGCATGTTTAATCCCCAGAACCCGTGAATGGTACCTGACGTGGCAAAGGGACATTGCAGATGTGAGGAAGTTAAGAATCTTGAGATTGGGAGATTATCCTGGATTATCTTCTTGGGCTCAGTCATCACAGGGTCCTCAGAAGAGGAAAGCAGGAGGGTGGGAGTGATAGAGAGAAGAAGGAATGAAGGGAGCAGAGGTTAGGGAGGTTAAGGAGATGCTACACTTGTGGGTTTGGAGATGGAGGAGAGAGCTCCAAGGCAAGGACTGCAGGCAGAATCTAGAAACTTGACAAGGCAGGAACACAGACCAGAAACTAAAAAAGGAACAGAAGCCTGCAGATGTTTTTAGAGTTTTGCTCTCCAGAACCACAAGAGAATAGATTGGTATTGCTTAATGACTATGACTCTGGTAAATTGTTACACATTCAATAGGAAATGAATCTTGTCCATTATCCCAGTAGATTACATGGCCAGGGCCCTATCTCCTCTGGCTGCCCCATAAGGGTCCAACCAGTCCTTAGGTGCCAGATGAGGGTACTCAGTGCTTGTCATTATGTTCAGGAAGAGACTTGTCTGATTCCATTTAAAGGCGTCTTCTGGCTGTACCAGGCCTCAGCCAACAGGACCCCCAGGACCAAGAGAATCAGGCCAGCCAGGCTCAGCCGGACTTGATTCTCTGCAGAAAGATGCCAAGCAGCAGGCTCTGAGAGAAAAGGATAGAAGGTTACAGAGGAGGCACCAAGGCCCAATCCACTAATGTACTCCAAAACATGAGCCCATTTGTCTAGTCTACTGGCTCTGGCATGTAGGCAGACCAGCCCACCTCCACAGGATAAGCAATTACTTACCTTTCTTTCCTCCTGTCATTGTGGGTGTGTTGGTGATCCCACCAGGGAATTCTGGGGTCAAGAAAGACAGGCATGGGGAGAGGGTGCCTCCAGCCTGCCCCACTGGAGCCCTGCCTGCTCTTTCCTTGCTATTGCCCTCTGATTAAAACATGGACTATGCAAACAGGAATGGCCTCCTTGACACTCTATCTACACGTGAAGCTTCTCTCTACCTCATGCCTTTGCACCTGCTATTTTCTCTGCCTCTGTGCTCCTTCTACAAAGATTATCAGTTACTCACCAGGTGAAGGTCTGGGCTTCGTGGGATGAGGATCGTCAGGAGTTTCTGCAAAGGGGATGAAATCAGAGTGGTTTTCTTTCTTGCTTCTACTTGAATTTTTTTTTTTTAGTTTTCCATCTAAACTCAGTTACTCACCAGGTGAAGATCTGGGGTTTGTGGGATCAGGATCCACAGGAGCTTCTGCAAATGGGGCTGAAATGGGAGTGGTTTTCTTTCTCTCTGCTCAGGCTCCCTTCTACCCACATTCCCCATGACTACACCACCCTTCCCCGGCCCCCGGGCATGTGGTAGGAGGACTGCATTGTGGGTGAGGGGAGTGAGATCGCCAGAGCTTCCTGTCTAAGCAGATGGTGGTGACACCTCCTTCCCACCACACCGTCCTCCTTTTCCCAATCACTGCTCCACCAGGACAGTGTCGGTCTCCAGGAGGGGTCATGAGGATGGGTGGGCTGGGGCTTCCTCACCTCTGACCTGAAGCTGCAATCGGTCACTGGGGTGAGACCACACATAGGGGTAACGGCTGAAGACACCATAGCATCTGTAGGTCCCAGCCTGTGTGGAGGAGACTTGATTCAACAGGAAGACAGCCTGGCGTCCACCATCCTGGGAGTTTGAGCTTTGCTTCTGAATGGTGGGACCTCCTTCTTTTTTCACAAGAATAAATGCATCAAACTTGAGTGTTGAGAAACACCGCAACTTCACATTCTCCCCTGAAGCCACCACAGTGCCAGTCATGCTTGAGAGGGAGGGTTTTTCATAAGCTCCTGAGAAAGAAGGAAGTTTGGTGACAAAGGGCAGGGCCACAAACATGCATTGTCCCTTTTTGTTCCCCAGGAGCCAACAGGGCTCTGGTTTCTATCCCCTCCTTGTCCCGCCCTGAGCAATCTCTCTCTGAGTCATCCCTGATTCCTTCCTAAGGATAGGGGTTGGTCTTCTGTGCTTTGTATTGGTAAAGCCTGGTTCTTCCCTCTATAAGGGGGTCAGTCCTGGCTCTGCTGCCTCTGTGTACACTCACTAGTCATCACCAGCTGCAGGGAATCGCTGAACTGGGACCATCTCTCTCCACTGTGATAGGAACAGTGGTACAGCCCTGCCCAAGGTGGTGTCATCTCTTCGATACTCAAAGTGTTGGTTTTCTTAGACAACAGTTGTTTCTCTTCGTCTGAGGGCTCAGGGCTTCTCACTTTAGATATCACGTATGCTTCAGCCTCTGCAGGCCCTTGGCACAGGATCATCACAGGATCCCCAGGTGGAACTATGGATCTTGGTAGGGCTGTGATATGAGGTCGTGGGAGAGTTCCTAGAAGAAAGGGGACAGATGCGGGCCTACAGGTGTGTCCGTTTCTCACACCATCCCTCCTCTTCATCCCCTCTTACAGCCACTGGTCAGAATGCTGAGTCCCCTCTTCCCAGCTGCCAAGAGAGCTGATGTCTGGCCCAAACCAGGAGAAGGGACTTGGGAATATTAAGAGGAGTACTCACCGTTTTGTGCCTGAGTCCTCTGGCCTAGATACAACCCTAGGAGGAAACAGAAGGTGAGACAGCTCAGCCTTCTAGAATCAGCAGCTCTGCACCCTGTAGCCTTGTATTTGTAGCTGGGCCCTTCTCTCCCAGACTCACCAAGACAGAGCAGGGTGTGAAGAACCAGGGACATGGTCCTGCGTCCAAGCCGGCCTGCTGGCCCCAGCAATGCTGCTCTTATGAGGAACAGACTTCTCTGGATTGACACAGACCTCCAGGAAGTGTGGGAGTGGCCCAGGTTTCACCAGGAGAACAAGGTAATACCCATCCTCTCTCCTCCTACTTCCTCCTTGGTTGAGCTTGCAGAAATACCTAACATCATGAAGAGATTAATCATCTGAACCTCAAACTACAATTAGTCCATCTTGATCCCTGTTTTTTGTCCCTAATGCCACATAACCATTTTAATCTTTCAATATGATTCAAGGGGTAAGAGAGCCAGAGGGTACAGAACAGGAAAGAAATCATTTCCACTCCTAGGACTGCTCTGAAATATCATGTAAACTCATGGCCCTTGCTTCTTAATTCTCCATTCCATTCACTATGTACAAAATGGGGAAATGATAATGAGTTCCTAAAGAGCTAAAATCACATAGTATGTAAATTGTCCAAAATAGACCTTGCTGGAGAGGCAATTACATGATTATTATTCCCCCTCCTGCCCCACTTCTGTCTCTATTCCCAACACAATGGCAGCACTCATTCTCCACGGGTGCCAATTTTGAACCTAAGCGATATTCTTACATTAGGTTAAACTTTTCACACTGGCTGGATCTTACTGAATACCTATGCCCTCCGTTCTCCTGGATAAACAGGTACCATTGATTTAAATCTTCCCCTATCATACCTTCATGATGCCATCATCACAAAAAACCAAAAATAATTTATAGCCAATATTTTATGAGTTTTCATTTTATTCCAGACAGGCAGATTACATATAGGGGGTTTGGGTTTAATCTTCACAAACCTTGTGGTACTTTGAGTTGTTATCCTGAGTTGTTTATTCATCTATGTAATCATGTTGTAAATCTAAACCTTCCAGTTAGGATTCACTCAGAACATCAGGACTACTGTGAGTGACATGAAATATAGGCTTTATTACAGGGATTAGACCTCATGTGATTGTGGTTGAAGATAATGAAGTCTGTGGAAGGCAATTGTCATTATATTTGTTGGTCATCCTGATGTCACTAAAGGCCAGCCAGTCTAGGTATTGAGAAGAAAAGCTGGTTACGGTGTAAGGCAGATCGAGGGCACACTGGAGCCCTCAAGGGAATTTGGGAGTGAATCTATCTCTCCCAATCTCCAACCTCAATGGTGTATGATGCTCTTCACCACAGATCTTCAAAAATGTTAATGCAGGTGCCAGCCTAGTTGAAGGAACTGAGGGAGCTGGAGGAACAGTGGCCTAGGTTGCGAGCTCACACCAATGGGTGAGCCAGAGGGTCCCGTATAATGTGTGGGCTTCAACACACTAACTTTACACTTATCACACTTACTGCCTAGGGGTCAACATGCTTGTGGCTTCACTTCCACTTTCTACATTTTGTGCTGATTTCTGCTGCGGTCATCCCTAACCTAGAGCCAGAGAGAGAAGAAAATTCTAGGAAACATAATTCAAGCTTAGCTAAACTGATATGGTGCAAAGCCACCATAGCTGCTCCTCATCAACTTGGCTTCCAAACACACATCTTTTCACCATACTTCACTTCCAGATACAGCAATAGCAAAACCATGGTTTCACTTGACATGATGCAAATACTCTTTATACAACCAGACACATGCCAATCACCTCCCAGGTAGAGATTACAAAGCCATTTTATCTATCATGGGATGATGTTCGGTCCTTTCCTAGTCGAATCGTACTCTTACTTTGATAATCTCTCCAGTAAATCACTGAGAAATAACATTAACAGCTAAGCCTGGACTTCAGAATCAATTGGGAAATTATCGTCCAGTCTCTTTATTAATAATAAGAAAGGGTGGTGGTCACAGAAAGGGAGAAAAGTGGGGGCAATGCAAGTGATAAACGGAAGACACATGCACCTTCACGGCGATCTTGCACATCTCTGATTTATTTAAGCTTAATAGCATCTGACCCATTTCATGTTGGCCCAAGGCCCACTTTAGTATTCTTACTGGAGCATGACAATGACTTCTTCCCCCACAGGAGCAGTAAATGCTAGGGAGTCCTCTCCCCAGCCTCCATTCCATGAGATCCATTGTTCTGGACATGGACACGTGAGCTGGCTTTGTCATGGAGCATCTGTTGCCCTTCTCTGTCTTCAGGGTGCTGATGCCTGCTGAGAGCTGGTAGTGCTGTGGGTAAATAATTGCAACATAATGAGTTTCCTGGTGTTGAGTTTGCAGCCACGTGAGCTGAAGCATATTGAGGTCTGTGGTAGAAACAGCAGTGTCCACATCAGACCTGGTCTGTGGGGGGATTCAGGGCACTGCTGCTGGGAGCTGAGCCTGGAGGCTCATTCACTAGCTCTCCAAATGGTTCTGAAGCTTCACACTGTTATCTAATACTCATTTTAAATGAATCAATAGTGAAAGCTTCCATTGATATCATCCCAAACCCGTGAGATTTAATGAATGGTTGGTTCTTGGGCTGATAGGAAAGGGAAGAAGTAAGGATGATGTCCTCCATATTTTTACTTGATTTATTGACTGAAGGCTGGTGCCATAAGCAAGGAGAGAAAGAGCCTGCCTGTGTGTGTGTGTGTGTGTGTGTGTGTGTTTCATCAATGAAGCACCTTCTCTCACTGTATTCATAGGTTTTATGCCATCAGGACAGGGGTGGACCCTTGAGGGCTAGCTGCTTGATATTATGGATGTAAAACTTGTGCTACTGTTTATTTAGGCACTGTCTTTACCTATTTAAAATAGCTCCATGTTTAGTCAATTTTGTAATGCAAGTCTTATACTCTCTTCGACATTGGCCACCTCTTGCCAAAAACCCTGGTACAGATCCACATTCCCCATATCCACAGCTCTTAATTTATTTGCTTCTATGGCCTTTGTAGACAATGGTAGAATCATATATAGTTCTTCAAATTCGAAATAGCTCTTACTTTCCACTAGGAGTTCCCTTTGGTAGTCGTGTGTCAGTAGCATCCTTTTAAGCTTAACATTAGCATTATCATGGCCTGACAAATCAGGCCCAGACAAATCAGATCCCCTGTGTTTATATGCTGGGGTCACAGCCTGGGCATAGAGAAACATGGTGTAGAGGTTGTAATTTGAGATGTCTGTTGCTGAGGAGAAGGAGTTTCCCCAGGACTGAGATGATAATTGAAAGTTCCAACTCAGAGGCAGACAGGTCAAAAGTGGCTAGACAGGGCTTTCCTTTTTCTGACATTAGAGGAAAATATCCATCTCTCTCTCTCTTTCTCTCTCACCTAGCTATCTATCTAAACTTTCTTTTTCTATCCTCTATCTACCTGTTTATCATTTATATCTTTCAACTATCTTTATCTCTCACTTTCTCTCTCTCTCTGTATAATATATACACATGGATATTTATCTATTATATTCTTAGCTTTCTGTCATTTATATCTCTCATCTATATCTATTTATCATTCATCTGCATCTATCAAACTTCATCATCTCTCATCTATCCATCATTTATCCATCCATCCGTCATTTATCTATCTGTCTATCTATCTATCTCTCTATCTAATCTCTCTCTCATCATCATCTATCTCCATCCTCTAGAACCGCAAAGGGCGCCCTTGAACACAGCAGTCACTATTTCCTAAGAGAACCATTTCTAGGCACACTCCTTAGCATGTCTTTGTTATCACACTGTTTTGGCTCAGCTTCTTGGAGCACAGACTATAAGACTGGATGATTAAATTCTTAAGTCCACTGTCAGTTTTTCTATGCCTCAAGGACTAAGATTGATTTATATATTTTTAAATGATTGAAAAAAATCGAAAGAAAATCAGTATTTTGTGACCCATGAAAATGGTTTGAAATTCAAAATTTAGTGTTTCTATAGAAAGTTTTATTGGAACACAGCCAAGCCCACTCACGTATGTGTCATCTACAGTTGCTTTTTGCTAGAACAGCAGAACTGAGTAGTTGCGACGGAGACCAAATGTCTTGCAATTTAGTAATTGGCCTTTACAGAAAAAGTTTGCTGATTCTTTTTTAGAATACGACAGTGGCAACTGGTAGAGTCTGAGAAGGTGTTCAGAGAAAAATTCCTAGAAAAACTTATGCCTGTGCACAATTCAATGATTTTTAGTAAATTCACCAATTTATGTAACCATCACCACAATGCAGTTTTAGAACATTCTATGGCCCCAATAAGATCCCCATTTTCACTTTACAGTTTATTCTATTGCTATCTCCAGCCTCAGGCAATCTACTTGGTATCTCTGTAGGTTTGACTTTCTTGGAAATTTCATATTTCAAATTTCTTGGATTCGTGATAGGTGGTCTTTTGCATCCGGCTTCTTTTACTTGGCATAATGTTTTCAAGGTTCATCCATGTTGTAGCTTGTATCAGTATTTCATTCTTTTTTATTTATTTTTATTGACTGGGATATAATTGACATATTGCATTGTGTAAGTTTAAGGTGTACAACCTATTGATTTGATACATTTATACATTGCAATATGATCACCACTGTAGTTTTGGCTAACACCTCCATCACCTCACATAATTACCATTTTTTTTTGCAGTGAGAATGTTTAACATCTACTCTCTTAGGAACTTTCAAGTACATAATACCATATTGTTGATTATAGTCATCATGCTGTACATTATATCCCCAGAACTTAATCATCTTATAACTGGAAGTTTGTACTCTTTGACCAACATCTCCCCATTTCCCCCACCCCTCAGGCCCCGGCAACCACCATTCTACTCTCTGTTTCTGTGAGTTTGACTTTTTTAGATTCCACATATAAGTGACACCATGCAGTATTTGTCTTCCTCTGTCTGGCTTGTTTCACTTGGCATGATGTCCTCCATGCTCATCCATGTCGTCACAAATGGTAGCATTTGGAAATCTTATTTAGAAGCAGGTGATTTAGATGATGGTTTTATTTCTCCCTCTCGAGGAGACAGTGTTGCCTTGTCCAGGAGACTCGTCTGCCCACTTGTAGAGACCCATGGCCTGGCTTAGATAGTTTTAACAGCACTGGGCATTCTGTTCAACTATTTTTGACTGTGGTTTCTTATCAGTTCATCCAGTGCTTTGTTTTGGCCGTATAGTTCCTCTTTTACATGTCCGACCACATTTGCAGGATCTGTCTATCCCACCAAACTCACTTTTTCCAACAGAAGTCTGTTTAAATCCATCCCTCTCCCCTGCCACCATGAGTTACGTGAACTTGGGGGTGTTACTTAACATTTCAGTTTCAATTTCTTCACTTGTAAATGAGGATGTTAAAAGCACACATACCTCATAGGGTTTAGGATGATTAAATGAAATAATGTAATGACTGGCTTATGGTACATATGAATGCACAGAGAAATATGTGATTATATTTCCTTCCAGCTGATTTTCTGAATCCTAAAATGTGTATGTGTGTGCATGTGAATAATCAACTGTGCACTTTCAATTTACGCATTTGGTTTTTTAGTTAGTTAGCTAGCTTGATAGTTATTGTGTTTAGCTAATCTTTCAAGGCACTGACTGTCATGCCATCCTGTCTTGATTTCAATCCTAGATCAGCCAACTACAATCCTATAACTCACTGAGCATTAGTTTTTAACATAAATTGAAATGATAATAGTACCTACTTCATAAGTTTTATGAGGATTAAAGGATGTAACACACAGAAAGCTGTTAAAATAGTTCTAAGCAATAGTTGGCTCAGTAATTTTATGATTATTAACATTAATTTTTCATTTTAAAATTGATCATGGATACTTCTTTTTAATTACACAGGTTGTTAAATCATCATGTTAAAAAACTGCATAGTTTTGGATTCCAAGAGGTTGGCTAACATAACCTGTTTCAACGATGCTTATTCTTGGGCATTTGGTTGATTTGCAGAAGCCTAATCTCTCCTAGGAGTGTATGAAAATATTTCCATTCTTTGTCAGGTAGATTTCCAATAAATGACAATTTTTAAAATTTTTGTTCGCTGTTTACTGATGCGGTTAATCATCAATACGCTTCCTGGATTTGTATTTCAGTCTTTCTGAATTAAAAGTGTGAGTTTTGAAAAGAGGATGAGAAATATGACTTTTTACAGAGTGAAGGAGAAATATGTTTTGGGGGTGTGCATTGTATGTTTGTGTGTAGAAGCAGCAAAGTGATGGGCTTTTTATAAATAGTGAGTTGACACATGGCAAGATGAGGTTTCAATTAAATTCCCATTTGCTTAGGCTAATTAGTAGATATAGCACACATAACATTCCACAGGACAATTTATTTTTCAAGGAGACAGAAAGATAAGTTGACAACAGTAATCGAGGTTTTTCTCCTATATTTTGAGTAATGATATCCAGAACTTCTCTGGCCAAAGGTCTTCCAGTCGCATAATTCAGCAAATCAGGGCAAAATAGAAAATACTTCTTACACACCCACACAAACACACACACACAGACACACTGAACTGTGGCTTTTTCTCTATTTATGCTATTTTATCCACTCAAAGTCTGCAAAATTGCTGGTGGTAATCATGACTTTTTGGTTTGAAAGTGCTAATTTACCTCTTCTTCCTCTAAGTTTAGAAATAATTCTGGGTATATATCCAAGGGAAATGAAATCAATATCTCAAAGAGATATCTTCACCCTTGTGTTCACTGCAGCATTATTCACAATAGCCAAGATATGGAAACAACCTAAGCGTCCATCGACAGAGGAATGGAGAAAGAAAACATGGAATATACATATAATGGAATATTGTTCAGCCACAAAAAGAAAGAAATCTTACCATTTGTGACAACATGGATGAACCTGGAGGACATTATGCTAAGTGAAGCAAGCCAGACACAGACAGACAAAATACTGCTTGGTAGCACTTATATGTGGAATCTAAAAAAGTCAAACTCATAGAGGCAGGGAGTAGAATGGTGGTGGTCAGAGGCTGGGGTAGGCGGGGAATGAGAAGACATTGGCCAAAGGGTGCAAACTTTCAGTTATGAGAAGAATAAGTTCTGGGGATCCAATGTACAGCATGGTGATTATAGTTAATAATACTATATTTTATACTTAAGTGCTGCTATGAGAGTAGATCTTAATTTTCCTCACCACAAAAAAAAAGGTAGCTATGAGAGACGGTGTGTGTTAATTAGCCTGATTGTGACAATCACTTCAAAATTACATTTATATCAAATAATCATGTTATAAACCTTAAATATATAGAATTTTTGTTTGTCAACTATACCTCAATAAGTCTTGGGAAAAAAAGACAGGTTGGTGAAAAAACAAGAAACAATTGCGAAATAGACAATATAACATATGTGGACTTCCAATACAATATTCACTTTATTATCGATTATTTCAACTCATACTCAAGTATGTATTTTGAGCAGGTACTGGAGATACAGAAATGAAGAGGACAGGCAATCCCCAATCCCTCATAGATACCGTATTATTCTAGAGATAAATATTTAAAAACACACATTAAAAAAGATAATTTCAGGCAGCGATTAATTGCTGTAAAGAAAAAAATACATAATGCATGGGAAATGGGTGGAGATGGATTAAATTTGCTAGTTAAAAGAAAAAGTCATATTTGACCTGAAATTCCAGCTGTATGATGATTATAGGAGGCACACTTCAAGCATTTGGGTACGGAATTTTATTTTTACTATTTTTTTCCAGTAATTTTGTTGAGATCATCGTGGTTTACAAATTGTATAATTTCAGGTGTACATTATTGTTTACCAATTTCTGGATAGACTTCATCATGTTCACCCCCAGTAGTCTAATTATTGTCCATCACAGTACATATGTGTTCCTTTACCCCTTTCACCCATGCCCCAACCCCCTTCCCTCTGGTAACCACTAATCTGTTCTCTTTATCTGTGTGTTTGTTATCTTCCACATATGAGTGAAATCATGCAGTATTTGTTTTTCTCCATCTGGCTTATTTTGCTTAACATCATACCTTGAAGGTCCATCCATGTTGTTGCAAATGGCATGATTTTGTCTTTTTATGGCTGAGTAGTATTGCATTGTATATATATTCCAAATCTTGGATAAGGAATTTTAAAGTACGAGAAGGAGTGAAAGTTATGTTAGCCAAGCACTAACCAATAAACCTGTGATATCTATATCTATTTTGGAAAGAAACAGATTTTGAGAAAAAAGTCATTATTGGGAATAAAGTGGCTCGTTTTTACAGTGAAACATGAGTTAGTCATCATGTAGCTATAGCAACTCTAAACATGTATGAAAATAATAAAGGAACCTCAAAATCTATTAAGATTAATAGAAAATTAATTAATTAATAGAAAATTAATCAAAAATTAATAGAAAAACAAGAATAAACTGATAAAATCACTATCCTTTTTGGAGGTGACAAGACAGATATCTCAATTATAGATTGATCAAGCAAGAAAAATATCTATTGAACATCTGAACAACCCAAATGACAGGATTGATAATTATATCAATATACATGTACATAGAATCCTGCATCCAACACAAATTTTTTTTTTAATTTTTTGTTTATTGCAGTAACATTGGTTTATAACATTGTAAAAATTTCAGGTGTACATCATTATACTTCTATTTCTGCATAGATTACATCATGTTCACCACAAAAATACTAATTACAACCCATCACCACACACATGTACCAAATTATCCCTTTCACCCTCCTCCCTCCCCCCTTCCCCTCTGGTAACCACCAATCCAATCTCTGTCCCTATGTGTTTCTTTATTGTTGTTATTATCTACTACTTAATGAAGGAAATCATATGGTATTTGACCTTCTCCCTCTGACTTATTTCACTTTGCATTATACCCTCAATGTCCATCCATGTTGTCACAAATGGCTGGATTTCATTGTTTCTTATGGCTGAGTAGTATTCCATTGTGTATATATACCACATCTTCATTATCCATTCGTCCCTTGATAGGCACTTAGGTTACTTCCAAGTTTTGGCTATTGTGAATAACGCTGCAATGAACACAGGGGTGCATGTACCTTTACAAATTGGTGTTTTCAAGTTCCTTGGATAAATACCCAGCAGTGGAATAGCTGGATCATATGGTAGTTCTATCCTTGATTTTTTGAGGCATCTCCATACTGTTTTCCATAGTGGCTGCACCAGTTTGCACTCCCACCAGCAGTGTATGAGAGTTCCCTTCTCTCCACATCCTCTCCAACACATGTTGTTTCCTGTCTTGTTAATTATAGCCATTCTGACGGGCGTGAGGTGATATCTCATTGTAGTTTTGATTTGCATTTCCCTGATAGTTAGTGATTTTGAACATCTTTTCAGGTGTCTGTTGGCCATCTGTATATCTTCTTTGGAGAAATGTCTGTTTAGGTCTTTTGCCCATTTTTTAATTGGGTTGTTACTTTTTTGTTGTTGAGATGCATGATTTCTTTATATATTTTGGAGATTAAGCCCTTATCAGATGTATGGTTTGCAAATATCTTCTCCCAATTGTTAGCTTGTCTTTTCGTTTTGTTGATGGTTTCCTTTGCTGTGCTGAAGCTTTTTAGTTTGATGTAGTCCCATTTGTTTATTTTTTCTATTGTTTCTCTTGCCCGGTCAGACATGGTGTTTGAAAAGATGTTGCTAAGACCGATGTTGAAGAGCGTACTGCCTACGTTTTCTTCTAGAAGTTTCACAGTTTCAGGTCTTACATTCAAGTCTTTAATCCATTTGGAGTTAATTTTTGTGTATGGTGTAAGGTAAGGGTCTACTTTCATTTTTTTGCATGTGGCTATCCAGTTTTCCCAACACCATTTGTTGAAGAGACTTTCTTTTCCCCATTGTATGTTCTTGGCTCCTTTGTCAAAGATTAGCTGTCCATAGATGTGTGGGTTTATTTCTGGGCTTTCGATTCTATTCCATTGATCTGTGTGTCTGTTTTTGTGCCAGTACCATGCTGTTTGGTTACTATAGCTTTGTAGCATAGTTTGAAATCAGGGAGTGTGATACCTCCAGCTTTGTTCTTTTTTCTCAGGATTCCTTTAGCTATTCGGGGTCTTTTGTTGTTCCATATAAATTTTAGGATTCTTTGTTCTATTTCTGTGAAAAATGTTGTTGGAACTTTGATAGGGATTGCATTGAATCTATAGATGGCTTGAGGAAGTATGGACATCTTAACTATGTTAATTCTTCCAATCCAAGAGCACAGAATATCTTTCCATTTCTTTGTGTTTTCTTCAATTTCTTTCAGAAATGTTGTATAGTTTTCAGTGTACAGATCTTTCACCTCTTTGGTTAAGTTTATTCCTAGGTATTTTATTCTTTTTGTTGCAATTGTAAATGGGATGGTATTCTTAATTTCTCTTTCTGCTACTTCGTTGTTAGTGTACAGAAATGCAACTGATTTTTGTATGTTGATTTTGTATCCTGCAACTTTATCATATTCGTTTATTACTTCTAAAAGTTTTCTGGTGGATTCTTTAGGGTTTTCTATATATAAAATCATGTCATCTGCAAATAGTGACAGTTTCACTTCTTCCTTTCCAATTTGGATCCCTTTTATTTCTTTCTCTTGCCTGATTGCTCTGGCTAGGACTTCCAGTACTATGTTGAATAGGAGTGGTGACAGTGGGCATCCTTGTCTGGTTCCTGTTCTTAGAGGGATAGCTTTCAGTTTTTCACCATTGAGGATGATATTCAACACAAATCTTTATTGTGGTCTGTGCCCTAAACAGGTCATGCATTTGTATATTTAAAAAAATCCTCCATGTAATTCATAGGTCAAAGAAGAAACAAAAAGGGAATTAAAAAAACAATTAGAACTGAGTAATAAGGAAATTATTATTGATATTTGTGTGTTTCACTGATAGAAATGTATCCAAGTAAATATTTGTATTAGAATATAAAATAATAGCTTTAAATTATTGAATTGTGTCCAAATCAAGAAGGTGGAAAGAGAATAACATCAAAAAATATAGAAGAAGTTTTCAATAATGGTAAGAGCAGAGATCCATGAAATAAAATACAAAGATGCTAAAGAGAATAACAAAGGAACAAGTTGGTTCATGGGAAAGACTAATAATAATGATAAACTTCACAAAATATTGACAAAAAAGACAGAAAACACATGTAAATAGTAGCAGAGAAAAAGCGAATGCGAGCCATACATATAGCAGAGAATATATGATAATATTATATTATGAACCACGTCTGCCAAATAATTTGAAATCTTGGACAATATATACATTTCTACACAAATTTAACTTATCAAAATTGACTCATGTTGATCAAAGGGTACAAACTTTCAGTTATAAGATGAATAAATTCTGGAGATCTAATGCACAGGATGGTGACTATAGTTAACAATACTGTATTGTACACTTGAAAATTGTTAAGAGAGTAGATCTTGTGTTCTCACCCCCCCAAAAAAAAACGTAACTATATGAAGTGATGGATGTGTTAATTAGTTTGATTGTGGTAATCACTTCATAATGTATACATACACCAAAACGTCATGTTGTATATGTTAAATATATACAATTTTATTTGTCAATCATACCTCAATACAGCTGGATAAAAAACTGACTTATGAAATAAAGCAAAACCTAAATATTTCTAGAGAAACCAAAGAAATAAAATCAGTAGTTTAAAATCCCCCTTAAGAAGGAACTTCTTCTTTTAGCTATAACAGCTTATATCAGATCAAATGCCTCACAGAGAATAACAATAAATGTTGGATTACAATCACACAATCATATCCTTCAATCACTTATCAGCCAAGGCTACAAGATCCCCTAATGTCTGGGGACTCCTGGTGGTCAGGGTTGGGAGGATGTGACCTCCTTCTACCTTTAGAGAAGAATTTTATTGGAAAGAAGCTTTAATATCTCCCTGATCTAGGTTTTTCCTGCCCTGGTAGTTGAGACATTTGTCCAGCTGTGCAATGTCTTTGATCTTCACTTTCCCAATTGTACATTTGAAATATTGTCCTTTTCACAGATGTGTGGTAGAGATTTCACATTTGATTATGTAGAGAACTTGCTGTGATGCAGAGAACCCTCTTGAAATAATTTAATTCTCATTTCTTCTCTATTCCTTTATTTACTTTTTTCCTCCCTCCCCCACCTTCTTCTTCTATTTCTCCAATTTAAAGCAGAAAGTATAGAATAACATGAAGAACAAGGCCAGCAAACTATGAGCAGTGGCCGAATCTGGCCCACGACTTGTTTTTGTCAATTAAGATTTATTGGAACACAGTCAGCCCATTCACTATGTATTGTCTGTGGCTGCTTTCTTGCCGTAATGGAAGAATTGAGTAGTTGCGACAGAGACTGCATGACCCGCAAAACTGAAAATATTTACTATCTGGCCCCTGGTTAAGAGTATGGTCTTTGGAATTTGCCTTTCACACTCTCCATTTCTCAGGTTTATCATCTGCAAAACAGTTATGATAATAGTAATACCTGCCTCATACTATTGTCTGGGGATTGAATGAGTTACTCTATGCAACGGGCTTAGAAAGTACATGACACATAATTATCGCTAAATTTTATGTTTTTATAATAATTGCTATGACTTCTGCTATTGTTAGTGACGTGATCATTTTTACCTCAGTGATTTATTTCTCTACCCCTTTGTTCTACTTCTCCTAAGTGTCAAAGTTAGATAAGTCTAAAATTCTCTCTCTCTCTCTCTTTCTTTCCTGAGACCCATAATCCTGGAGGTAAGTAAATGTCTTGGAGAGAAAATTGCAAACCAAAAGGAAAAGTAAACCCAAACAAACAATCCACCTGAAAAAACCCCACAATTTGTTGAATTCTTTCATCGCTCTTATCTAGCCATAGGCTACCTTTCAGTTGTAGAGCCTAGAGAGTCTTCAAGTTTTCATTTCTTTCCTGGGAAAAAATTGGCTCTCAAATAGGCAAAATGAGTTAAAATTAATATACACAAGAATTAATACAAAATTAATACAAGATAAGTGATATGGATGTCAACATAAATTAATACCATTAACTGTAGAACGATCGAGGTTGACCATTATGATGTGTAAATTTTATTTAACATAGAATACTGGATGCATTTCAATATACTCAATATGATGGAAGGAGGCAGCTAATTGCAACTACATCGGTAGTTCTCATCAGGGGTGATTTTGCCACCCCCCCCCCCGGGGGATATTTGACAATGTTTGGAGACATTTTTGTTGTCACAACTGGAGATGCTACTGATGTAGTGGGTTGAGGTCAGGGATGCTGATAAACATCCTACAGTGCACAGGACAGCCCCCCGCCACAAAGAATCATTTATCTCAAAATGTCAGTAGTGCCGAGGTTGAAAACTCTGAACCAGATGGTTTAGGAGAGAGACTGCACATTAGAACCACCTGGGGAGGTTTGAAGGCTCCTGGTTCCCTAAAGCCCCCCGCTGACCAATCCAATTGGGATTGCTGAGGATAGGGCCCACGTAATTTCAATGTGAGTCTCATAGTAAAGGTTGAGAACCACCTGTTGGTAATCAAGGTGGGGCCATTCCACCCTCGGCGAGGAAAACCTGCCCCTCTTCTTCCTAAGGTCCCACTGGCCAATCACAGAGCTTGGGTCAGCAGCAGAATTCCTCTTATTGGAGACTGTTTGCATGGAATACCCACAGGCTGCAAGTAAGCCCTGCCCTAGGGGAGGTGAGTACCAGCTTTTGTACCTATTTCTCTGTCTCATTTTGAAGTAAACAGCAATTACTGGTTGAGTCTCTACCACAGAAGGTTGTAAACTCTAATGGTCGGGGTGAGGCTTTTAGAAGGATTTTTGAGGTCCTCAAGCTGAACTCGCTATAAGGATGAGAAAACAGATTTGGAGGGGACAGCTGCCAGTGGTTCTGTATGTAATCTTTTCCAATGTTGTTTTTAAGTATTTCATTGAGGTACAATTTCCATCCCATAAAATCCACCTGCTTTAAATGTACCATGATTTTTGGTACGAGTTGGAGGCTGTAGCATGTCACTTCCTTTCAGCAGGTGCCTCAGCCTTGATTTTGCTGTGATGACAGAGCCTCTCAGGCTCATTCTGATTCAGCTCCTAGGCTTATCAGCACTGGTGTTCATCCTTACATCACCCATTCCTATGTAAAATAAAGAATTGCTTTCCTCCCCTGCCAAGGGTAGAGCTATTCCCCTGGAGTCCCATTGGGACTTGGCTTCATCACCAACTCACTTTCTACTATTCATATTCTAAGGCTATCTCTCAAGTCTCTTTTACCTGCCTGTGAATATACCCACATTGCTGACTTCCTTTTTTCCCTCTCTCCTTCATTCTGGGTGGCCACGACCCTCTTTCATAATGGTTAGAGCAGAGAGCATGACCTAGGCAAGCGAGAGAGTGCCTCTGCTGCTGCCCTCACAAGGCACATTCACTCAGGGAAGGATCCTTCATATTCCCAGCATTGCATGGTTCCACGCACGGCAGTTGGCAGACCAGGCGGATCAATGGGAACTAGAATTAAATGACATATTTTCCAGTTACTTGAGCAGGGTCAGCAGGAGGTTTATGATACACCCCACTCAGGGGGTTCTCGAATGTGTGTGGTCATGATTACACATTTGTGCAAAACCAGAAATTCCTCTCGTTCTTCCTTCTCTGACTTCATCTGGGTTTGCACCCAGCGTCTCCCTCAGGGTATTGTGCACCATCCGCTGGGTATTCACCTTCTCGCTTTTCCACACAGCTCTATGGTTTTGCTGTCCTGGGCTACCTTGTTTAGTAAGTGAGCAGTTCCTAGTTGGTGTTAACGGCAACCCTAGCTGGTCTTCAGTTGTGTGAGAACCAAATTCTCAGTCTGTAAGCAGCACTCTGGATAGAACCAGACAGGGAATGCCTGCCCATCTTAATGCCTGCTTTATACTGTGCTTTCCTGTGTGTTCCGCCTTTGGGTGCAAACATTTTTCCTCCCTCATTGTCTATATCTAAAGTTTCCATCAGACTTAATTTTTCCCTCACGTTGGTTTGCTTGTCAAGGATCTTCACCCCTCCCTTCACCTTGTGGGCTCTTAAAGCTGAATCCTAGGTTCTCCCTGTCCCGTCAGCTGTCTATGAATAGCTTGCACGCGTCTCCAAGTCCTCACCACTCCAGTGTGTCACAGTCCACTCAAGTTGGGCTTCTAATCTCCTAATCCCAACACCTGCCTGAAATTGCTTCCTTCAATCTTAACTGAAAAGCGCGACAGACACAGCGTGTTCACCCTTTGATGACTCTCTATGACCTGGATGACATGTTCTGCCTCTTAGGTTTTTTCCTCACGTAACCAAATGCATGCTGATCAAAGGGAGCAGTGGAAAAAATACAGGATAAAATCATCCATAACATTGACACTCAAGCACAGTCATTGGGTTTTGGGGGTGCATATGCTTCCAGCATTTTTCTGTTTGAGGTGGTGGTCTTGCTTCAGTTGCACGCTACATGTGTAACTTGACTTTTTTTTGGTTATTGTTCTCTTCCAACTTAGCATTTTTACTATGAGCATTTTTACAGTAAATATTTCATAACAATCAAGAGCCCTTATTATCCACTGTGTTCTGAAACATTTTGCATCATCAGTCTTCTGTTTGGATGTGTTTTCTGTGTTCTTACTAAACAGTTGTATTTCATCTTGTGAAGCTTCCCTGGTGTTGCCCAATTAATGCCTGAGGAAGTGAAGACTTTTTATTTAACTGTTTGGTTGAGGCAGTGTACCAGTGATTGAGAGCACAGGAGCTTGAGTTAAATTCCTCGATGATAATCTTGGCTTCAACTTGAGCAGCTGTGTGAACTTGGACCCCCCATCTTATTTCCCCATGTCAGTGGTCCTGAAACCAGCATTCATCATAATCACCTGGAAGACTTGTTAAAACAGCTTTCTGGGGCCGGCCCCGTGGCTTGGCGGTTAAGTGCGTGCGCTCTGATGCTGGCGGCCCGGGTTCGGATCCCGGGCGCGCACCAAGGCACTGCTTCTCCCGCCATGCTGGGGCCGAGTCCCACA
>JABWHU010001658.1:5291921-5320795 GCA_014189135.1 Dicerorhinus sumatrensis harrissoni
AACCCCACCCTGGCCCACGTGGGGCACTTCTTATTTGGCCTCTTGAATGAAAAGAGAGCCAGGGAGCTGGAGACAACTTTTGGCTGCCGAGTGTCTTTGGAGGTGAAGCAGGAATTGCTGGAATGCACAGTAAAGTCCAATGAGGGTAAACCCTTCTCCTCAGCGATGGACATGAAGGAGTTTTTGTACTGTCTTTACGAATCTCAGGAGGAGCAGCTTGTGAAGGATGCAATGACCGACATCAAGGAAATTTCCATTCACTTGACAAATACATTTGAAATGATGCAGTCTTCTTTCTGCCTTAAACATTGTGAAAACTTGCAGAAAATTTCGCTGCAGGTAGAAAAGGGGCTATTCCTGGAGAATGATACAGCATCAGAATCAGACACTTGGGTTGAGAGGTAAGAACTGACTTTTTACTCTAAAGCTCTGCCATCTTCAGCCTCATCTCATGCTCCATTAAGAAGAAGACAGTCTCCTGTGCCCTGTGGCTTAGGGTCAGGATTTTATTCTTGCTGGAATTTGTTCCTGCTGGCTCACCATTTTAGGTGGGAACATGATCCTTAGATTAGGAATGGGGGCTTGGAGCCTTACTTTATTTTAGTGTTATAGTGTTCGCATGGGGAATGGGTTCCGGATATCTCTAGACACTCTCGACATTTCACATATTTTTCCCTCTCTACCATTTTTTTGACTATAATCAACATGTTGTACATCACATCCCCAGAACTTATTTATCTTATAACTGGAAGTTTGTACCTTTTGACCCCCTTCACTCATTTCACCCAACCCCTGCCTCTGGCAACCACCAATCGGTTCTGTTTCTATGAATTCTTCCGTGTTTTCATAGATTTCCACATATGAGAAAACATACGGTATTTGTCTTTCTCTGTCTCATTTATCTCACTTAGCATAATGGCCTCAAGCTCCATCCATCTCCCAAATGGCAGGATTTCCTTCCTTAAGGCTGAATAATATTCCATTGTATACATATACTACACCTTCTTTATCCATTCATCCGTTGATGAACACTTAGTTTGTTTCCATGCCTTGAATATTGTATATAATGCTGCAAAGAACATGAGGGTGCAGATAACTTTCCAAATTAGTGATTTCATTTTCTTCAGACAAATACTGAGAAGTGGGGTTGCTGGGTCATGTGGCAGTTCTGTTTTTAATTTTTCGAGGAACCTCTATACTGTTTTCCATAGTGGCTGCACCAACTTATATTCCCACCAGCAGTGCACAAGGGTTCCCTTTTCTCTACATCTTGCCAACATTTGTTATCTCTTGTCTTTTAGATAATAGCCATTCTAACAGGTGTGAAATGGTATCTCATTGTGGTTTTGATTTGCATTTCCCTGATGATTAGTGATATTGAACATCTTTTCATGTACCTGTTGGCCATTTATATGTCTTTTTTGGAAAAATGTTTAATCAGTTCCTCTGCCCATTTTTTAATCAGTTTTTTTTTCCTATTGAGTTGTATGAATTCTTTATATATTTTGGGTATTAACCCCTTATTAGATATGTGGTTTGCAAATATTTCCTCCCATTCCGTAGGTTGCCTTTTCATTTTTTTGGTGGTTTTCTCCTCAGTAAAGCCTACTGATTCCTGTTACTTTTCCATGCATACTCTGCATATGTGCTTTTGTCTATCACTTCCTCCTAGGTCACAGTGCGACCATCGCTCTCTCCGTCTCTGGACAGATCTCTGCTCTGTGTTCAGTTCAAACAAGAACCTGAGCTTTCTGGACGTGAGTCAAAGCTTTCTGAGCCACTCCTCAGTGAGGATTCTGTGTGAGCAGATAACCCACGTCACTTGTCCTCTCCAGAAAGTGGTGTGAGTAGAAGCTAATCCTGTGATGGTGATCCCCAGGCATTTTTAAGGTGGAAGCAGTATTTGAATGCCCTACCAGGTTCTGACCAGCTAGGTGCTCAGAACACAAAGAAATTAAATGATTCTTATCCTTAAGCATGTCTAGTAGCAGAGTAATATATTACATTGAGTCATTTTCATGTAATTTTACCAAGATTTTGGATGTTGGCAAACATCCACTGTGGGGCAGACTTGGATCATAGGACAGGAAGTCGTTTTCATGAAATTTGGCCAAGAGTTTAGATGTTTCTCTATACCTGCTATGAGTGTATTTGAAACTCAGCCTACAGGAAATATAGGCACAGGCATGTTGTCAGAAGGAGACCTAGGTGGGAATACTTCAGGGAGAAAAATTTAAAATACATGAATAAGGGTGTTGATAAGGCAATGATGAACTTGTAACTTGTGTGTAGGATGGGACTGAGAAATGAGTCTGAGTAAGGGAGGTTGTGGCAGATGCAAATCATGGGGTGATCCACCTGGGCAAGTGACTTCTAGGACATCCTTTTAAACCAACTCATGTTCAAGGGATAAACTTTATCAGCTCTGTTGAAAATTACACACAGATATGTTGCTGGAACTTTTCCACAAACTGGCATGCATTAGAACTCTTCATTAAGCCACTGCAAATGTAGTGCTATTTACTTGGAACAAACAGCTACGCCAAACATCAATTGACCATACCTGCTGACGTCAGGTGACAAGCTGAGATAGCTTGCTTATCTCAGAATGCCATAGAACTGTGTGCACAAAGCAACACAATCTAACAGTAGGCTGTTGCCGTCAAAGATGACAATTTCTTCTGCATGGACTTAAAGTTTACATTGCTCTGGTTTTTGAGGCGCTACATGAGAGAACAAAAATGAGAACGTACTTCTAACTCCACCAAGTTAAAGACAGTTTAAGCAGAGGCTCTGAACAGATGGCAGCCCTCCTTATCCTGGAATTCTCTGTGCTGAAATTTAATTTCGAAGCTTCTTTTGGATGAGCCACAGGGAACGTTCACTATCTAAAGATGAAGGCTCAATGGTTGTAAAACCAATTGTGAGTTCAGGGAGAAGAGTGTTTCACAATGTGGGGGTGGATTGCCTGGTTTGGAGGTACTAGATAAAGATAGGTTAAGAAGCTCTAAAAATTCGATCCAAAGTGAATATCTGAAATAAGAGTGCAGAAGAGGCAGTAACACAGCTGTTGATTGTGTCTCAAATTAAGGTGGATTAAGCATGCTTTTAAAAGAATCCCTTAAAAAAATCCTTTCCAGGGCCCGGCTCCGTGGCATAGCGGTTAAGTGTGTGCGCTCCACTGCTGGTGGCCTGGGGTTCAGATCCCGGGTGCGCACCAACGCACCGCTTGTCAGGTCATGCTGTGGTGGCGTCCCACATAAAGTGGAGAAAGATGGGCACGGATGTTAGCTCAGGGCCAGTCTTCCTTAGCAAAAAGAGGAGGATTGGCATGGATGTTAGCTCCGGGCTGATCTTCCTCACACACACACACCCACAAAAGTCCTTTCCCCAGTTATTTCCTGCCATGTACACAGGAAAACTCATGAGCTTGTTCATTATTGCATAACATGAGGTTGATTGACTTTTATTCTGAAGAAGGTGGTGCAAGGAAAATCATATGTTTTTAATGCTGAATTGTTTCTTGAAGGCCAGAGTTTGATTAGAGAAAATTCATGTTATATTCCACTGAAGGTATATTTTAATCTAAGGTATATTTAATCTTAAGATATATTTAAATATTTTAATTTAAAATTCCACAATCAAGCTAGAAGACGGGAAATAAAAAGCAAACAACTCTTAATGGCCCATGCCATCAAGGAATCTGTCATTTATTTGCTAACTTATGAACCATAAGTTACTGTAGCCTAAATGAAAACTGCTTTGTGGAAATGCAAATGACTACATGGGGATATAGTAAGAAGTGATTTCTTCTTAGTAGAAAAAGGGAGGGGGTAGAAGTATGGGAGCTGAGTGTTGAAGGAAATAAAGGATATGATATGAAAAATAAGGATAGGGATATTCCACCTGAAGAGGAGCATGAGCAAAGACAAGCCCTTCACCGTCCGATTCCATCTTCCCTCCCATCAGCATATACTATTTCTACTGGTAGTCACTCCTTTTTTCTCCTTCCAACTACCACTCCACTGACTTGTCCTTAAAGTCAGCTTACCAGACCATCTCTTCCTCTCTATCTCCCCCTTACCAGACCGTCTCCCCCTCCTCATCTCCATGTCACATGTCCATCTTGTGATATCTCATCTCACTATCTGTTCTCAGCACGCCCAACATGGAATCCCTTCTTTTCATCTTTCCTAGAATTAAAAATATCTCCCCTGCTGATGCTTATCGGGACTTGTGTCTGGCTTTCATTGGTAAGAAGACTCTGACACACCTGATCCTGGAAGGCGATGTCCACAATGACAAGATGCTGCTGCTGCTGTTGTGTGAGACCCTGAAACACTCAAGATGTAATCTGCAGTATCTGAGGTAGATCTCATGGTCATTGCTGCTCTCAGCATCAAAAGGATGCTGTAAGCTACGCTATGCTGCTGAGTGAACTAGAAGGAAAATGGTAGCCACTCTGAATGGATGCCATGCCATGCCATATTCTCAAATAGAACGTGGATGGGGTTTTATCCTCTATTCTTTCCCCAGCCAGCTTGTCTTAATGCATTGAATAATGAGCCTTGAATGCAGAGAAACACCCAGAATTTTGTCATTCTCTAGCTTAGGGACATGACATTTCAGACTGCATGTTGCCTACCTGTTGTGATTCAGAGTAGCCATCAACCTTAAATGACCATTCAGTAACACTGTAGAAGCATCAAGTGTCCTGGTTCCTGGTAGCTCACTGGTTTGAGAGATTCCTTGATGATCTCTCCTAACGAGTGCTTTGATTATCATTGGTGTCTTTAAGGTGCCATTTTTCCCCCTCGACTTAGTTGAGCAGCAACCTGAGGTATTGGTTAGCAGCACAGGTTTTTGGATTTGGAAACGAGCTGAAATCCTTGCTCTGACATTTGTGAACCGTATGATCTTGAGCTGTTTCCTCATTCATAAAATTGGGTTTTGAGGACTGAATGAAACGTGAGATGTGAACTGCTATGCATAGGGACCAAGCAATAATGGGAGCTCTTACCATTTTTGATGATTTCTGATGGTGCTGTTTCTCATTTAATTAGAAAAAATATCTGTTGCTCTAAAGTTCTGATGAATGATGTTTGTGAGTGGATACATTGAGGCTCCAAAATGACAAATGGCTGACACAGAATCTCCTATTTACGCTCACTCGATTTGAGACCCTTCACATTCCAGTTTGTATTCTAATTACTTATGTAAACTTATAATGTCCTTGTTATAGGCTAAGCTCCAAGGGAAGAAAGGTACTAATTTTAAGAACTTCAGTTTTACTTATGAATACATTATAATAGGCACAGTACATAGATTGATTATATCCTTCATTTTCTTGACATAAAGGTATTGTCTCTCCTCAAAGTACAGATCGGGGAGAAAAGAATATTACAAAGGTTAAGTAACTTCCAAAGATTTTGAAGATATTAAGGGGCAGAGCCATGATGCAAACAAACTTGTCCTAGAGTTGTGCATTCGAATCTGTGTTTACAAGAGCAGCTGGGTTTCAGAGACAAATGTAATGGACTGTTTGCTTCTGTGTTCGCCAAAACAGCTGCACCACATTCATATTCCCATCAACAGGAGTTCCCAATTGTCCCTATCCTTGCAACACTTAAACTCAACATTTAGGATGTGGCTGCCTAAGTTCAAATTTTCTCCTCATTTTAATTTGCATCTTCCCTAATAACTTATGAAGTTGAACTTTTTGAGTATTGGGCACTTTTTTTCCCCTATGGAATCACATATTTAATTCTAAGTGGAATTCGAACAGATTCAGGTGGGAGAAAGTGATCAGATAAAAAGTGGGCTTTGAGAAATAGCAGGCCATGTTGGTGCAACTTCACACAGATTGTATTACAGATTTTTTCTTCATAGAGATGAGGCTGGATGTTGATCAAATGGCCATGGGGGTATTTGAAGAAGCAAAGGAGATTAACTCTCTCCAATAGTTCAGGCCAAGGTTGGACACATATTGGAGTAGAATGAGATGGAAATCAAGGATGCAGTTTTCAGGGAAGCATAATAAACTGATGTAGTCTCTCTGTCCTCCCAGAAGAATGACTTTCCCCCATTTATCCCTCAGGTTGGGATCTTGTTCTGATACCACTAAGCAGCGAGATGATTTATCCTCGGGCCTCGAAATCGACCAGTCCCTGAGAAGCCTGGACCTCACAGCCAGTGAGCTCCTGGATGAGGGCATCAAATTGCTGTGTACAACTCTGAGACACCCAAGGTGTTTCCTGCAGAAGTTGTCGTAAGTTCCTCATCTGCTCCCATGGGGCATCTTTGTTTTAGGTCTGGGGCCACCTAGAGAAGAGTGATGATAATTCCAGACTTACAGGGCAACTCATGTGGAACCTCCTACTGATGTTGACATCTGGTTCCCATATTTGGTCCCAGGCAGATGACTCATGCATATTGCTTGCTCTTCTCTCATTCCTGGTCCTTCAGGCTTTGATCATTAGCACAAGACAAGAGAGGGTGGAGAATTAACAAGAAGTGATGTCATCCCAGAAGGTTGGACTTTGGAAATGTTCTCACCATCTTACCACTTGTGTGGTGCTTTTGCAGGTTGGAAGACTGTCACCTCACTGAAGCCTGTTGTAAGGAGCTGTCTTCTACTTTGATTGTCAACCAGAGGCTGACACACCTGTGCTTGGCCAACAATAACCTTGGGGATGGCGGGGTGAAACTTCTATGTGAGGGCTTGAGTTACCCCGAATGTCAGCTACAGACTCTGGTGTAAGTCCCTGCTGGCTGTGTGTGTGTGTGTACGTGTATGTGCGCACACATACCTGGATTCAAGTAAGACAGATATGAGAGCACTTAATAAGACTTGAATGAAACTGGCAAGACCATGGTATGATCTCGGGAAAGAACAGGTAGAAATGGATACTAGTATTTGCATGTCTTTCAGAGCAGGCTTTACTTTCTGCCTCTTCCTGTTCTGGGAATTTGGGATGGGAGATTGTTTCTCAGGTCTGAATTTTTGTGTATATTCTTAAAGTTCACATGATGTACTTCTTCCTGCCATTGGGAATGGACTATGTTATATGTTAGGGTTAAATACATTTTTTTTTTATCCTGCAAAGGGCCAGATGGTCAATATTTCTGTGGGCCGTATCATCTCTTTTGCAATTATTCAACTCTGCCATTGTCAGTGTAAACTTGTAAAGGAACGAGTGTGGCTGTGCTCCAATAAAACTTTGTTTATAATAAACAGGTGGTGGGCTGGATTTGACCCATGGGCTATAGTTTGTTGACCCTTGTTACCTGGGAATAGGCCTAGCACAAACTACCTTTACCTGTTAGAATCATAGTTAGGGTAACATTCAAGAAATTGTGTGGAGTTGGAGACCTATTTCTGTTCAGAAATTGTCTGGTTTTGATTTCTCTGGGGCTCTTGCTCTCCTGTAAAACTACCATCTTCCAGTTAGCCCTGTGGCTTCTAGCTGGTCATAGAAACTCTGTCTTAACCTAGGATATACCTTAATCTAGACATGCCCCAATCGTTTAAGACTGAAAAGGAAAAACAGGTATTCAGTGTATAGCAGCAGATAGAGAAAAGGAAAAAGATCATATCTCTACCTAAATGGTATTCATTAGAAGAGTGCAAAATTTCATATATGATGTTGCTATGTAGACAACCCTATCTTAAATTTGGAATTGATTTAGGCATCTAAACAACAAACAACATCTGCTTGTTAAGCACTTACTATGTATCAGGGACTCTACTAAATTTTATAAGAATCATCTTTTTGATCCTTACAACTACATGTGATAGTTACTTTATTTCACTTTTACTAATTGAAAAACTGAAGCTTAGCTCCTTAGCTTGTATGGTCGTTTCCTGCATAGTAGGTATGAAGCCGCCTCTATAAACTGAGTTGTCAACGATCATTGCTTTATACATAAGGTCAGTGTTGGACCAAGCCTCCATTTTGTAGACTGTCTACACTTAATTTTAGACTTTGTTTTAGGCCCCCTCCCCCAACTTAGCAGGTTTAAGTATGATTTTAGGATTTCAAATAATACAAAACATCTTTTGGGCCAGTTATCATCCATCTGCTCTTTGTTGTGTTGCTTCAGGTTCTGCAGACTCTGTTACTATTATGCCATACTTGGGGCACAAGGCAGTTAGGGTTGATTGCAGATCCACCTGCCTAACTGTACCGTGTGGCCATCCTTCTCTATGGCCCAGGAGGACTTGTAGAAGTCTAAGTGTGTAGGAGAATCTGCAGCATTTAAATTAGAAACACAGCCTCTAAGATATCAGGAATGTTGAGCTTTTGGTGTACCATAATTCTGCTGGGATGATTAAAGCCAAGATTTGAAATAAAACATAAAAAGACAGGGAGAGGGAATCCCAATTGATCTAACCCTGCACAAAATAAGCAGGGACTCAGATTCAGTCCTGAGTCTGTCTGAACTGAGAGCCTGAACTCTTGACCTATACAATATTCTGACCTTCTAGGAAAACCTGTATCTTTGCAGATGTGTGTCTGTTTCCCCAGTATAAAATGTGGCAGACACAGGCCAGTTTAACTCTCTACCACCTTGGCATGGTGGAAATAATGTAATCATCATTCCATTTGTTTTTTTTTTTTTTTTATATACGAGCCTGCCCAAAAGTATATGACTCCGGGTAGAAGAAACGTGGTATTGGAAGTAACAATGATTTCAGAGGGCATAAGTCACAGAGGAATAGTAGACTTCTCTTCTGATTGTCCTCTTAGGTTGTGGCATTGCAGCATAACCAGACGTGGCTGCAAACTTATCTCAAAACTTCTCCAAGGAGACTCCAGCCTAACAAACCTGGACCTGGGTCTCAATCCCATAGCTACCGGATTATGGTTTCTCTGTGAGGCTTTGAAGAAGCCAAATTGTAAGCTAAAATACCTGGGGTAAGTACTTTTTATTCATTTTTAAAGTGTTTGGAAATATTTAATCTGAGATATTTTGGAATGTAGACAGCAATGGTATCACTCCTGGTCCAGTTTTAGGAGCAAACTCCTCCAGAGATTGAGTACAGGTATCTGGGCGCTTACAAAGTCCTTCAGAGGGTCTGGAGGAGTGGGATATAGCTACGGGTGGCCTCCAGTGAAGTGGATTTCAGGAATACACTGCTTCTGCTTGGATCCAGTGATCAGGAGACAGTGGGCCTGCCCCAGCTCAGTACCCGGGGAACTATAGATGGATACTACCTCTGGGAAATGCAATGGTTCCACCAGGATGCATCACTTCTCTCTTCCAAGTCTCAGTCAAATGCATCTCATTGATGCCACCTACTTTGCAACTAGAACCTTAATGGAAACAGAATCTGGGTCATGTAAATACTACCTTGGCCTTGTAGAGACAAGAAAGAACACTAGAACACACATATGGTGGTTTTGTTTTACATCTTAGCTGTACCTGGGAAACTTAAAATTCTTGATGGTCAAGCTTCTCCTAGACTGATTAAATCTAGGGGAAGTGGAGCCATACATCAATTTCTAAAGATATTTCACATGGTTCCAATATTCAGTCAAGTTTGAGCTCCCCTCTATTAGAAGTTGGAGAAGATACTGAGCAAGCAAATCCACAGTATCTACCAACTGGGATTCGTCTTTCCACATCCCTGAATAAGGACCCAGAACCATAGCAAAGGCATTGAATGGGGACATTGACATCAGAATATGGTTCAGGTACCATCTGATGTTTATTAGCTGTGACTTCTGACATTTAGTTTTTCCCTTATGGAACGGACAATTCTTCTATAAGACTCATTCTCTTAACAGGACAGTTAATGCATTAATCGAATTACTTTGTGAACATGTCAACCTCATTATAAAATCTTTTATATAATCATGTGAATCCATGTTTGTTACCAAGTCTAGAGCATTCTCTATGACTAGTCCCCTTCCTGTCTCTCTGACCTCATCTCGTGCTTTTCTTCCCACCTTGGTGCACATCCTTCAACTAGCTTCTTTCTCAGTTCCCAGAACACACCCAATTCTTTCCCACTGCAAGATCTTTGTTCTTACTGTTTTTGTTTCTGACAAGAGCACTCAGACCCTGCAATTTGCAGGGCTATTTAATATTTCACACCTCATCTTGGTTATTATGGGGAACAACAAACTAATTTTGATAGTTCAGAGATCTTCTAACTATCCTATTGCAGCGTGCTCTTCTCTCAATAAACTGTAGTATTGACCTGGCCAAACACCAGAACTGTAACTTTTTAAAAGTTTATTTGAGATAATTCACATAATGTAAAATGAACCATTTAAAAAAATTATTGAGGGGGCCAGCCCAGTGGCGCAAGCAGTTAAGTGTGTGCACTCCTCTGCAGTGGCCCAGGGTTCACCGGTTCGGATCCCAGGCGCACACCGACGCACCACTTGTTAAGCTGTGCTGTGGTGGTGTCCCATATAGAGTAGAGGAAGATGGGCACGGATGTTAGCCCAGGGCCAGTTTTCCTCAGCAAAAAGGAGGATTGGCATTGGATGTTATCTCAGGGCTTGTCCTCCTCACATACACACACACACACACACACACACACACAATTATTGAGGTTATTGGCTTATAACATCATGTAACTTTCAGGTGTACACTATTATATTTCAGTTTCTGTGTAGACTGCATTGTGTTTACCACCAATAGTCTAGTTTTTATCCAACACCATACATATGTACCCCTTTATCCCTTTTGCCCTCCCCTCACCCCCCTTCTCTGGTAACCACTAATCTGTTCTCCTTATCTATGTGTGTGTGTTTTTATCTTCCACATATGGATGAAATCATATAGTATTTGTCTTTCTCTGTCTGGCTCATTTAGCTTAGCATAGTACCCTCAAGGTCCATTCCTGTTGTGGCAAAGGGCATGATTTTATCTTTTTAATGGCTGAGTACTATTCCATTGTGTGTGCGTATATATATATATACACGCACACAATATCTTCTTTATCCATCCATCAGTTGATGGTCACGTGGGTTGCTTCCACGACTTATCTATTGTGAATAATGATGCAATGAACATAGGGTGCATTTACCTTTTTGAATTGATTTCTTGTTCTTTGGATAGATACCAAGTAGTGGAATAGCTGGATTATATGGTATTTCTATTTTTAATTAAAATGAACTGTTTTAAAGTATACAAGTCAGTGGCATTTAGTATACATACAATGTTGTGCAACCACTCCCACCATCTAGTTCTAGGACTTTTTCATTATCCTAAATGGAAACTCTAGACCCATGAACAGTCACTCTCCATTCCCCTCAGCCCCTGGCAACCACAAATCTGCTTTCTGTCTCTCTGGATTTACCCATTCTGTATATTTCATATAAATGGAGTCATACAACATGTAGCTTTTTTGCGTTGAGCTTCTTTCAGTTACTATAATATTTTCAAGGCTTATCCACATCGAAGCATGTGTAAGTACTTCCTTTCTTATATGGCTAAATAAAATCCCTTTGTATGGATATGCCACAATTTGTTAATCCATTTACTCATTGTAAATTTCATTTTAGAGAGGCATTGAATCCATTTTCTGTATCTCTGCTGCTTATCATAGTGCCCGGGGCAGCAGAAAGATGGTTAGAGATAAATGATAAAGATGGGCAGATGGTGCCATGCTCAAGGGCACATGGCTGAGGGGTCAGTGTGGCTTGAGTCAGCTCACTAGGCTATATGTAAGCTGGCATGAGCTGTAGCTACTCTAAATAGAGCCTCCCTCTGTCCTCCACTGGCAAAGGCATCTTTTAAAAGGAGCTCTGGGAAAAGCAGGTGAAGAATAGAGGGAATGATAACATATCATACCTTACCTAGCATCATTAACTCAGCTTGCTGTAAGACCTAAAAGAAACCCATCCCTCCTTCTAGTCACTGACTCGAAGGCTTCTGATCTCTTACTTCTTCTATCATCTGATACCTCACATTCAAACTCTTTTGAGGCATCTCCTTCCAGATACCTAGACGATGACCATCTCACCCTCCACTGCTAACATTCTCCACTGCTAACACTCACCAACTCTCACATGGATTGTTGCATAATCTCTGAGCTGGTCTACCAGTTTTGGTCCTTGATTTCCTGAAGTTTGTTCTCAGACCATCACCCTGAGGTACCTTTCAATTTGCAAGCTGGACCACAGCACCTTTGTTTCAGAAGCTCCTCAGCTCACTGCAGATAAAACCTGAAGGCTTTAAAAATAGCCTATGAGACACTCTGGGGTCCTCTGATTAGTTATGAGCCACTCTTTGTGCCTCCCCTTAGCTTGATATTTCAGCCATATTGGCTTCCTTCCCCAGTTACCATAATGGCTTACTCTGTAACTTCCTTTAGTTTTTTTTTTTCATATCACCTTACCAATGAGGAATTCACTGACCACTGTAAACCTACCTAATCCTTTTCTGGCCAATTTACCCTAATCCTGTTGGTTTTGTTATAATACCATTATCTACTGTCTTTAATACAACATGTCCTGATATCTGATGTCACTAAAATAATCTCCATAAAGAAAATAATTTTTCTTTTCCATTTCTTCACTACCAGGTCTTCAGCAAGTAAGAATGTGCCTGGCGACACGGTAGGTTCTAAATAAGAACCAGCTCAATGAATGTGTGGGTTTCTGTCCTCTTTCTCAACAGGCTCTGGGGCTGTTCCATTACTCCTTTCTGTTGTCAGGACCTTGCATCTACCCTCATCAGCAATCAGAGGCTGGAAACTCTGGACCTGGGCCAGAATGTCTTGGGGAAGAATGGAATAATGATGCTCTTTGAGGCTTTAAAACAGAATGATGGCCCCTTAAAGACACTCAGGTTGAAGATCGATGAATCTAGTGTGGAAATCCAGAAGCTGTTGGAGGATGTGAAAGACAGCAATCCAAAATTGACGATTGAATGTACGGGTGCCAGAACAACCAGATCCTCTTGTTGTGACTTCCTCTCCTGAACACCCTGAGATGATTCTCCAGTAATTACACGTCTCAAAGAGAGATGATTGGATATCTCTAAGATGTCTCATTCATGAAGATCCAGAGAGTCAAATGTTAATTCCTGGGTCAAAATGTAGAATTTAGCACTGGCTTTCACTATCTGGTTTCTGGTAAATTCTGTACGAGACACGTACCCACTTGATGTTAAAATGTTTTATCTCTCACAAGGAGATAAGGATAATAAAAGGTAAAGCACTTTGTTTGAAGCTTCACTTATTAATATGCCCAAGAGCTAACTTAGAGTAAACTTTATACTTGACAGCCTAGGAAAAAATATTACAAAGTTCGTAGACGGTTATGTTGGTTTCTTTCTGTTGTAGCTCAGGTATTTTTCAGCCTAATAACTTCTCAGTAGTTGCCTGATGAGTCTACTTGATCAGTGTGGTTTGTGGATTCCTTAATCCGTTTTATGATATTCTAACCCAGGACTTGGTAAGCTTTTTCTGTAAAGGACCAGATAGCTAATATTTTAGGTTTTGCAGGCTGTGTGGTCTTGGTCACAACCATTCAGCTTTGCCATTGTAGTGGGAAAACAGCCATAGACAATACATAAATGAGTGGGCATGGCTGTGTTCCAATAAAACTTCATTTACAAAAGCAAGCAGTGGGCCAGATTTGGCCCATGGACCATAGTTTGCCAAACCCTCTTCTAATCTATCCTATTATTGATGAAGCACAAATATGACCACATCACTGTTCTCTTTAAACTTTCAATGATTCTCTCTCTGTGTATATAATCTATTGCCCACGGAAAGCACAGCCTTTCTCAAAGTTATCCACAACTTATTGCCAGTAATTCATAGAAAAGGTGGCAAAACCACTTGAACTTTCTTTTAAAAAATAAAGAATTCAAAATCACTATTTAGCACTAATTCCTAGGCGCTGACAAAAGTGAGTGATCTATGTATCCTCACTCAATTTTTTCACCAAATTGAACAGGTAGGTGATGTGACTACTTTAAGGATGAGAACACTGAGATGGGGATGTTATCAAAGTCACAGTTACAAAAACAATGGCCTATAGTTAGCGATTTGTGTTGAAAGCTTAAATAACACCTTGGCCTTCACTGCTGTTGGAATATTTGCTCCCAATCTAGTTGCTGTTTCTTTGTAGCAAATCATCCTTTCATTCTGGCTGTTGTTGAGATATTCTTATTTCCTATTTTTAATTTTATTTCCTTTTATGCTTCTAGGGAATTTGGGGTAAAAAAGCATAGAGTTCAGGACACTGTAGATCTGTGGTTCTTGGCAAGGGTGACTTTGCCACCCGCAGGACATTGGGCAATGTTTGAAGGTATTTTTATTGTCACAGCTAGGGGGCGCTCCTGGCATCTAATGTGTAGAGACCAGGGATGCTGCTAAACATCTTACAATGTAGGGGACAGCCCCTCACAACAAAGAATGATCCAGCCCACGCTGTTTTCCACAGTGGCTGCACCAATTTACACTCTCCTATGCAGTCTATGAGGGTTCCTTTTTCTCCACATTCTCTCCAACACTTATTTCTTGTCTTTTTAATAATAGCCATTCTGATGGGCATGAGGTGATTTCTCATTATAGTTTTGATTTGCATTTCCCTAATAATTAGTGATGTTGAACATCTTTTCATGTACTTATTGGCCATCTGTATATCTTCTTTGGAAAAATGCCTGTTCGGATCCTTTGCCCACTTTTTAATCAGGTTGTTCATTTTTTTTGTTGTTGTTGAGTTGTATGAGTTCTTTAAACATGTTGGATATCAATCCCTTATCAGATGTATGATTTGCAAATATCTTCTCCCAGTCAGGAGGTGGTTTTTTCATTTTGTTGATAGTTTCCTTTGCTGTGCAGAAGCTTTTTAGTTGGATGCAGTCCCATTTGTTTATTTTTGCTTTTGTTCCCCTTGCCTGAGGAGACATATCTGAAAAGTGATTGCAGCCACTATGGAAAACAGTACAGAGATTCCTCAAAAAATTTAGACCTACCATATGATCCAGCTATTCCACTTCTGGGTATTTATCTGAAGAATATGAAAAAACTACTCTGAAAAATATATGCACCCCTATATTCATTGCAGCACTATTTATAACAGCTAAGACTTGGAAACAACCTAAGTATCATCGACAGATGAATGGATAAAGAAGATGTGATCTATACAATGGAATACTACCAGCCATAAAACATATGAAATCTTGCCATTTGTGACAATATGGTTGGACCTTGAGGGTATTATGCGAAGTGAAATAAATCAGATGGAGAAAGACAAATACAGTCATGCATCCCTTAGTGACGGGGATACATTCCGAGAAATGCGTTGTTAGGCAATTTCATCGTGTGAACATCATAGAGCATACTTACACAAACTTAGATAGTACAGCCTGCTACACACCTAGGCTATGTGGTAATCTTATGGGACCACCATCATATATATGGTCTGTTGTTGACAGAAACGTCATTATGAGGCATATGACTGTACTGTATGATCTCACTTGTATGTGGAGTATATAAAAAAAGAACAAACAAAACAAAAACATAGATGCAGAGGACAGATTGGTGGTCATCAGAGGGGAAGGGGGGTGGGGAAGGGTGAAATGGGTAAAAGGGGTCAATTGTATGGTGATGGATGGAAACTAGGCTTTTGGTAGTGAGCACACTGTAGTGTAGACAGAAGTCGAATTATAATGTGCATCCGAAACTTACATAATGTTATAAACCATTGTTACCTCAATTAAAAAAAAAGGAATAATTGGTCCCAAAATTTCAATTAGTGCTGAAATTGAGAAACTCTATGGTCTACAGTCTAGTCCCTCATTACTATAGAATAAGACACTGGTCTTCAATTGAGTGCAATTTTGCCCCCAATCTAGGAATGTCTGGAGGCTTTTTTTTTTTCATGAGGAAGATTAGCCGTGAGCTAACATCTGATGCCAATCCTTCTCCTTTTCTTATTTTGCTCAGGAAGTTTGGCCCTGGGCTAACATCCATGCCCACCTTCCTCTACTTTATATGGGATGCCACCACAGCATGGCTTGACAAGCAGTGTGTTGGTGTATGCCGGGGGTTCCAAACCGGCGAACCCTGGGCCGCCGAAGTGGAGCGTGGGCACTTAACTGCTATGCCACCAGGCTGGCCCTGGATTTTTTTTTATTGTGGCATAATACACAGAACATCAAACTTACGATTTTAACCATTTTAAAGTATGCGATTCAGTGGCATTTGGTATATTCACAATGTTGTGCAACCATCACCACTGTCTAGTTCCAGAAGTTTTTCATCACCCTGAAAGGAAACCCTGTACCCATTAAGCAATCATACTGCATTTCCCCTTCATCCCCTGGGAACCACAACTCTGCTTTCTGTCTCTATGGATTTGACTATCCTGGATTTTTTTGGCCACAACTGGTTGTGCTACTAGCTTCTAGTGGGCAGAGACCAGGGATGCTGCACATGACAGCCCCCACAACAAAGAGTCATTGCATTGTTCTGAGGTTGAAAACCTTGCTGCAGATGGAGAACAGGGAAGGCTTCTTGTCTGACGTGATGTCTTCAGGATGTTGCACCCTCCCTCAGCCTCCACGCTGGGTAGATAAAGACCTAGGGGGAGGAGTTTATTTTTTCTTCTCTCTTCCTTTGAGAGGGCAGGTGTTAAAACCTCAGCCTCATGGTGTCAGGTGGGCCCTGCTTCCCACATTGTGTACCTCTACCTGACCGTCCAGCATCGGTCCCTTCATAGCTCAGCTCTGCAGGGGCCAGAGGGCCTGAATGACTGTAGAATTATGTCTCCTACTCTTGCCATCCTGCTGAGCCTTGGTGAGTCCCAGAGAGAAGGTGGAGGGCCGTACCATGCCCATAAAGGAAGGCAAACTCTTGAATTTTGAGCTGATCGCATCAGGGCTTCTCTTCCAGGGCTGTGTGTGTGAACCAGAGGATCCAGGCATGGGAAGGTGAATCCTTCCCCCAACCTCATAGTTATTTAACATTCTTGTTTAGCACAAGGTGGTTGTGGAAGACAGATTTGGGGTTATAAGTTCACTTTCATGAAAGTCTCCAGAGGGAGGATGGCATTGAGAGATGAGTCAAGGGAGATTCAGGGCTCAATCCCTCTTCCCAACAATACTTGCCAGACCCTCTCTTTCAGCTCATTGCAATTCCAAGATTTCAAACAAGAAGTCTGTGACCACCATTGGTCTGGGTCCTCCAGAATCGGAACAACCGTGATAGACTGAGGGGGGAGGCTTCACACTTGGTGTAGAGAGAAACCTTCAGTGTCCAGACCACAGGTACAATGCACATCTCAGAGATGGATCCAGACAGACCAGAGAAGTACCATTCTTCCTATCGAGGTGGAGGACCCTGGACAGAGCTCAGTGACCCCTTGGAGCAGATGGCGATGGGTGAGTGGAACTCACAGGGACGTCTTGGTCAGGGCAGGGCTGGGATCTGTTATCTCCAGTGGATCCACTGGCCAACATCCCGTCCTAAGTCTCAGTCCTTTTAGGTCTCACTCAGAGCTCTCTTAGACCCATCTCTGGGACCCAGGCTAAGATCCTGGATCTCTCTCTAGCCCACTGGATCTCAATGGGGGGTGATCCCCCCCACCAATGTCTAGAGACATTTTTGGTTGTCACAAGTGGCGGAGGGGGTGCTACTGGCGTCTGGTGGGTAGAGTCTAGAGATGTTGTTAAACACCTTTCAATGTGCACAGTACAGCCCCATCCCCCAAAACAACAAAGAATTATCTGGCCTTAAATGTCAATAGTGGGGAGGTTGAGAAACCTTGGTTTAGATGATTCTCCGCCAGAAAACAATAACCACCTTTGGCCACTCAATTTGGGGGAAAGTCAGGGTTACAAGTCCAGGGCAATTCTCCAAAATCAGCTTAGGGTAAGACTCCCTAGTTTTAGAGAGCTGGCAATGAAAAGAGATCAAGCAAAGCTGGAGAAGATGCATAGATTGAGATATTTTATAAAGAAAAACTTTAAACAAAAAGCCCTCTCTCTGGCCCTGCTGATCTCTTCTCTCACCTTTCAGCTAGGTTTTCCCCCGAGCTCGCTCTGCTTCAGCCATGCTGGGCATCTGCTATTTCCCCAAGCACACGCCTCAGGCCCTGCACTGGCTGCTCTCTGTGCCTTATGGGTGTGTGTTCTCAGGGTGTTACAGCAGTTCACACGGCTGCCTCTTCCCAGCACAGTCAGTACCTCCTCACCCAGCTGCTCCCTGACCTCCAAATCTCGCGGAGGCCCCTCCTCTGCCACACTCATCTCTCCCATCATCCTAGTTATATCCTTCTAAGCCAGTGGTTCTTAACTGGGGGGCAATATCCAGACATACTTTTGGTTGTTGCAAGTTGGGGTGGGTGGGTCCTACTGGCATCTTGTGATTGGAGACCAGGGATGCTGCTCAACATCATATGATGCTCAGGACAATCACTGCTATGGACTGAACTGTGTAGTCCCCCCTGTCCCGTTGAAGCCCTAACACCCAGTGTGACTGCATTTGGAGATAGGGATTTTAGAAGATAGTTAAAGTTAAATGAGGTCATAAGCATGGGATCGCAATCTAATAGGATTGGTGGCCTTATAAGAAAAAGAAGCAGAGGTCTGGCTCTCCACATGCATGCGCTGAAGAAAGGTCGTCTGCAAGTCAGGAAGAGAGCTCTTACTGGGAACCAAATAGGCCGGCACCTTGATCTTGGACTTCTAGCCTCAGAACTGTGAGACATAAATATCTGCTGTTTAAGCCACCCTGTCTATGGTATTTTGTTATGGCAGCCCAAGCAGACTAACATAGTCCCCCACAATACAGGATCGCCTGGCCCCAAATGACAGTAGTGCTGAGGCTGGGAAACCCTGCTAACACGTTGAATTTGAAAAGCCTCAGACATGCATATGCAGGTAGAGATGTCTGTGGGAGAGTGATTTATAGGTGAGGTGACTGACTCATCCTGGTTTTACACATTAACCGTTATATTACATAACAATGTACATAACAATTACATTAAATTGTTAAATTAAACAACTGACTTCTACACTAGAAACATATGACATGTATGTATGTGTATAATGAAACAGCTAATCTAAAGAAAAAGAAGTTTAATAGGAAAGATGAGGACAATTTGTGTTTGGGTTTGTGAGGCCTTTAAATGGAATATAGGAACATTAAAGTCAAAATGTTGATTACACATAAATCAAAGTGTTGTGAGTTGCAATGGATACCATATATCAGAGAAACATTGTGTCATAATTACAACTAAAGAAATTATAGTATAACACACTCCTAAAATTTATAAGACAAACAATCCTTTAAAAAGGTTTATATATGAGACCTTTATCTGATTGGAATTTCAAAAGACAAATTGACATCAGGACATTTGTTAGGAGAAATAAAAAAATACATATCTACCCATAAATGGATAAATGGTAAATTGCATTATTACCTGCTGATTTGTGTGACACATTTTTGACAATGTGAAAATGAAGTGACCAGAAGCACAAGTATAGGTATTGAGAGGAGAGCAAAGTGACCGTGAACAGGGTTGGGATTTTTCCAAGTTAGAGGAACAACTTTTGTGGTAGGAAGATGATAAATTCAGATTGCTTGGTAAAGGCTGATAAAATGATCTGAAGTTCCAGAAAAAAAATTAGAGTTCAGAGAAACAGATTTGGGCATCCATATTAGAGAAACGGAAACCATGGTGTTAACTGAGGTCAGTCCTGACTTGTGTGCTGAGAAAGGTGGGTCTACCACAGGACCCACCAGCTCTGGCACTGGAGAGCCTGCAAACCTGATGGTTGCAGAAACAGTCAGAAAGTGAGTAGAGAGAAATGTCAGAGAAGAGTGACTGTTTCAAGGAGGAAGTGGGCATGTGCAACTGACAGAGGAACAAAGAGAAGAGCTGACAAGTGTCCACTGCGAGTTCCAGGAAGCTCGTGAGTGTTTGTCACAAAACCAGCTTCAGAGGATGTGTGAGGTGAGAAACCAGTTTCCAGTGGTTGAGGAGTGAGCACGAAGGGGCGAAGCAAAGGCTGCCAGTGTGGGTTGTATCTCAGGGAAATTGGTCTTCAGATCCAGGGACCAGTCAGAGTAGAAGAGGAGGGACATTGCTCCACATAATTGTCTCCATGTTCTGAAGCTTAGCTCCTGTTCCTAACTCAGAGTTGCAAACTTTGGTCCCAGTGGTGGGGGAGCACTGATACATCCCTAGGATGACATCACGGCCTCGTAACATTGCTATGAAGAAGCTACTGTTCCCTCCTTTTGGCAAATGGAAGGTGGAAATAGAGGAGACATGTCTTGCCTCCGGAACACAGGTTTTAACAGAGATCGAATTTGGTCCTTTCTCCCTATCTCATGATTCTGCAATGCGTTTGTTGTATGAAATGGGATGAAGAAAACAGGGAAGGCAGACTGGAGATCCTGTCTTATTGTTGTAATTGGGAATATGGAAGAAACTGGGGGAAATGCAAAAGGGAGAGACGTTGGACTGAGGTAGGGAAAGGAGATGCCATCTCAGCCTTCCAACCTCACCTTTCCTATCATCCGTGAGACCAGGATACTGTAGCATCAACCTGCAGAGACAGATCACTCAGCATGTGAGCACCTTGAAAAGGGAGGTGGGCTAGACCAGTGCTGTGGTATAGAGTGATGAGTGTGCCTGCTTTTTAAAAATGCTTTTATACACACACACACACACACACACACACACACACACACACACATTAGAATATTATTCAGCCATGAGAAAGAAGGAAATCCTGCCATTTGTGACAACATGGATGAATCTTGAGAACACTGTGCTAAGCGAGATGTCAGACAGAGAAAGACGTATACTGTATGATCTCACTTATATGTGGAGTCTAAAAAAGCTGAACTCATAGAAACAGAGAGTAGTCTGTGGTGACCAGGGGCTGGGAGGAGGGGGAATTGGGGAGATATTAATCAAAGGGTACAAACTTGCAACCAGTAGACAAATAAGCCCTGGAGATCTAATGCACAGTATAGTGAATATAGACAACAATGTTGTATTATAAACAACAATATTGTATTATTACTAAGAGACTAGATCTTAATTATTCCTGCCACAAAAAAGAAATAATTATGTGATACAATAGAGGTGTTAGCTAAAGCTATGGTGGTATTCACATTGCAATACATAAATGTATCAAATCAACATGTTGTACACCTTAAACTTGGTGTTATATGTCAATTATATTTCAATAAAAAAATAAAAACACTTTTCAGTTTGGGAAGATGGACCACTAATTTGTGTCTCTGCCTCTGCCCCTGCCCCAAATATATCCTCTGCTTATCTTACCTCTCATGGTTCAGCTACAGTATCAACACCAATGGGTTGGAGTGAGGGGAAAAAATGTCCCCTTCATCCACTCACTTGCCCACTTTACAAATTTCAGAGTCTTTGTTGACCCTGCCACCTGCTCAGCCATCATTTCTAGACAATAAAATGAAGTATGGCTTCTGTGCCTAATATATGTCAAAGGCGTCCACCTTTCTGAGTAGTTGTCAACTTTCATCTAGAATAATGTAGGACCCTCCCTAACTGGTCTCACTGGATATGTTCTTTCTCAGTTTTGAATGGAAATAAACTTAGCAAAAGAATACAAAGGAATTTTCCAACTGGGACAATGAGTATCTAGAAAATATTATAGCGATTAGCTTACTCAACGGTAATATATCAAAAATATTCCCCATAATATTGGTACTAAGAAAAGAATACTTTCTATTGTCACTCCTATTCATTAATGCACTGGAGGATCTAACCAGGTAATAAGACAGTACAAAAAGAAACCAATTTTAGAAAAAATTCAAAAATTTTTGAATCTAAAAATAAAATAATTCTAAAACTATTAAATTTAAGAAGTGAATTTTGCAAGACCGCTGAATACACATTCGATATACAAAAGTAAATTTTATTTTTATAATACCAGCAACAAACAATAGCAGTAAAATTATTTAAAGAATGATACCACTTACAAAATGAAAGTCTGGTAACTAGGGATCTATCTGGAGGTGATGTAACTAGAGGATATTTCTGGCGGATATCTAACAAAAGATATGCACATTTTTTGCATAGAAGACTACAAGATATTATTTAGAGAAGTTAGTGAACATATAATTAAGTGGTGAAATATACCACATTTATGGTTGGAAACTTCCACAGATTGAAAGGTTGAAGAGATGCTAATTCTCCTTAAATTGATCTGTAGCTTCAATACAATCTCATGTGCAACCAAGGCGAGTATTTTGTGAAAACTGACAGCCTAAAGTTAATATTAAAATCTAAAGCACCCAGAATAATCAAGGCAATCTTGAAAAATAAGGACAAAACTGAAGAACATATGTTACCAAATCTCAAGACTATGTACCCATCACCCGTAGCTGGACATCCTTCTGGGTTACCAATATTAGTTGTGGTATCGTTATCTTCCCGATTGTCAACTCCATAAATAGGTAAGCCATTATCAACTCTTCTCTCTTTTTTTCCCCATGTATTTTTTGTCTTCTTCTGCATATTTTCTTCTTCTCACTGAAATCAGAAGGGTCTTTATACAGTGCACAACTTATCGTATCACATCCATGATCAAAATGCTTAATGAGATCCCTTTGCCTTAAGGATAAAACATGCACTTATTTATGTGGTGTCCATCGCCATACTTGATCTGTCTCCTGCATCTGCCCAGCATCACCCAGAGCCACTCTTTCTCTCACAATCAAAGCTCTAGTTATACTGAGCTTTGGTTTTTCACCATCCATCTTGCATCTGAGCCTTTGCATGAATTGGTATAGACACATACCACCATCATCCCTTTTCCCACCTCTATATCCTCCTTAATGTCTAGTTAACAGAATCTTGCACAGGAAGAGGCTCCAATGGCATCTTGGATTTCCTCTATCACAAGACTTATCCTCTGTTCTTTATTCACTTATTTATGATCTGTACTCCTGGACAATCAATCCTGTTATGGCAGGGATAATGTTTGCCTTGGTGTGTTATACTTTCATAGCGCCTGGCACACAGTAGGCTCTTGTAACAGAGATTGGGGTTACCTATTACAACTCTATCATGTTACTCCCCCCTTCACTGGTACCAGAAGCACCAACATTTAGCTTGGCACAGTGTCACCTGGAATAAAGGCTACATATCTCAACCTCTTTTGCATCTAGGTGAGGCAAGCTATTAGGTTCCTATCATTGAGAGATAAATGGAAGTATTGTGTGTTTCCAAGAAATCTTTGTAACAAACAATTGGCCAGTACTTTCCTCCCTCCCCTCCTCCCTCCATCCTTCCCTGTTTTCCTTTCTTCCTCCCCATCCTTCACTTTGCTGTCTGCAATACAAGCCATGTTCAACATTTCAAAAAGAGTAATGCAATACTTAAACATTTGGTCTTGCCCTGTTGACTAGTTTTGGAAGACTTTGACTTGCACTGATGAGGAGACTAGTAGGGCCATGGGTGTTAAAGACCCCTCCATTCCTCTGAAGAGGCTCCTTTGCCAGGTCAGGCCTCTGCCTCTATATCTTGAGACTTAAAATACTTCTACCAACACACTTTTTCCTTGAAATTCTACTTTTTTTGGTCACAAACTAGAATATGGAATCTTTGGAACGTCAAAAACCCACTCCAAACACGTCCATCTCATCTTGGGATGAAGAAGACTATAATTTGATACTAATTTAGAAATTCATAGACCTTAGGACACTGGTGAGATGAAGAACAGAAAGAAGAAAATTCAGTATTGGGGCCACTGATAATGAGATAATAATTGGTGAAATTTTCAATTCCCTATGGTACTGTGAATAATAACGGTTACTATGCATTGAGTAACTTATATATGTCAGAGCTTTTGCTGGTTTATTGATGTTATTTATATCATAAATTTTCATGCTATCTCTGTGAGGTTGGAATGATTATTCCCCGATATTTAACAGAAAACTCAGATTTAGAGGATGAATTTGACCTGCAGAGTATTGTGAGGGGATGGGGACCCATGCAATGGGTATATTAGTGGATTAGTCAAGTAGAAATTGTAGAAATTCTCAAGGAGGAAAGAGAATGTGGTGCCCAGACAGCATTTCAAGGATCATATTCAGGAGGTTCAAGTATCAAACTGTCCTCTGGCACCATTTATATACCCATTTATCCAACATATATTTCCTGAGAACTCTCTTAGTAGTGGGAACTGTGAACACGGCCATGAAATCTGACATAGATTTAATTCACACGAGTTCACAGTAGAGACAGGAAAATGGAAATGTTTGCAGTATTAGAGTTCAAGTGCTGTTATGGAGAAATAACAGGTGCTTTGGGAGTTTAAAAGTGGTATCTTAAGGCAAGCTAGAGGACTTGGGAAACTTTCTTGAAGGAGATGATATCTACTCAGAGACCCCCCCTCCAAAAAATGTGAGGTATGGATAAAGAAGGGAAGACAGGATCCTGTGGTGGACAGGATAGAGGGAATTGAGGCTGAGATGAGTCAGATCCAGCCAGGACACACTCATATAGCTGCACTGTTTGTTTACAGCCTGTGTCTCCAGTGACTGGTTGTTGCCTCTCTGACTCCTATTGCATTTGATAGATGCCTATTCTGCACTGGTCAGTAAATATTTTGAATGACATCTGCAGAGAAAGCAAAGAGGAAATAGGGATAAAGACCAGGTAGGAAGGAAATATTCCCCATGGCTATGATGTTAAAGATGTTTTAAGGAAAGACCAGAGTGGCTAGAAGTTTGGTTTGCAGTAAGCGAGCACAAAAATACCTAGAACCTAGAGAAGACAATAGGATTTGTATGCAGAGGAAATTGAGCATCTTCATCCCCGCTCCTGCCTCCCCCAGGATGCTTCACCAAACTCCATGCAGTCATCCCTTAGTTTCTTGCAACTATTCCGTCCTGCATGGGCACAACACAGAGCTCACATAGCCCAAGGTCGAGATTAGCTTTCAGCTCTACCTATGGCCATCGCATCCATTGGTCATTTGTCCAGGTGCCTTTGTATTCTGTGCCTTCTCCTACCTTCCTGGCTTGAAGCCTTGTTGGCTCCTTCTTGAGCCCTCTTTCTGTGAAGCCAGTCTTCAGCCAGCAGCCACATGAGGGCCACCAGGACCAGGAAAGCCAGACTAATCCGAAGGAGATTCTGGGCAGCATGATTCCAGAGGGCAGGATCTGGGGTCAGAAGAACAGAGTGATTGCTGACAGGAACATATGCATACCACCTCACCCCATCTCTCTCCCTCTCTCCTTTCCAGATCTTACTTCCTCTAGATCCCAAAGTCCCAGATACTTGCTTACCTTTCTGGAATTGCATCTCTGTGGTTAAGAAGTAGGGGTTCCAAGAGTCTGCAGGTGATAAGGAAAGTGAAGAAGTCAGGAAAAGGGATGGTGTTGGCCTCTCCTATCCAGGCTCTGCTTCCCTTGGATGTACCCCACGACATCCTATTGCTTTTTGAGGTCCCTATCTCACACTCTACGTCCTAGTGGCTTCATTCAGCAGGTAGAGTGGAAGAGTCAAAAGACAGACTAACCTGAGGAAGAATTAAGCTCGAGGACTAATAAGTGTGTGTCTTCGTGCCAAGCATATCTTGTATAGGAGCCTCAGTTTCCTCATTAAGTCAATCACTAGCATTTCTTCTTCCTCATACATACTAAGATTTAAAGTCTTATCATTTTCTTCAAGGTCCTAAAAGGGCTGCCCCAGCCCCAGCCCTTCCCCACTATCCCCTTTCTGACATCATTTCCAGTCCCACTGGCCTCCTTGCTATTCTTTTATCACACTGGCCATCCCTTTGCCTTAGGGCACATGCAGTGGCCATTCCCTGTCTCCAGAACCTTCTTTCTCCAGATAGCCACAGGACTAATGCCCTCAACTCATTCAAGTTTTTGCTCATATGCCTCCTTCTCTGTGAGGCCAACTCAGACAACTCTGTTTAGTATTGCTACCTGACCTCCTAATCACCATAACTCTGTTTGTTCTGATTTGTCTTTTTCCATACCATAATTTCCTCCTCACCTGCTGCATAATTGATTTATTTGCCTTTGACTCACTGTCTGTCTCCTGCTAGAAGACAAGTGCCACAAAAACAAGGGTATTTCTGGTTGGCTGAGAAAACTGTAGGTCATGGCATACACTGTACCCTCAATGGATGTTTTGAATGAAAATCATGTTTTTAGTGTCATTAGGAGGCTTTGATTTCTCCCCCAAGTTTAGAAGTATCTGTTACTCACCAGGAGAAGAGGTGTACTCTGTTGGTGCAAGGCTGGGGTCCCCGACATCTCCTGAGAATGGAGACAAGGAAACAAGTCAGGGTTTGGGGTTTCCTCTGTTATTCCCACCTATTCTCTATACCCTCCCCCTCATCCCTCTGGCATTCTTCCTCATGAACAATCAACTGGGCCTCCAGGAAATGGACATGGATGAGGGCACTGGTAGGAGGTGCCCTCTCTGCATCTTCCCAGTTGTCCTTTTGCTGCCTTCCTCACCACTAGTTGGGTTCACTTGGGCTTCCAGAAAGGACATGGGGAAAATTGGGGATTTCCTCACCTGTGACCTGGAGCTTCACAGGCTCACTGGGGAAAGACCACACATGGTTGTTATAAGAACCAAAACATCTGTATGTCCCTCTGTGGGATGTGGTCACAGGTCCCAGGGGGAACTCCGCCTGGACATTCCCATATCTGTGATGTGGACGGCTAGATCTCCCCTCCTTAAGCAGAAAGAACGTGGTTGTTGCAGTCTCTAGACGGCAGTAGAAGGTCACGTTCTCTCCTGAAATCACTGCAGGCCCAGGCTGAACTGAAAGGGTGGGTGTGTCATACATTCCTGTAAGAGAAAGTGGCTGGTAGGTAAAGAGCATCTTTATCTTGTCTCCTATATCTCCCATCCCCCTTGTCCTTAAGATCAGATATCACTCCCCAGAATCTGTCCCTTCTATTTCCTAAATTTGTCCTGGTCATAGACACACCCTCTCTGATCTCTCCCTTCAAGGCTGAGACACTCACTCCCCTAGCTTCCAGGAGTATTAATATGAATCTTTCTCTGGGAATTACCATACATCAGTGGTTCTCAGAGTTTGGTCCTTGGGACCAGAAACATCAGCATCACCTGGAAGCTTGTTAGAAATGCAAATTCCCAGGCTCCACCCAAGGTCCACTGCATCAGAAACTCAGGAGTGGGGCAGCCAACTATTTTAAAAATTATTATTATTTTTAATTGTTGGAAAATACATGCAACATAAAATTTGCCATCTTGAGGGGGAGAAGTCAAGATGGTGGCATGGGCAGACTCTGAACTCACCTCCTCTCATGGACACAGCCAATTTACAACTACTCTTGGAAAAATTACCCCTGAGAGAGAACTGAAAACTGGATATGAGGACCTCCTGCAACAAACAACAATCCTAATTGAGGTGGAAAAGACAGAAATTCCCTTCTGGAGAGAAAAAATGCCACCTTCACAAGCTGCAGCACTTCCTGGCTGCCTGGGAGCAGCCCAAAGGTATGCAGCCCTCCCTGGAGGTGTGGGGCTTGAGCTGGGGAGCGCCCCCACTGTAGGCATATTTTGGACCCAGCACAATCGAGATGAGTGGCATAATAACTGACTTTGCTTGCTGCTAAAACATTGCGGAGTACCCCCAGAAAAGCTGGTTCACAAAGAAATTAAAACCAGCTCTTAAAGGGCCCACACACAAACTCACCCATTTCAGAAAACAACCTAAAATCAGCAGAAAGAAAGGTGCACAGCCCTTTGGGAAAAAGAGACTCACCTGATAGGCTCTGAGTACATCTCAGTGAGAGGTGAGACCTCTCCTGGGACTCGGACATTGGTGGCAGCCATAATTGTGACCTGGTGTGGGCGTGCTGACACAGACGCTGGCAAACACCATTGGAGTTCTCCCTGGGGCCTGCTAGCCCAGGGTGTGCTCCACCCACTAGAGCACTGATTTAATCCAGCTCAGCCAGGGCAAGCAGCACACGCTAGGGGCTGGCCCCACCCAAAAACAAGCCTTTGGGAAACTTGTGAGCCTGCTAAGGGATCTACCTGGATTCTCCACAGCCTGCTGACTAGGTCCACCTCTGTAGGGCAGGGTGTGTTCAAGGAGCCGGTGGAGAGTGTGGGGGGTGGTGGAGAGTGTGGGGCTCCCGCCTTGGAGAGACTGGGTCCATGTCAGGAGGTTGGGGCTCATGCACGGGGCAGGACTGTGTTGACTGTGTGTGTGGACCTGTGGGCAGTGGGGCTTGTCAGCTTCAGAAGATGTGTGCTTCTCAAAGAGTGACATATGGGGTTGGCCCCACCTTCCAAAGCCTGAAACAATTGGGTGCTCCCCTGCCTGAGGCCAGCCCCACCAGGCTGTAATCCTGAGAGAGTTGACAAGGGACCTAAAGGCTAGAGGCTTATAGCAATTGTAAACCCCTGAGCCTAACAATCTGCCACACTGGGGGCCAGCTCACTTAATAGAAATACAGCAACCGAATTGTGCTATTAGGCCTTGCAGCCAACTGTGCTGGGACACCCCACACCCGATAAAGAGCTTGAAGTGGCCACAACAACTACACGCAGCTGAGCACTAGAACAGCTGGCCAGGGGAATAGCTCAGCCTCCCTGAACACCTACGGGAAGAACAACCATGCCACAACAGAAGAACTCATGTAGCCCACACAGAGGTCACTCCTAGAACATTTGCAACTGGAGAGGAGAGGGAAGCACACTGCCAGGCCTCCTAAGGCATCACTTATATAAAGTCACCTCTGCGAGAGCAGGAGACATAGCTGATCTACCTAATACGTAGACAGAAGCATGGGGAAAGAGGCAAAATGAGGAGGCAAAGGAATACAATCCAAGTAAGAGAACAGGACAAAACCCCAGAAAAGGAACTAAGTGAAACAGAAATGAGCAACC
>JABWHU010001658.1:5324475-5355157 GCA_014189135.1 Dicerorhinus sumatrensis harrissoni
CAGAAAGAGAAATTAAGAATACAATCCCATTTATAATTTCAACAAAAAGAATAAAATACCTAGGAATAAACTTAACCAGAGAGGTGAAAGATCTGTACGCTGAAAACTATAAAACATTGCTGAAAGAAATTGAAGAAGACACAAAGAAATGGAAAGATATTCTGTGCACTGGGATTGGAAGAATTAACATAATTAGGATGTCCATACTTCCTAAAGCAATCTGTAGATTCAATGCAATCTCTATCAAATTTCCAACAACATTTTTCACAGAAATAGAGCAGAGAATCCTAAAATTTATATGGAACAACAGAAGACCTCAAACAGCCAAAGGAATCCTGAGAAAAAAGAACAAAGCTGGATGTGTCACACTCCCTGATTTCAAAATATACTACAAAGCTATAGTAACCAAAACGGCATGGTACTGGCACAAAACCAGACAAACAGGTCAATGGAATAGAATCGAAAGCCCAGATATAATCCCACACATCGATGGACAGCCAATCATCGACAAAGGAGCCAAGAACATACAATGGACAAGGGAAAGTCTCTTTAACAAAGGTGCTGGGAAAACTGGACAGCCACATGTAAAAAAATGAAAATAGACCATTACCTTACATCATACACAAAAATTAACTCAAAATGGATTAAAGACTTGAATGTAAGGCCTGAAACTATGAAACTTCTAGAAGAAAACACAGGCAGTACGCTCTTTGACATTGGTCTTAGCAACATATTTTTAAGCACCATGTCTTATCGGGCAAGAGAAACGATAGAAAAAATAAACAAATTGGACTACATCAAACTAAAATCTTCTGCACAGCAAAGGAAACCACCAACAAAAAGAAAAGACAACCTAACAAGTGGGAGAAGATATTTGCAAAACATACATCTGATAAGGGGTTAATCTCCAAAATATATAAATAACACATGCATCTCAACAACAAAAAAACTAACAACCTAAATAAAAAATGGGCAAAAGACATAAACAGACATTTCTCCAAAGAAGATATACAGATGGCCAACAGACACATGAAAAGATGTTCAAAATCATTAACTATCAGGGAAATGCAAATCAAAAGTACAACGAGATATCACCTCATGCCGGTCAGAATGGCTATAATTGACAAGACAGGTAACAACATGTGTTGGAGAGGATATGGAGAGAAGAGAACTCACGTACACTGCTGGTGGGAGTGCAAACTGGCGCAGCCACTATGGAAACCACTATGGAGATTCCTCAAAAAATTAAGGATAGAACTACCATATGATCCAGCTATTCCACTGCTGGGTAACTATCCAAAGAACATGAAAACACCAATGCGTAAATATATATGCACCCCTCTGTTCATTGCAGCATTATTCACAATAGCCAATATGTGGAAGCAACCTAACTACCCATCAAGGGAAGAATGGATAAAGAACATGTGGTATTTATCCACAATGGAATACTACTCAGCCATAAGAAATGTTGAAAGCCAGCCATTTGTGACAACATGGATGGACATTGAGGGTATTATGCAAAGTGAATAATTCAGAGGGAGAAGGTCAAATACTGGATGATCTCACTCATTAAGTAGTAGACAATAACAAACACATAGAGACAGAAATTGGATTGGTGGTTGCCAGAAGGGAAGAGGGGAGGGAGCAGGGCGAAAGAGATCATTAGGCACATGTGTGCAGTGATGGATTGTAATTAGTATTTGGGTGGTGAACATGAGAACATGATGTAATCCATGCAGAAATAGAAGTACAATGATGTACACCTGAAATTTATACAATGTTATAATCCAATGTTACCACAATAAGCCCCCCCCAAATTGCCATCTTCACCATTTTTTAAAGTGTACAATTCAGTAGTATTAAGTACAGTCACATTGCTGAACAACTATCATCACCATCCATCTCCAGAATTCTTTCATCTTTCAAAACTGAAACTCTGTACCCATTAAACAATAACTCCCCATTCTCCCTCCACCCAGCCCCTGGAAACCACCATTCTACTTTCTGGCTCTAAATTGGACTATTCTAAGTATCCCATATAGTATCCCTCTGTGACTAGCTTATTTCTCACAGCATAATGTCTTCAATCTTCATCCATGTTGTAGCAGGTATCAGAGCCTCCTTCCTTTTTAAGGCTGAATAATATTCCATTGTATGTGTGTACCACATTGTGTTTATCCATTCATCCATCAATAGACACTTGGGTTGTTTCTACCTTTTGGCCATTGTGAATAGTGTTTCCATTAATGCGGGTGTACTAAAGCCACCTGTATTTTGCACAAGTCCTTTGATTCTGATACTTGGTGATTCTGATACTTGCTTAAGTGCAAGAACCACATCCATCAGCTGAAGGGAACCGCCTGACTTAAGATACTCCTCCCTCCTAATCACTTTAATCCCGTCCTGCTTTGTCTTTTTCCATACCACCATTTCCTCCTCATGTACTATATAATTGATTTATTTATCCTGACTTTGACTCATGGTCTGTCTTCTGCTAGACTACAGGTGCCACAAAAGAAAGGATATTTGTGTGGAACTTCAATAGCCGTGGGTTCTCATCCAATCACTGGTTGACGCTGGGGGTACAGAGCCCCTAGCCTCATTTCAAGATGACTCTGAAGGGCCATCCCAGGTCCAGAGTCCCTCATTTGCTCAGCTGAGGTCTCTTCTGAGACTAAAACACAGGGCAGCTTAACCTTCTGCCCAGCTTGTTTCCCTCACCCATCGCAGGTGTTGTGGTTCAAGATGTTTCCCAGTAATCTCCCCTGCACACACACACATCTATCTCAGAGCCTCTTACCTGGACAACTTGGCCTAAGATAAGTCCACTCCTAGGACGTGGAGACAGCTTTCTATAGATAAACCCTGTAGGAAGTGATCAAACCCTCACCTCCAAGACAGACAGTACTTGAGTGAGCTTGGAAGGGACTAAATGAAATGAATAAAAATGGCCTTCCCCAGGATTCAGGCTGAGGAGATGACTCTAAAGCTAGAGAATGGGACAGTTACCTGTTACTACCAGGTCCAGAGGGTCACTAGGTCCTGACCAGAGCTCTCCACTTCGATAGAAGCACTTGTATTGCCCTGCATTGCTTAAGGTCATGGCCGGGATGGGGAACTTGACTTTGTTTGTCATTCCAGGTGTTTTTGGTCTCTCTGAGGCACAAAGCTGTCCCTCGAAATACAGCTGATACTCAACGGTCTCGTGAGTCCCCTGACACCAGATGACCACCGGCATTCCCCTTGGAATCACGACATCAGGCTTGGCCCAGATGATAGGTTTTGAGGGAGTATCTGGAAGTGAATCAGAGGCTGGAGTTCTAGATAAAGCCCCGGCCTACCCCCCTCTCCACCCAGCTGCTTGCCTCAAACCCTCCTAGCAAGCCAGAGCCCTTGCCCTCTCCTCCAGTTGTTCTCAGGGGGATACTTAGTCTGAACCCAGAAGACTGACTCTGGGGCTTTGAAGGAAGGACTCACACTTCTGGGTGCCGATCCTCTGGCTCAGACACAGCTCTGGAAGACAGGATTAATAAGACACATTGACCCACCCATACCCAGGCTGCTGGATTCCATCTCCCTTCCATGCCAGAACTCACCGAGGCAGAGCAGGGCAGCAAGTGTAGAAAGCATAGCACAGATTCTGCCAGGCTAATGTGGAGCAGCTGGATGGAGACTGAGCCCAGCAGGCCAGGGAGGTTCACAGGATGTGGTTAGTGAAGCCCAGCACCAATCGCCATGGGGATTTCACATTGACCTTTTTTACAAGAAAGTTCACAGCTCTCCCTCCACCTCTGACCATAGGGTGTAAGGAAAAGACATGGTCCCTATGACACAACTGATCATATCTGTGGTCTAACCAGATCCTCTGACAGTTGTCTCCCTCACTTGAACCTCATTTCTGAGTCAATTTCTAAGTTTTGAAATGTGGACATTATGCCCAGAAAAGGCATGGGGCAGTATACAGAGAAAAAAGCTTAGAATCATTTAAAAAAGTGTTTAACCTCGGCTCCCCTGTGTACAGCATGCATATGCTTGGATAAACTAACTGGGTTCATCAGAATGGAATGATAACACTAGCTTCTTTAAAAATTTGTTACAATGGTTCAATCAAATGCTATTCTTTAAGCAAAAAATGTTCTATTTCTTACATAAGTACATTCCTTTAGTCTGTTATAAAGCAGATATTAAATATCAAAATCTTAACTATTTTGATATGTTTTTAACTCAAAATGTGTCCATCATTCTTTTTTTAAAAAGGTCTAACTAATTTTTGAAAATTGTTATGCCAATTCATATTCTGCCTCACATTTTATGAGAAAATCTCCTCCCCCAATCTATCACCTTTTGTTCTTATTTCTTGATGTTGTTGTTGAATATTTTCCATTCACTTTCTTATTTATGTCTGGTAAAATTTACTCATTTGATGTTCAGTTCTATGAATTTTGATAAATGCACATAGTTATGTAACCAACACCTCAAGCAAAATATAGGACAGTTTCATCCTCATGTAATTGGTGTCAGTAGTATTTGTCCTTGTGTGTCTGGCTTATTTCACTTAGCAGAGTGTCCTCCGAGTTTATCCCTGTTGTCACAAATGACAGGATTTCCATTCCATTTTTTTCTGTTGCCTTCAACAGAAAAAATGTTCAGCTTCAAATTCCAGAATTCCTCTTCTCCAGCCAAGCAATATCGACCCATTCTACCTGTCTAGGTAGTCTCTTCCAAAATGTCCTTATAAAATTTTGAGAGAAAACATCATCCCCATGTGTCCATAAAGTCTTGCTCAGAAACTATGCCAGAGAGGAAAACTAAAGTGAGATATTCACTCTTGATCAAGATGACAGCTTGGACATCAAAATCCCAGGCATATTCTGATCTAAAATAAGAAACCCTGCTCCTCCTGTGAACAAGACCACCCATTGGGTTGCTACTGTCTTGTCTTTGCATATTGGGGGTCTCCAATATAGGACTCACCAAGGATAAAGTTGAGTGCTTCTTCTAGCTATCTTCTTGTTTTGCACTGTTTGGAGACCTTAGATAGACTCATAGGAAAGATGGGTGCAGAGAAAATAGTGGCTGAGGACCCAGGGCCACCCATCAGAATTTAAATGTTGACCACATATACAGAGAGTGGACTCAACCCATGCATGCAAGAAACCTTATTATGTAATATGGTTTTTGATCACATTTGGTCTGTGGAAACATTTAGATACCAGAGCATGTGATAGCTCCTTTGAAGGAGATGGTGGGGCAAGCTCGTCTGTAGATGAGTAAGATGTCTCAGGACCAAGACAGTGTCTTGTCTCACCTCTCCCACATAATGTGTCTTAATTTATTCATCTCTGTCAGCCTAAATTCCAACCACAACACGAATATAAGTTTACTAGTGAATGGATCCTTGGGTCAGGAGAGGGCTAGTTGTCCTTTGGGGATAAAGTGACCAGGGGCAGAGAAATAGTTCTCCTGGAAGGGTGAGAAAGTTCTGCTACTTCTCTCCTCAGAGACACTGAGGTTCTATTTACGTGGCTGGTTGCCTGACAAGATGTTCCTGGGAAATTATTTAGAAAGTTGGGAGGAACATCCCTGGAATTTGAGTCAACCCCCTGGCACCACCGAGGATGAGGCATGGCCCTCTCTCCATGGCATGGCCCTCATTGGGATTGGGTCTGGACTTTAGAGAATGGGTATAGCTTCAGTTTCCTTATGGGCTTTCTCTCTTCTTACCCTTTTAATAATTTATATATACATATGGTAGTTCTTTATCTCAAGTTCTTTGGGGGTGCTAATTCTTCTGTTATATTTTGAGGGTTCTTTGTTTCCTCAGGAGGTTTGTAATTTTTATTGATGATGATTTACATTGAATTTTCCTGTCTATGTGCTTCCAATATAGTTCTGTGCACTTGTAGCAATACAGTCATTTGCTGCATAATGATGTTTCGGTCAACCACAGACCGCAGATATGACGATGGTGCCAAAAGATTAGTACCATGTAGCCTAGGTGTGTAGTAGGCTATACCATCTAGGTTTGTGTAAGTACACTCTATTATGTTCATACAATGATGAAATCACCTAACAAAGCATTTCTCAGAATGTACCCCTGTCGTTAAGTGACGCATGACTGTAGTATTGTTTTTCATTTGACTTTTCTGGAGTTCCCAGGGGTTTCAGCAGACTGTAGCCAATTTTACATTAATATATGGGTTTGTTCCCACATGAATCATGAGCGAAATTCAATCTCATACTCTCATGAAAGATGTCTGTGTTTTTGATTTTTCATAAGTCTGCTTCCAGACTTGCAGACACAGGCAAGTTTTCTTGTCATTTTCTGAGATGGTGATTGGAGTAATTCTAGAGCTGCTTTTCCTAAGAGAGAAATCCTTCCAAAGACTTGGCATTACTCAAGTGTTCTTTTCTCCACAATACTACCTCTTAGTTCAAAACACTTGCATCATGGGGGCTTAAGACCAGATCTGTTTTCTCAGAAGGTGCTAAAACCACATCCCCAAGCCTTTAGAGATGACATCCTGTCCAGTATCTGTCTAGTAGCCAAGACTTCCGTCCTGAGAAATTTAAACAAAATGGTTTAAAGTTTCCATTTTTAGGAGTGGGTAATTTGCCTTTTTATTTCCTCTTATTTAAAATTTTTCCCAAGTTTTATTGAGGGATAATTAACAAATAAAATTACATATATTTATATATATGATATATTTGTATATCATTACAGCATGATGATTTAATATATGTATAGATTGTAAAATGATTACTACAATCAGGTTAATTAACACATCCATTACTTCCCCTAGTTAGAATTTTTTTTGTGTGTGTGGTAAGAACACTTGAGATCTATTCTTTTAGCAAATTTCAAGTATGTGATACAATATCATTAACTATAGTCACCACGCTGTACATCAGATGCCCAGAACTTTTCAGCTCATAAGTGAAAGTTTGTTCCTTTTGACCAATATCTCCCCATTTCTCCCACTCCCCAGCCTCTACAATCACTGTTCTAGTCTCTAGTTCTATAAGTTCAACTTTTTTCAGATTCTACATATAAGTGAGATAATACAGTATCTGTCTTTCTGTGTCTGGCTTATTTCACTTAGCATAATGAGGCTCATCCAAGTTCATCTGTGTTGTTGCAAATGGCAGGATTTCCTTTTTAGTCGCTGAATAATATTCCATTATATATATAACATACCACATTTTCTTTATCCATTCATACATCAATGGACACTTAGATTGGTTCTATATCTTGGTTATTGTGAACAATGCTGCAGTGAACATAGGGGTGCAGATATCTCTTTGAGATATTGATTTCATTTCCTGTGGATATATACCTAGCACTGGGATGGCTGGATCATATGGTAGTTCTATTTTTAATTTTTTGAGGAACCACCATACTATTTTCTGTAATGGCTTTACCAGTTTACATTCTCACCAACAATGCACAATGTTTCCCTTTTCTCCACACCCTTGCCAACACTTCTTATCTCTATCTTTTGGACACTAGTCATCCTAGGGGTGTGAGGTGATATCTCATTGTGGTTTTGATTTGCATTTCTCTGATAATTAGTGACGTCATGCACCTTTTCATGTACCTGTTGGCCATTTGTATGTCTTCTTTGGAAAAATGTCTGTTCAGGTGCTTTGCCCATTTTTAATTGTGTTGTTATTATTACCATTTTCTATTGAGTTATGAGTTCCTTACATATTTTGGATATTAGCCCCTTATCAGTTATAGGATTTATAAATATTATCTCCCACTCTGTAGGTTGCTTTATTTTTGTAAATACCCTTTTTAAAAAAAAAATTATTTTTGTTTATTGCAGTAACATTGGTTTACAACATTGTATAAATTTCATGTGTACATCATTATACTTCTATTTCTGCATAGATTACATCATGTTCACCACCCAAATACTAATTACAACCCATCACCACACACGTGCCGAATTATCCCTTTTGCCCTCCTCCCTCCCCCCTTCCCCTCTGGTAACCACCAATCCAATCTCTGTCTCTATGTCTTTGTTTATTGTTGTTATTATCTACTACTTAATGAAGGAAATCATATGGTATTTGACCTTCTCCCTCCAACTTATTTCACTTTGCATAATACCCTCATTTGTTTGTTTCCTTTGCTGTACAGAAACTTTTTAGTTTGATGTAGTCCCACTTGTTTAATTTTGCTTTTGTTGCTTGAGCTTTTGGTGTCAGATCCAAAAAAATCATTGACAAGATCAATGCCTAGGAGCATTTGTTTTCTACTAGGAGTTTTAGGGCTTCAGTCTTCCATTTAAGTTGTTAATTCATTTCAAGTTAATTTTTGTGAATGGTGTAAAACAAGGGTCCAGTTTAATCCTCATGCAAATATTTTCTCCCAGTCTGTGGCTTGCCTTATAATTCTCTTGGTATTGTCTTTTATAAAGCAGAAGTTTTTGATTTTTATGAAGTCCAGCTTATCAATTATTTCTTTCATGGATTGTGTCTATGGTGTTGTATCTAAAAATGTATGACCATACCCAAAGTCATCTATGTTTTCTCCTATGTTATTGTCTAGGAGTTTTATAGTTTTCAATTTACATTTAAGTCTGAGATTCATTTTGAATTAATTTTTGTGAAGGGTTTAAAGTCTGTGTTTTTTTTTTTAAATTTTTTGTTTATTGCAGTAACATTGGTTTATAACATTGTAAAAATTTCTGGTGTACATCATTATACTTCTTTTTTTTTTTTAATTTGTTGTTTATTGCAGTAACATTGGTTTATAACATTGTAAAAATTTCAGGTGTACATCATTATACTTCTATTTCTGCATAGATTACATCATGTTCACCACAAAAATACTAATTACAACCCATCACCACACACATGTACCGAATTATCCCTTTCACCCTCCTCCCTCCCCCCTTCCCCTCTGGTAACCACCAATCCAATCTCTGTCCCTATGTGTTTGTTTATTGTTGTTATTATCTACTACTTAATGAAGGAAATCATATGGTATTTGACCTTCTCCCTCTGACTTATTTCACTTTGCATTATACCCTCAATGTCCATCCATGTTGTCACAAATGGCTGGATTTCATTGTTTCTTATGGCTGAGTAGTATTCCATTGTGTATATATACCACATCTTCGTTATCCATTCGTCCCTTGATGGGCACTTAGGTTGCTTCCAAGTTTTGGCTATTGTGAATAACGCTGCAATGAAAGTCTGTGTCTTGACTGATTTATTTTTTTTGCATGTTGGTGTCCAGTTGTTCCACACCATTTCTTGAAGAGACTATCTTTGCTTCATTGTATTGCCTTTGCTTCTTTGTCAAAAATCAGTTGACATTTATGTGGGTTTATTTCTGGGCTCTCTATTCAGTTCCATTGATCTATTTGTCTGTTCTTCTGCCAATACTATACTGTATTATTGTAGTTTTACAGTAATTCTTGAAGTCGGTACGGAAATGGAGGAGAGCAACGCTCTCCCATCACATAATAATGATTCTTTCCTCCTCTCTTTTCTGCTTCAGAACTCACCAATGTAGACCTTTGGTGCATGAGGCTGCTCAGAGCAGAACAGTTTACTTCAACAGTGTATAAAGACCTAAAGATAGAATCATCTTTACAGGTGTGTCTTGCGTTAACTAGACTTGAAAAATGTTTCCTATTTGGCAAGCACTGTCCTGAGTGGTTTGCAATCATTAATTTATTGAATATTCACGATAAGCTGATGAAATTCATAGCATTTATTCCATCAATTTGCAGATAAGAAACTGAGGCACAAAGATGTTAAATAAATGCTGTGTTTTATCCAGGTAATTAGAGGTGTTGGGTGATCACCTTAGGGGGATATGCCTCTGAACCTGAGTGTCTTCCCTGGACACCACACACTAAGTTGAATCACACCATCCATCTCACTAAGTTTGTCTCTGCTTTCTTATGGAGTCTTCTGTATCTATTTAGTTCAGCCTGGTTTCCACCTTAAGCTCACACCTGTACTCCTAGAACTATCCCCATATACAGACAGTAAGACATGTTGGAGATAATGGATTTCAAGTCATGACTCAACCAATTAAAGAGTAAGTGACACTGAGGATGTTGCTAATAATTTATTCTTTTTTTTTTGGTGAGGAAGATTGTCCCTAAGGTAACATCTATTGCCAATCTTCTTTTTTCTCGAGGAAGATTGTCCCTGATCTAACATCTGTGCCAATCTTCCTGTATTTTGCACGTGGGACCCTGCCACAGCATGGCTTGATGAGTGGTGTGTAGGTCCTTGCCTGGGATTGGAACCTGTGAACACTGGGCTGCCTAAGCAGAGCATGCAAACTTAACCACTATGCCACTGGGCCAATCCCAATTTATTCATTTTTGTGGTACTTGAAAAAAACCTCTACTTTATGGAGATTCAATTTACATATAATACAATTCATCCATTTAAAGTATATCATTCGGTGGTTTTTAGTTTACTTACAGAGTTGCTTGACCATCACCACAATCTAATTTTAGAACTTTTTCAGCATCCCCAAAATAAACCCAATACCCACTAGCAGTTACTGCCCACTACCCCCTCACTCTTCAGTGAGGCAACCACTCATCTACTTTCAGTCTCTATAGACTTTATTAAAGAAATTTTTACAAATGGTGGAAAAATACATAACATAAAATTTACCATTTTAACCATTTTTAAAGATTTTTTTTATTGTGGTAAAAAAACCATGTAACATGAAATTTACCATCTTCACCATTTTCAAGTGTGCAGTTCAGTAATGAGAAGTACACTCATGCTGTTGTGAAGCAAATCTCCAGAACTTTTTTATCTTGCAAAACTGAAACCCTGTACCCCAAAAGAGGAGTTGTCATTTAATGGATAGAGGTTCATTTTAACCATTTTAAAGTGTGCAGTTCAGTGGCATTAAGTACATTCACGTTATTGTGTGACCATCATCTGTCTCCACAACTTTTTCATCATCACAAACTGAAACTCTGTATCCATATATTTGTATCATTATCCAAATCATATCATTTTCTGAGCCTCTTTTGGCTCATGTGACATGCAGTTTGATTAAAATAAAATTCACAGGGTTACAGTGTGCTCCTGTAAATGAAATGACCAGCATAAAACCTAACATAGAAGAGAAGGTCCTGGAATATAAGCCCCCATACTCTGGAATATAAGCCCCCATACTCTTTGCCTCTAAGCAAAACCTTATACTTAACTTGGATCAATCCAATATATGAATTATCAAAGGCTAATGCACTCACTATTCAATGCCTGAAATAAAAAGGCAAAGTCAAATTTATTTTTACTATAGTAAGGGATAGTTCTGTTGGCCAGACATGATGTCTCTGAGCAAAGCCTACTGATGATCCTACATCCCATAGGGTTTTGGGGGAAATGTCGATTTTTTGGGGGCTCTTGTGGTTTGACATCATCTATAAAAGCATGTTTTTTTGAGGGAGGCTATTTTGATTGGTTGTCACTCATAGATGTGGTTAGTGGAGTGAACCAGTTTTTGATTGGCTGACGTTTAGAAGCAAGAGCCTGTCTGATTGGTTGAATCGCCAAGGCATTTTCACTGAGGTGAGTGGTCATTGATGATGGGTTAAAAACTGGTTCTGGTTGCTCCTTGTTTATCGGGGTTACAGGACGATAGAGTCTTTTCCTAGGAGTGCAAGACCTTTTTATTCTCAGAAGGCTGTCTTCAAACGAGGCCCTGCTGTCAACTAAACCATGTATCTGAGGCTAATCTTATCACTCTCTTGGAATCAAACCCCATTGCATCTCTCTGGTCCAAATCCTGGATCTTATGTAAAGCCTCTTATTAGCCCTCCTCTGAAATTGTGGCACTTCTTTGTTGTTTTATCAGGCCCAATCACGAACATTTTCTTCGTCAACTTATTTATTAATAATTTCAATAAATATTTCCAATATGTTATGTTTTCTAGACCTCGTGATGAATACTACAAAAAGACAAATCAATGGACTAAGTAGCTCAAACTGCGAGATAACCCAAAGGAGACGCTTGTTCCGGCTGTTTTCACAAGTCTGTCTACTGTGCTTGGAGGCATGAGACATTTTGAAATGTGTCACAGTTTCATAAGAACAGGAGAGTATTCTTAACAATGGGGAAAGCATGTGTTAATACACAAATTTTGGTGTAGGAAAAACTAGAAGCCCATGTGTCATGGAATATGTGGTATGTTGAGCGCACGGTATTAATAATTAATTAATTATTAGTATTAATAATTAATGGAATTCTAAGTTCTAAGGTCTTATATAGGAGGATGTAAAGGTATTCCGTTTTGTTGACAAAGTCAAGACAAAGTGAAGTTATGGGTCAGAACTTCTACAGAGGAAGGGTGAAAAACAATCAGCAAGGAGAACTGGGAATGCTTTGAATTATGTTTATCACAGTGAGGGAGTTAAGCCAAGACAGTAGTGAGAATTTTATCACCAATGTTCAGGAAGATGGAGTGCAAATATACCAGATCCATATAAGAAAATACCATTTGATTGGCTTGAAAATGGATCCAAGCTTGTTAGTGCCTCTTTCTTCCTTGTGTTCTCCAAGTAGCTTTGCAGGATGCTGCAAATTTCTACTCATCTACCTTTAGCACCTGGTGTCTGCCTGGTGGCTGTTAGAAGTCAGTCCAGAGGTTCTTAGGGGTTGGTCCAGAGGTTCTGTATGCTGTTTCTGCTTACCCCAGCTCGGTTCAGGCAAGTCTTGCCGGTTTTCCTTGTGAGGAACCTTACAAGTGTGCCAATTTTCAGCCAGTATGGCCAAGAGAGCCACAAGGACCAGCCCTGCCATGCACATTCGGATCAAATTCTCCAACGTATAGTCTTGGTTCATGGTATCTAGAGACATAATTCAAGGAGATGAACAGTCATGGGTCATGTTCTATTCCACTTCAACTCCAGAGCCCTGAAGGGAGACCTCCCTTCCCTATTTGTGGTACCACTTGGACCTCCTCCTCAATGAGGTCATGCATTCATGAGCACCATACTCAGTCTGTAAACGTGGGTCCAACGGTGAGGAACTGTGGTTTCCAGGAGAGTCTTATATATGGGAAGGAAGTGGCTGTGGGGATCTTGTGTTTACTTTTCATTCCCTCCTCATGCGGCGATTTCACTGAATGTTTAATCATATCCCAGCAACACCTCCATATATCCAGAGCCCTAAATTCTCTCTTCTACACCTTCTTCACCCCACACAACAATTTGTATTCCTCTCTTATACGTGACAAAGGGTACAGCACTGTTGGTATCTGGTAAGTAAGTGGGAAAAAATTTTCAGATGAACTTAGGTAATATTTGTGTCCATTATTGTGTGACCTTTCACTTTCACACCTTTGCTGTTCTCTGAAACTTTTAAAAATTTCTTCCTTTTATATGTGGACTGCATGGGCCTCTGTTGCTCTCAAGGATACTCACAATAAAGTACTGTGAAATTACAATGCTCAGAAACCCTAGTAACCCTCTCCTGTTAAAATGCTGAAATCAATTGCAAATGGACTTAGAATTCCTACTTGTGAAATGCAAAATATTTTGAGTTTGAGAAGATAACACGAGAGAATCATCTTGACACTGGAAGAGCAGATGATTTCTAAAACAAGATACTGTGACTATCTACTCTGAAGCAAAAGACTAATAAATTCACTCCTCCTGTATAAATGCCCAATTGTCCATGCATCATTAACCAAAAAGACCATTCTAGCCGTGACTGTCATATTTGTTTAGCTTGTAGAATGACTAGACAACGTGGACCTAAGAGACGATGTAGTTGCCCTGCTCAGTGATTGGCAGTTGCTTTCCTTGGCTATAACTCTTATTTTCTCCCTCTGAGCAGAGTGATGTATGCAAACAATATAAAAATGGGGCTTGCAATAGATTTCTTTTTTCTTTGTGAGGAAGATCAGCCCTGTACTAACATCTGCCAATCCTCCTCTTTTTTTTGCTGAGGAAGACTGGCCCTGGGCTAACATCCGTGCCCATCTTCCTCCACTTTATAAGGGACACTGCCACAGCATGGCTTGCCAAGCGGTGTGTCGGTGAGCGCCTGGGATCCGAACCAGCGAACCTCGGGCTGCCGCAGCGGAGCACGCACACTTAACCACTTGTGCCACCGGGCCGGCCCATGATAGAGCTTTTAAGAGTTCTTCCCACAAGCCATAAGTTCCTAGCCAGTCACTCAGAATGGATTCTAGTATTGTAGGTTAGTATAAGGATGCCCAGAGGCAACTAAGCATGCGAAAAAGGGAAGAGAGCAAGTCTAAGGTTGTGTCAGCTATCTATTGTCTCAACAGTGCCCCTTAACATGATTCTGAACGTCGGTTTCTCCTTTCTCAATAGACCACATGTTTTCAAAGGATATTGTCTGGAGAACTTTAGGAGAGGATGTGAAAATCGAATGTGGTGTAGGACAGAAGTGCTTCTCTCTTCACAGTCCTCTGAGTAATGACTCTCTACTGCCCCATCATTCTTTCTCAGAGCACCTCTTCAGACTCCTGCTTGATGCCCAGGCCCTGGACAGCCAGCTAGAGCCCCAGAGAGGAAGACATAGGCTGGGCTAGGATGCACATACCTTTGACCACAAGCTTCAGGGCATCACTGGGGGCTGACCACACATAAGCGCTGCCACTGTACCAACCATAGCACCTGTAGTTCCCTGAGAAGCCAGGGCTCACAGGACCCAGAATGAAGTTTCCCTGGTGTCCCTCACTTTGGTGCTGTGGCAAGGTTGCTCCTCCCTCCTCGATCAGTGAATATCTATCAAACAGGATGTGTGCTGAACCACACTGGAGGGAAATATTCTTTCCTGGTATCAGTTTAGAGTCCTGGTCAGTGGAGAGGAAGGGTTTGTCATACAAGCCTAAAAGGGAAGAGAGTGAGCTATTAGCAAGGTATTAGCAATTATTCTCTTTCCCTTTTATTCCTGCCACTCATGTTGGATCCATGCTAAGAGACTGGAAGATGGTGATGTTTCCTGTTGTAAATGAAAGGGAGCTGGGAACAGCCCATTTCACTACCACAGGACCTATACTCTGTCACAAACTGTTGCAGACAAGGCTGAGCAAGCAAGCAGCCCATGAGGCTTAGATGAGACACCATCTTCAAGAGAGAGATCTGGTCTCTAAAGCCGGAAGAGCTGTACAATTCTGTTACCAATGACGACCTGTGGGTTTTCTTTTTTCCCACACCACCAAGTAATTCTGCAACACCAGCTGGGTGTCCCACAGTTCAACTCAATTCTGACACTATCTACACTGAGACAGTGTCACATCCCATAGGCTAAGGGCTCAGTACCACAACTTCCCCCTACCCACTTCAGAACTCCAATTGCACAACCCCCTCCTTTGGTTCAATTAATTTGCTAGAGTGGCTCTCAGAACTCACAGAAACATTTTACTCACTATATTACCAGTTTATTATAAAAGGATATAACTCAGGAACATCTAGATGGAAGAGATGCATAGGGCAAGGTATGGGGAAAGAGTGTGGAGCTTCCATGCCCTCTCCAGGGGCACCGCTCTCCCAGCAGCTCCATGTGTTCAACAATCCAGAAACTCTCTGAACACTGTCCTTTTGGGTTTTTATGGAGGCTTCATTACATAGGCATGATTGATTAAATTATTGGCCATTGGTGATTGAACTCAATCTCCAGCCCCTCCCCTCTCCCCAGAGATCAGGGATTGGGACTAAAAATTCCAACCCTCTAATCACACGATTGGCTCCACTAGTAACCAGCCGCCATGTTTAGGTGCTTCCCAAAAGTCACCTCATTAACCTATATTCAGGTGTGGTTGAAAGGTGTTTGCTATGATTATCAAGATACCTTTATCACTCTTATTTCTTAGGAAATTCCAAGGGTTTAGGAGCTTTGTGCCAGAAACAGGGACAAAGACAAAACATATATTTCTTACTATAAATCACAATATCACAAGCTGTATGTTGGAGAAAAGGGGCGATGGTATCCAGAAGTTTGAGGAGTTATGTCAGGAGCTGAAGGAGGTGATAATGTGTAAGAAGAATGTCAGCATGCAGAAGAACCTGGAAATCCAGGGTGCTCCCTTCTAGAAACACAGAGGACAGAGCTTAAGGGCTGGATTCCTGCAGCAGGAGAATAACTCCTCTCTCCTTAAGTACAGGCTGCATATAGTGATTTCCTTCCAAACAGAAAGGATGGGTGGGAGGAAAAGTAACTTTACAGTGAGAAGCCTGACAAACAGGATCTCAGCGAGGGGCTCAAGGTCAACATCAACAGTCACATTCATTTGTAGAGTATGTAACCTTGATATGATGTAATTAAAATAGCACTGTGCCTCTATGGTCTCCCTCACAATAATCCATAACACCTGTCTTATCATGAGTAAAACACCAGACAACTTCCAACAGTGGGGGATTCTATAAAACACCTGACCAGTGCTCCTCAAAACAACCAAGGTTGTCAAAGACAAGGAAAGTCTGAGAAACTTCCACGGCCAAGAGGAGCCTAAAGAGACAAGACAACTAAATGCAGTGTGGGATGGGATCCTGGAATAGATGAAGGACATTAGGTAAAACCTAAGGACATCTAAATAAACTGTGGACTTTGGCTCATAATAATGTATCAACATCAGTTCATTAATGGTAAGGAATGTACCATACTAGTGGAAGATGTTAACAATAGAGAAAACTGGGTGCCGCATATATGGGAACTCTCTGTCATATCTTCTCAATTTCCCTGTAAATCTGAAACTGTTCTAAAAGTGACATCAATGAAAAAATAAGAAAGAAAAGCCACCTGAGGGCTGGAGACCCTGGATGTCTCCTCACCTGTCACCACCAGCTCCAAGGCTTCACTATACTCCGACCAGCTGTACTCTTTCCTATATCGGCACTGATAACGCCCTGCAGTGTTTGTATCCATGTGGTTAATGATGAATTCAGCCTCCTCCTGAAATCCAAATTTCTCCTCCACTACCTTGTTTGTGGAGTTTCCCAGGATCTCCAGTTGGTACAGGAAAGACCAAGGAGTTCCCCGGCACAGGATCTTCACAGACTCATTCAAGGGAATCACAGAACTGGGTGTGGTAGATATGATAGGAACAGGAAAACACCCTGGAAGAAAATAGAGCCCAGACTCAGAAGGCCTACATGGGGAAACCATACTTCTTTCCTTCCCTATGGGGGGAACACAAATAAGGTGCAAAGAACTTATAATTCCTTCCTTTTTTAAATAGTATTTTTTGTATTTCATAACTGTGGCAGAATAGAATGTGTTATACAAACATAAAATTTACCATTTTAATTGTTTTAAGTGTACATCTCAGTGGCATTAATTGTATTCACAAAATTGTGGAACCATCACCATCAGCTGTTTTCAGAACTTTTTCATGACTCCAAACAAAAACCTTCTAACCAGTAAGCAATAACTCCCTACTCTCTTTTTCCTCAGCCCCTAGTAACCTCTAATCTACTTTCCATCTCTATGAATTCACCTATTCTAGGTACCTCACATCAGTGGAATAATACAATATTCGTCTTTCTGTGTATGGCATATTTCACCTAGCATAATGTCCTCAATATTCATCCATGTTGTAGCATGTGTCAGAATATCTTTCCTTTTTATGGTTGAATATTATTCCATTGTAGGTATAGACCACATTTTGTTTATCTATTCATACCAATGGATATTTGGGTTGATTCTATCTTTTGGCTATTGTGAATAATGTTGCTATGAACATCGGTGTACAAATATGTGTTTGAGTCTCTGCTTTCAATTCCTTCTGTCATATATGTAGGAGCAGAATTGCTGGATCATATGTTTAGCTTTTGAGGAACTGAAGGGCTCTTTGAGGAACTGAATTCTTTCCTTTTTATGTGTTTATTTATTTTTTATTGAGGTGAAATTCACATAACATAAAATTAACCATTTTTAAAGTGTACAATTCAGTGGCATTTAGCACATTCACAGTGTTGTGCCACGACCACCTCTATCTAGTTCCATTTTCATCACCCCCAAAGAAGACCCCATACGCATCAAGCAGTCACTCCCATTCTACCCTTCTCACAGCCCCTGGGAACCTATAGTCTGGCATGAAGTTTTCTTGCCATGGTAATCTTCTCAACACGCAATCTTGCTCTTCATTCTACAGTGAGGGTCTGAAGCTTGGAGAAACCATGCCAATTGCTCAAGATCACAAACTGAAGAGTGATCAGACATAGTTTGGAAACTAGGAATATCTCATTTAGATTCTGCACTTTCTTCTCTGCAGGTGAGGAGAGCTCTCTATCCTGAAGCAGTTAGAGAGTGCAATGTGAGGGAAAACTAGCACAAGTGTCTGGTGAACATGATGATTAGTTCTGTGAGAGAGGGCCAGAGGCTAGGACTTGGAAACTACATAGCTCCAGGAGTGGGATTTAGGACAGAAAGGGATTTGGGAAGGTATTGGGGTACAAGAAGGTGCCAGTTAGCTTCTTGGGACCAATCCGTTCATGCTCAGTGACTGTGAGCAAGTAATTTTGCATTTTGAAGACTTTTGCTTTCAGCTTTAACCCTGATACAGTGTGTAAAGGAGCTGGGGAGATATAGGGAACACTTACCTTCCTGTGCCTGAATTTCCTTGCCTGGACAGAGCACTGTAAGAGAGAGATTAATGAAAAAGCAATTCTCCAGTTTCAAATCTCTATTATAGGAAACTGGAGGGAGGGACACTCAAAACCTGCTGGTTCCCTTTGTCAAGGTGTATCATCATTTTAGACCTGATAGTGATGTGCTCAACTGCAGCTCTGTGCAGGGTATAAGAAGGGAGTTTGCCATCCCCACAAGGATTGTTGTCAAGCAAGACAAAACCTGCTGGATTTCCTTATATTCAGTATCATTCACTCACCAATACATCCATGCATTTGTTGTTCCAAAACACACAGAGATGCCTCCATTGACCCAGGCACATTGTTTATTTACTATCATGACCTAAACCAGTGGTTCTGAACTGGGGGCAATTTTGCCTCCCAGGCGACAATTTGGCAATGTCTGGAGACATTTTTAGTTGTCACAACTGGGGTGGGAGGTACTATTGGCATCTAGTGGGTAGAAGCCAGGGATGCTGCTAAACATTTTACAATGCACAGGACAGCCCCAGAACAGAGGATTATCTGGTCCCAAATGTCAATAGTGCTGAGTTCAAGAAACCTGACCTGAACAGACCTGGTCAATACCTTTAAGGGGATGATGATATGGGAAATGTGAGGTTCTAATTAAAAAATACACAAATATACAATTGTAGATCATGACATATGGCCTGCAGTATAAAGACGTAGGACTCGGAGATCTGATAACAGATGTGAGGGTTCAGCTGATATATAAGGCTGTGTAGGAATTACCTAGGTGATGTGGATAAGCAGGTTTGGGGCATTGCAGATAGAAAGGACAATGAGAGAGCCAGCCCGGTGGTGTGGCAGTTAGGTTGGCAGGCTCCGCTTCAGCTGCCCGGGGTTCATAGGTTTGGAGACCGGGTGTGGGCCTATGCTTGTCTAGCCATGCTATGGCAGCATTCCATATAAAGTAGAGGAAGATGGGCATGGATATTAGCCCAGGGCCAGTCTTCCTCAGCAACAAAGAGGAGGATTGGCAACAGATGTCAGCTCTGGGCTAATCTTCCTCAAAAGAAAAAAGAAAGAAAGAAAGAAAGGACAATGAGAAAAGACCCTGAATTAATGAAGTGGAACAAGTGAAGGAGAAACTAAATTAAGGTCAGCATGGATGAAGAGCAGAGACTCAGAGGGAGAGTGGAAGATGCGCTGAAGGAGTAGACACAAGCCAGGGTGGGCAGGGGTTTAGAGGCCTGGGGAAGTAGCTAGGTTTATCTAAAGATAGACTACTGAGGAGTTTTAAGAGGGAGATAAACATATTTGCATTTTAAAGACAAAAACAATCCAGGCTACAGTCTTTAGAAGGAGATGGAAGGGAGAAGACGTGGACGGATATGGTGTCACACCCATTAGGAGGCCAAGAAATAGTTGGAATGACAGAATATACAGTAGTAATTTAGAGTTCTTACTGCTTTGTACTGTAGTTAGTACAAAAGAATACACAGATCCTACAATAGCTAAGACGGTGTCCCTTTAAATGGAGCAAAGTGGATAGACTGGGGAGAACTTGGTTGTGAAAACAAGTAGATGCGACATATGGAAGGATTTGGGCAATCAAATATGGCTTCTGACTTCCTCATCCCTGCGGTTGTGAACATTCAGTAAAACATACATCTCTGATGGACAGACAGCACAACAGGGGTGAAAAGACGAAATCCAGGTCCGAGCTTGATGAATTTGACGGGTCTGGAGATACAAAGTGAAACAGAAGTTTTGCAAGGGGAACATAGCAGAGACAATTAGAATGGAGAATAAAATTGGAATTCTTCTTGGCTTTAGACCATCCCTTCATCCCTTCTATCCCAGAGCTGCCAGGAGGGTATTGGGTGACTGGGGAGATTGAGGGGAACAGTTACCTTCCCGTGCCTGAATCTTCTGGCTCAGACAGAGCACTGGAAGAGAGAGATTCATGAAAAAGCAATCCTCCAGTGCCCAGTCTCTATTATAAATCACTCTAAGTAATAGCACCCAGGGTGTCATTTTTTCTTCCACAGTGAACATAGATTTTTTTTTTTAATTTGTTGTTTATTGCAGTAACATTGGTTTATAACATTGTAAAAATTTCAGGTGTACATCATTATACTTCTTAGATTTAAGGCTCATCTTTTAATTTTAGCTTGTAGATTCTAGCCCCTAAGACTTTTTTTTTTTTAATAATTTTATTTATTTATTTATTTTCCCCCCAAAGCCCCAGGAGATAGCTGTATGTCGTAGTTGCCCATTCTTCCAGTTGCTGTACGTGGGACTCGGCCCCAGCATGGCGGGAGAAGCAGTGCCTCGGTGCGCGCCCGGGATCCGAACCCCGGGCCGCCAGCATCGGAGCGCACGCACTTAACCGCTAAGCCACGGGGCTGGCCCATAGCCCCTAAGACTTTTATAGACAGGAAACAATACATCCAGGAAACATAATACATCCCCAGACAGGATCGCATGGGTTGAATGTGCCCCCCAGGGTCAACTTGACAACCTGACAACTGAGCCCCACAAGCTAGCTTGGACTAGGGTAGAGGCAGTTACAGATATCTGGGCAAAACCCATCTCTCCATTAAGGAGGTTGGAATCTCCTTGGCAGCCACTAAAATCGCCAAATCCTCATGTTAAGAGGGGCCCTGACTATTTTGGGATTCCCCCAGCTTCCCCTCTAAACTGCTTGCATTTCAGGACTCACCGAGACAGAGGAGGGTGATGTCTCCGGGGGTCATGATTCTGACACAGCCTCAGCCCAGTTAGCCTCTTGTTGGTGCACACTAGCAGGATGACAGATTCTCATATGACACTGAGATCCACAGGAAGTATGAGGTCAGATCCCCTCGTCAGAGAATTTCTACATCTATTGCTGCACAAAATATGGTTTCTTCCTGAAGAACTTAGTTCTGGGTAGCTCTTGGATAGGGTCCAAGAGGAGACCAATCTTCCTGTTTATGTTTCACATCAGAAGTGAATGTTTTCATCAACCAATGTCCAATGGGGCTCAAATCCTTCATTGGACCAGATCCCACATCCAAATGGAAGGGGCTGGGACAGAATATAAGATGAGTGTGATACAGACAGAGATTTTTCTTCACTAAGCCATCAGTCAAAAGCCATGTGATCTTGCCTGTTATGGGCCCACATGTTCTCTCTGGAATTCACGGACCTAACTCCTTCATATCCACTTGGACTTGATCAGGCAAGCAGTATACATTTATGCTGGGGATTATCTCAATGCCAGCATGTACAGGCATTTTCTCAGGAGCTTTCATCGTGTTTAAGGAAAGAACCTCCTATATCTACATCTGTATCTATCATCTGTAAATATATCTATCTATATTTATATCAATATAATGGATCTTATATTCTGTCCCAGGCCCTTCCATTTGGATGGATGGTGAGAATATAGGTTAGATGATAGATAGATGATAGATAGATAGATAGATAGGTAGATAGATAGATAGATAGATAGATAGATAGATAGATAGATAGATAGATAATTTGGTTATAGACTCCTGGCTATTACTCTTTCTTCAAGTATGGGAAGTCAGATATTTCAAGTCAAACTCTATATTGATGATCTCATTTTAATCACAAAACATCACTCTTTTTTCCAGCTTCATTGAGATATAATTAACATATAACATTGTGTAAGTTTAAAGTATACAACGTGTTGATCTGATACATTTATATATTTCAAAATGATTTTCACTGTAGCCTTGGCTAACACCTCCATCACCTCCTATAATTACCATTTCATTTTTGCAGTGAGAACATGGAAGATCTACTCTCTTAGCAACTTCTAAGCATAGAATACAGTACTGTTAATTATACTCACCATGTTGTACATTAGATGCCCAGAACTTACTCATATTGTAACTGGAAGTTTGTGCCCTTTGATCAACATCTCCCCATTTCCCCCGCTCTCCAGCCCCCTGTAACCTTGCCTTCCAACACACCAAGTATTTTGAAGTCCTGAGCCTGTCTCATCTTTTGGAAGGCAAATCAGCTCTTCCATTAACTATTTCATTTTGTTCAAATTTAAATTTTGTCTTTTTTCATCAATTTCCATATATAAACTTTCAGTCACCCCAAAATTCGGTGATGTAGATTGCATAAAATTGCCCACATCCCAATTTTCTTTCTTGTGGTTTATGCCTTCTTTCTTTCTTTGTTCTCATTTGAATGAAGCTTGAATGGAGAGAAAAATGATGGTTGTTTTATTAGCTGGGTATTTAAAATGAGTAGAGGAGTAATGGGAAAATTCATGGATTCTAGAGGCAGAACGACCTGATTAAAAATACTATTGTTATTGCTTAAAAACTAAGTGGCTTTCTAGGGGGAAGGGGACATTAATCAGTTGACTTCCAGGAACTGGCTTGAGCCACATTTATTAACGAGCAGAGACTACATTGTGTTAAGAAGTCACCACAACATTTGGGGTGAGTTTTTTTTAAATTACTTCCTCTTGTGGAAGAGGAATGTTAAAGTGTACTTTCCCACATCTTGCTTTGTTCCTTATTTCAAATCTATTTTGCCCCATTAATTTCAATTACATTAGATTCCATTCTGTCCTGAGTCCAGATAAATAAAGGTGAGACCCTAAGTATAGGCCCAGATTTAGGGATGGATCTCTAGGCACAGCCCCAAGCTATAGCCCAAGAGTTAGCAAACCTTTTCTGTAAAGGGCCAAAGAATAAACAACATAGTCTTTGCAGGCCATAGAATCTCTGTCAAAGCTAATCAACTTTGCCATTGCAGCATGAAAGAGGCCATTGACAATAAGTACATGAATGAACATGGCAATATTCCAATAAAAATACATAGGGGTTCAGATCTGGCCTGTAGGCTGTAGATTGCTGGCCCCATGCTCTAAAGCCCATCTTATTGGACTTATTTGTATTAAGAGGTTAGGGACTATGCTAATAATAACAGCTATTCTCTGCTGTGGTCTTTGAATGAACACTGGTCCCCCCATAGTCTCATGGAAAGAAGTGACTGTAGCCTTGGTAAGTGTCAGGTACAGATGTGGAATGGCTTTTAAGGCCATATTTATACCATTAGAGACCCTTTTATGAGTTCTTATATTTATCAGAACAACAAAGGGAAAAAGATGACCAAGTGGTCTTGGGCAGGTGGCTCTCCCTTGCAATTGCCTTACACATGAACTGTATTACTTTAGGTAGTTTTCCTAACTGTTCTCCTTTTAAAAAAAATTTGTACACCTCTTAGAATGTCTTCCTAGGTCAAAAAGTGAAAGAATCCATGGTAGAGAAATCATTACCACTGCCAATATATGAAATGGTATTTTCTCCCATATCTTTTATTGACCCTGCTTCCATATTAGTTTGCATCTGTTACTGTTGATGCTACTTTACCTTTTTTTCCTGATGTTGATGATTTGTTTCTTCTCTCATAATACTTATAGGATGAGTTGTTTTTTACTTAAGTTGAGACACCTTGATTCTTATTCTATCTCTATATAGATTCTTGGATCACTTAAACAGAGACTTCTGAGAAGTGACTGAATTTGTACTTGGAAGACTTTATGTTATCCTCACCCCTTCAGCTAAGATCAGCTCCTTATTCATTAAACCTTTTATCTGCTTACCAGGGATCTGATGGGACCCCAGGATGTCTGTGTGTTGGGGGGAAGGCAGATGGAGGAAAGATATTTTAGGAGTGAGAAGGAGAAGGATTGTGAAGTCTACTATTTCATGAGCAGCAAATAAGTGCCAGGATTTGTAACTGGGGCTTTTTAACTTTTATGATCCCATTAGATTCTGACAAAGCCACCCTGTGAGGGAGATGGTAATGGCACCAAATTAAGGAGGATGCAACTGGGACTTAGCAAGATATCATGACTTAAAAGGAGGCAGGAACTGTGACTCCAATGACTTTGACCTTCTATTGTAGCACTCTGCATCCCAGCAGATGGGGAACCCCAATTTAGGACCAAGATCACCACCCACACTCTTACTTGGAATGCTTCTCTCTTCTGCCAGCATCAACCACAGCCTGATTTTAAAAATAACAAAAATAAGTCTTTAAGAGAAATGGCTTTGCCTAAGGTAGTGCAGCTAAGAAAGAAAAAAATGAAATTTAATTGTTAAATATTCAAAATATGTCCATCTCCAGAACATGTCTAAGATCCTCCAGGGAAGATGCTAGGGTTACTCTATCCTGGGACCAGGTGAACATGACAAACATGTTTCTGGTTTACATTCCAATGAAACGTCTTCTCATTGGGCTGCCATATTACATGTCTGGGTGGAGAATAAGAGTTTTGTGTTCAATCCTGGGAAAGAGAAACCCAGGCATAAATTGCGCCACCCACTCCTCAAGCTGTCCTTTACTGTTTGAACAGAGCTCCTACTCTCAACCTTCCATGTTTTTTGTCTACTTTTTGTTAATTACCGTCTTTTTTTCTCCACTTTATTCCCTCTGCATATGTTTTCCTTTATCTTTCTCTCAGCATCATGTTATCTCTCACTCTTTATCTATCAGATTTTGAATTTTTGCCTCTACTGGTAATATGATTCTGTGATGGTTCTTTTTATGTAGCAACTTGACTGGGCTATGGTGTGCCCCAATATTTGGTTAAACATTATTCTGGATGTGTCTGTGAGGGTATTTACAGGTGAGGTCAACATTCGAATCGGTAGACGGAGTAAAGCAGATTGCTCTCCCCAATGTGGGTGAGCCTCATCTAATCTGTTTGGTGTTAATAGAACAAAAAGACTGATCCTCTCATGAATAAGAAGGGGCTCCCTCTGCCTGATTGCTTTGAGCTGGGACACCAGTCTTTTCTGGTCCTCGGACTTGAACTGAAACATCAGCTCTCCTTGGGTTTGAGCCTGCCAGCTTTCAGACTGGAACTTATACCGTTGACGCTCCTGGTTCTCAGGTCTTTGGACTCAGACTAGAGCTACACATCAGCTCTCCTGGGTCTCCAGCTTGCTGACTGCAGACCTTGGGACTTCTCAGCTACTATAATCACATGAGCCAATTCCTTGTAATCTCTCACTCTCTCTCTCCATTTATACATCTATATGCATCCTATTGGTTCTGTTTCTCTGGAGAACCTTGACTAGTATAGCCTTCATGTTCCCACCTCTACTGATCAGGAATCCCCTTAGGACAGGGCTTATAAGAGCCATTCTAGGACCCAAGGAATTACAAACATTGGAGCTCTAGGAATCACAGTGATCCAAGAATCTGTATAGAGACAGATGGTAAGAATCAAGGTATCTATTGATTCCTGAATATGCTTGGGTCTCAGAGCTAATGATAAACTTGCCTTGAAACTGCCTAACTGGTTATTAACTGGTGATTAGTAGTCTCCATCCTCCTTGTATGGTGCAACTATATTGAACCCAAGCTCTGAGTGGTGGTGGAGATCCACAACCCTCTTTGGGGTACCACAGTGATCAGATATACCTGTGTGGGAGATTTGTCTCAAATATCTAAGAAGAAAGGAGGACTTTGCTTTGAGGAAGAGGAAGGGGAACTACTCCTCTACCTAGAGACCTCAGAGATACAGAAGGCGAGTGACCAGTGAGGGCCTTTCTTCTCTTGCATTTTTAAAGGCAATTTATCCCAAATTAGAATATATATAGGCAGCTGGTGGTGTGCTGGAGAGTACACTCCACCATGGAGTAAGCATGGCACATCTTCCTGAAAATGAAGTTGATGCTTAGAGTTTTGAGAAACATTAAAAGATGCTTTTCTTTGTTAATGTTAAAAGATGCTATTCTGATGTGTGAAATATTTTATATTTTGTATCAAAGAATAAATGGAAGTGTAGCTTGATATATATATACAAATATATATATACACATATCTACATCTTATATATTTATACATCATATATAAAATACATCTTATATATGTATATATATTTGCATGTGTGTATTCCTCTGACATAAATGAATATACATACATACATAGCTCTTTTACAAAACATGGCTTTGTAATTGTAAAAAATGAGCCTATCTCAGGATATGTCACATGTTCCAGGGGTTCATGGCACATCGACCAGCTGTTTCTATTGAGATGGTGACAAACATTATATTCTAAACTAGAATTTCTCAACATTAGTGCTATTGATCTTTGGGGGCTGGATAATGATTCTCTGTGGTGGAGGCTGTCCTGTGCATTGTAGGGTGTTGAGCAGCATTCCTAACCTCTACCCATTAGATGCCAGTAGCAGCCTCTCCCACAGTTATGACAACCAAAATGTCTTAAGACACTGCCAAATGGCTCCTGGTGGGCAAAATTGCCCTAGCTGAGAGCCACTGCCCTGTGGTGTCTGCTGACATGTACAGGCTGAAGAACCAGACTTGGTTCTGAGACATCAATAAGCTGCGTGCATACCATAGCATTCCACATCCCTTCCTTGATGCATTCAGGCTCTACAGGATGTAGGCACCACTTAGGGTCACAGAACATAGATTAGCCCAGTGGGAAGGTCTCTAGAACATATTTACAGGCACAAAGACCAAAAGTGTTCCTTTAATCTGCTGTTCCCTGTGGTCTCAACAACCAAGTCGCTCCCAGAATCAAATCCATCCCGAAACCCTGTTTTTCCTTCCCAGCTCCCTGAAGGAGCCTATTGCTGCTCTACCAAGAAGGAGGACATTGTGGTTTGGAGAAAGGACTCACCTTCTCATACTTATTTATAACACTGTAAGAGAAGCCACATGGAAATTTAATCTCCCTCCAAAACTCTTGCCTTAGCACTAGCATCCAAGCTGAAACCTTGCGCTCAAAAAGCCACATCTGGTATTGTGGAAAATGTCAGTTGCCCATGCTGATCCCCATGGGTACATGCCCAATCTTTGGGGAATTCTCATCTGCAGTTCCGGGTAACTCCATCATGCCTCCCCTTCCAGATCTCACTAAGCCGTAATACCTTATTTTCTTTTCTTGGCTATTGCACACTTCTGTTATACAGAAACCAGGGGCCCCATAGAACTGACCCATGTGCTGGGTGTGGTCTGTTGGGACCCATCAACGCCGTTTAGTTTCCTCCTCAAACTATTGACAGCAGAGGAAGCTGCACAACTTTTTGCTTTCCCATGCATAGCTCTGTTTTTCCCACAATGTGTGCTAAACAAAAATATCTGACTTCCTAGAAAATTTTTGAGCCACACTGAAGGTCTCACCTGGTTCCCATACCCAAATGTCTTTCATAGCCCATGTCAGGACCAACCCTCTAAATCCATAGTGTGGTATTTGTTTATGGGGGTGGTTCAGCAGACAGCAAGTGGATGGGCTTAGGAGTCTTCTAATTGGATCCTCATAGTGGTCAACAACCCTGCCATGTTGTGTAGTCTTTGACAAGACACTTAATCTCTTTGAATTTCCCTACTTTGCAAAGTGGAGATAACAAAGAGCTCTCATAAGTTTTACATAAAGATCTGACAAGGAAATATATGTAAAACCATTTCACAAAGTGAGTGCTCAAAGCTGTGAATTCCTGCCATTGCTGCATATGAACTTATCATTTTCATTGTTGTTCTAACTTTGATGCTAACTCTGCATCCAAATTATCACTGGACCTGTAGTTCTGGGGAGTCTCCCAAACTGATGTCTTAATTTCTTGTACTCTTTTGTCCTTCTGGAATCATCCAGATAGATCTACCCATTCCTACTGGATCTCATTACATTATTACAAACTAAACATATTCCTACTATATGATCCAGCAATCACACTCTTTGGTATTTACCCAAAGAATTTGAAAACTTATGTCTACACAAAACCCTACATATGGGTGTTTATAGCAGTTTGATTCCTAATGGCCAAACCTTGGAAGCAACTAAGATGCCCTTCAGTAGGTGAATGGGTAAATAAACTATGGTACATCCAAACTGTTAATAGAATATAAATAAATGCTGAAAGGAAAAGAGCTATCAAGCCATGAAAAGACATGGAGGAGGGTTGGTGTCAAGATGGCAGCATAGGCAGACTCTGAACTCACCTCCTCCCACGGACACAACAAGCTTACAGATACTCTTGGAACAATTGCCCCTGAGAGAGAACTGAAAACTGGACAAAAAGAATCCCCAGAACAAGAGACAGTCCTGACTGAGGTGGAAGAGGCAGATATTTCTCTCTGGAGAGAAAAAAGCCAGTTTTGCAAGCTGCAGTGCTTCATGGCCACCCAGGAGCAATCCAAAGGTACACAGACTTCCCTGGAGGAGTGGGGGACCTGAGCAGGGGAGCATTACTGATATAAGCATCTTTTGGTCCCAGCACAACTGAGACAAGTGTCATAATATCTGGCTTTGCTGGCTACTAACTGTGGCAGGGAATACCCCCAGAAAAGCTATCAGACATAAGGAAAGAAAAGCCAGCTCTTAAATGGCCCATGCACAAGTTCACCTGTTTCAGAAAGCAACATAAAATCACCAGAAAGAAAGGTGCACAGTCGTTTGATGAAAAGAGACCCACCTGATAGGCTCTGGGTGCATCTTGGTGAGAGGTGAGACCTCTCCAGGGCCTGAGACATTGGTCGCAGCCATTATTGTGACCTAGTATAGTCATGCTGACACAGATGCTGGCCGATGCCATTGGAGTTCTTCCCCTGGCCTGTTAGCACAGGAGTCTGCCCCACCCACTAGAGCACCAATTTAATCCAGCTCAACCAGGGCAGGCAGCCCGTCCTAAGGACTGGCCCTACCCAACAGCAAGCTGTTGGGCAACTGGTGGGTCTGCATAGGCTGGGTGCCTGTATAGTATACAGCCAGGCCAGTGGGTCCACTTCTGCAGGGCAGGGCATGCATGAGGAGCGGGTAGAGTATGTGGGGCCTCTGCAGTGGGGGAACTGGGTCCACCTCAGGGGGCTGGGGTATGCACACGGGGCAGGACTATGTTGATGGGGTGTGTGGCCCTGTGGGAGGTGGGGTTTGTCAGCTGCAGAAGACTTGTGCTTCTCAAACAGCCACATAGGGGATCAGGCCCACCTTCCAAAGCCTGAAGCAACTGGGCACTCCGGTGCCTTGGGCCAGCCCCAGTCAGCTGCAATCCTGAGACAGCTGACAAAAGCCTTATAGGCTGGAGGCCTACAGCAATTGCAAGCCCCTGAGCCTAACAATCAGCCATGTTGGGGCCTACTGACTTAACAGAAAAACCACAGCAGGAATGTGCTATTAGACCTTGCAGCCAACTGTGCTGGGGCCTCCCACACCCAAAAAAGTGACTGAAGGGTGAAATAGCATATGATTTCACTCATAAGTAGAAAATAAACACAACGACAAACAAACACATAGAGACAGAGATTGGATTGGTGGTTACCAGAGGGGAAGGGGGGAGGGAGGAGGGGAAAAGGGATTATTAGGCACATGTGTGTGGTGATGGATTGCGATTAGTATTTGGGTGGTTAACATGATGTAATCTATGCAGAAATAGGAATGTAATGATGTACACCTGAAAGGTACATAATGTTATAAACCAATGTTACCGCAATAAAAAAAAATAAACAAGCAAAGCAAACTAAATAAATAAATAAAAAAGAACCAATCAGAAATGAAGAATACAATACTGGGAAGGAAAAATTCACTAGAGGGTCTCAAAACCAGAGTAGATGATACAGAATAATGAGCCAGCGAGCTGGATGATAGACTAGAGGAAATTACCCAAGCTGAACGGCTAAAAGAGAAAAGAATTAAAAAGAGTGAGGACAGTGTAAGGGACCTCTGGGACAACATCAAGTGAACTAACATCATGTCATATGTGTCTCAGAAGGAGAAGAATGAGACAAAGGGACAGAGAATCTATTTGAACAAATAATAACTGAAAACATTACTAACTTAAGGAAGGAAATAGACATCCAGGTACAAGAAGCACAGAGACCAAAAAAAAGATAAACCCAAAGAGGCCCACACCTAGACACATCACAATTAAAATGTCCAGAATTAAAGATAAAGAGAGAATCCTAAAAGCCTCAAGAGAAAGTCAAGTTACATACAAAGGAAACCTCATAAAGCTATCAGCTGACTTCTCAGCAGAAACCTTACAGGCTAGAAGAGAGTGGCATGATATATTTAAAGTTCTAAAAGAAAAAAAAAAAACTAGAAACAGCGAAGA
>JABWHU010001658.1:5355962-5371675 GCA_014189135.1 Dicerorhinus sumatrensis harrissoni
TGCTGCATACAAGAGACACACTTCAGACCTAAAGACACTCACAAACTGAAAGTGAAGGGATGGAAAAAGATACTCCATGCTAATGGCAATGAAAACAAAGCTGGGGTAGCTATACTAATATCAGACAAAATAGACTTTAAAACAAAAACTGCAACAAGAGACAAAGAAGGGCACTACATAATGATCAAGGGAACAATCCAACAAGAGGGTATAACACTTGTAAATATCTATGCACCCAACATAGGAGCACCTAAATATATAAAGCAATTATTAACAGACATAAAAGGAGAAATAGACAGTAACACAATAATAGTAGGTGACTTTAACACTCCACTTACATCAATGGATAGATCATCCAAATAGAAGACCAATAAGGAAACATTAGCTTTAAACAACCTTAGACCAGATGGCCTTAGTAGATATATACAGAACATTCCACCCAAAAACTGCACAATATACATTATTTTCAAATGCATATTGAATATTCTCCAGGATGAACACATATTAGGAAACAAAACAAGTCTCAATAAATTTAAGATTGAAATATTAACAAGCATCTTTTCTGACCACAATGGTGTGAAACTACAAATCAACTACAGGAAGAAAATCAGAAAATCCACAATTATGTGGAGATTAAACAAAATGCTACTGAACAATGATTGTGTCAGTGAAGAAATCAAAGGAGAAATAAAAAATACCTGGAGACAAATGAAAATGAAAATAAGACATGAGAGAATTTATGAAATACAGCAAGAGCAGTTCTAAGAGGGAAGTGTATAGCAATACATGCCTACCTCAACAAACAAGAAAAATCTCAAATAAACAATCAAAGAGTGCACCTAAAGGAACTGAAAAAGAAGAACAAACAAAACCCCAAATTAGTAGAAGGAGGAAAATAATAAAAATCAGAACAGAAATAAATGAAATAGTGATTAGAAAAATAATAGAAAAAAATCAATGAAACCAAGAGCTAGTTCTTGGAAAAGATAAAGAAAATTGACAAATCTTTAGCTAGGCTCACCAAGAAAAAAAGAGGGAAGGCTCAAACAAATAAAATCAGTAATGAAAGAGGAGAAATTACAACAGACATCTCAGAAATACAAAAGATCATAAGAGAATTCTACAAAAATCTATCCAATAAATTAGATAATCTAGAAGAAATGGATAAGTTCTTAGAATCATATAACCTTCCAAAACTGAAGCAAGAATAAATAGAGAATTTGAATATACCAATCACCAGTAAGGAGATCAAAACAGTAATCAAAAATCTGCCAAAAAATAAAAGTCCACGACCAGATGGCTTCCCTGGTGAATTCTACCAAACATTCAAAGAAACTTAATACCTATCCTTCTCAAATTCATCCAAAAAATTGAAGAGGAGGGGAAGCTTCCTGACTCATTCTACAAAGCCAACATTACCCCAATACCAAAACCAGACAAGGACAACAGATAAAAAGAAAACTACAGGCCAATATCACTGATGTACATCGATGCAAAAATCCTCAGCAACATACTGGGAAATCGAATAAAACAATACATTAAAAAGATCATACACATGATCAAGTGGGATTTATTCCAGGTATGCAAGGATGGTTCAATACCCACAAATCAATCAATGTGATACACCACATTAACACAATGAAGAAGAAAAATCACATGATCATCTCAATAGATGCAGAGAAAGCATTTGACAAGATACAGCATCCATTTATGGTAAAAACTCTGAATAAAATGGGCATAGAAGGAAAGTACCTCAAGACAATAAAGGCCATATATGACAAACCCACAGCTATTATCATCCTCAATGGTGAAAAACTGAAACCTATCCCTCTAAGAACAGGAACCAGACAAGGATGCCCACTCTCACCACTCCTATTTAACATAGTATTAGAAGTCCTAGCCAGAGCAATCATGCAACAAAAAGAAATAAAAGGGATTCAAATTGCACAGCAAGAAGTGAAACTGTCACTATTTGCAGATTATATGATTTTATATATAGAAAACCCTAAAGAATCCACCAGAAGACTTTCAGAAATAATAAATGAATATGGTAAAGTTGTGGGATACATAATCAACATAAAAAATCACTTGCATTTCTATACACTCACAATGAAGTAGCAGAAAGAGAAATTAAGAATACAATCCCACTTACAACTACAACAAAAAGAATAAAATACCTAGAGATAAGCTTAACTAAAGAGGTGAAAGATGTATACACTGAAAACTATAAAACAATGTTGAAATATATTGAAGAAGACACAAAGAAATGGAAAGATATTCCATGCTCTTGGATTGGAAGAATTAACATAGTTAATATGTCCATACTTCCTAAAGCAATCTATAGATTCAATGTAATCCCTATCAAAGTTCCAACAATATTTTTCACAGAAATAGAACAAAGAATACTAAAATTTATATGGAACAACAGAAGACCCTGAATAGCCAGAGGAATCCTGAGAAAAAAGAACAAAGCGGGAGGTATCACACTCCTTGATTTAAAAATATATTACAAAGCTATAGTAACCAAAACAGCATGGTACTGTCACAAAAACAGACACACAGATCAATGGAACAGAATTGAAAGCCTGGAAATAAACCAACACATCTACAGACAGCTAAAGTTTGACAAAGGAGCCAAGAACATACAATAGAGAGAGGAAAGTCTTTTCAATAAATGGTGTTGGGAAAACTGGTCAGCCATATGAAAAAAAATGAAAGTAGATTGTTATCTTACACTATACACAAAAATTACCTCAAAATGGATTAAAGGCTTGTCTGTAAGACCTGAAACCATGAAACTTCTAGAAGAAAACACAGGCAGTATGCTCTTCGACGTTGGTCTTGGCAACATATTTTCAAGTACCATGTCTGACAGGCAAGGGAAACAATAGAAAAAATAAATAAATGGGACTACATCAAACTAAAAAGCTTCTACACAGCAAAGGAAACCATCAACAAAACGAAAAGACAACCTAACAATTGGGAGAAGATATTTGCAAACCATATATCTGATAAGAAGTTAATCTCCCAAATACATAAAGAACTCATACATCTCAACAACAAAAACTAAAAACCCAATTAAAAAATGGGCAAAAGATCTGAACAGACATTCCTCCAAACAAGATATAGAGACGGCCAACAGGCACATGAAAAAATGTTCAACATCATGTACTATCAGAGAAATGCAAATCAAAACTACAATGAGATATCACTTCACTCCTGTCAGAATGGCTATAATTAACAAGACAGGAAACAACAAGTGTTGGAGAGGATGAGGAGTGAAGGGAACTCTCATATACTGCTGGTGGGAGTGCAAACTGGTGCAGACACTGTGGAAAACAGTATGGAGATTCTTCAAAAAATTAAGGATAGAACTACCATACAATCCAGTTACTCCACTGCTGGGTATTTATCCAAAGAACCTGAAAACATGAATGTGTAAAGATACATGCACCGTTAAGTTCATTGCAGCATTATTCACAATAGGCAAGACTAGGAAGGAACCTAGGTGCCCATCAAGGGACGAATGGATAATGAAGATGTGGTGTATAAACACAGTGGAATACTATGCAGCCATAAGAAACAATGAAATCCAGCCATTTGCGACAACATGTATGACCTAAGGGCATTATGCTAAGCAAAATAAGTCAGAGGGAGAAAGTCAAATACTGTATGATTTCACTCATAAGTAGAAGATAAAAGCAACAACAAACAATCACATAGAGATAGAGGTTGCATTAGTGGTTACCAGAGGGAAAGCGGGGAGGGTGCGGGCTGTGACAGGGATGATTAGGCACATGTGTGTGTGATGGATTGTAATTGGTCTTTGTGTGGTAACCATGATGTAATCTATACAGGAATCGAAATATAATGATGTACACCTGAAATTTATATAGTGTTATAAACCAATGTTACAGCAATAAAAAAAAAGAAAAGACATGGAGGACACTTAATTGCATATTACTAAGTGAAAAAAGCTGATCTGAAAAGAGTACACACTGTATGAATCCAACTATACGACATTCTTGAAAATGCAAAACTATGGAGAGAATAAAAAGATCAGTGGTTGCCAGGGGTGGGGTGCAGGGAGATGAATAGGCAGAGCACAGAGGATTTTAAGGTCAGTGAAAATACTCTGTATGATACAGTAAATATCATTGTACATTTTTCCAAACCCACAGCATGTACAACTCCAAGAGTGAACGAACCCCAAGGTAAATTATAGACTTTGGGTGCTTATGATGAGTCAATGTAGGTTTAGCCTTGGTAAAAATTATACCATTTAGTGAGCGATGTTGATAATGGAGGAGGCTATGCATGTGTGGGGGCAGGGAGTACATGGGAAATCTCTGTACCATCCTCTCAATTTTGTTGTAAACCTAAAACCGTTAAAATCAAGTCTTAACCAAAAAAAAAATGACACAGTTACTCACTGAAGATGGAATATTTGGCTGCATGAATGAACTAATTTGTTTCTCCACTAACATACTATTTTAAAGACATCTAAGAATATTTGGTTATCAGGAAATTTAAAATTTGTTTATTTCTAGGCCTCTAGAGCTCAAGTTGGGACATGAACTCAGACTTGAATAAATTTATCAGCACTGAGTATTTCAAGCTAGGTTTTAAAGCAAAAAGGACAATTCTCTTATATTTATGGATATATGAGTTACTCAGCATGGCTGTAACTTCAAATAGGAATGGAAAGTACAGGCAGTTATGATGTCGAGGCTGACAAGGGTCAGGTGAAATAGAGAATTGTGGGCTAAGCATGGCAGTTTGGTTTCTGTCCAATAGACAAGGGAGACCACAGAAACTTGTAAGCAAAAGAGAGCCATGCTCAGATTCTTGTTGTGCAGAAATTGCTTGGATAGATTGGCACAAGCAAAAGTGGCCAAATATCATGCAAGGAGGGGACTCTGCATTCCCCTCTCTCCTAGTATTCAATAGTTTGACATGTTGGCATCTCCCGTTAGACCTAGATCCACAAGAATATGAATTTTCTTTACTAATATTTTTTTAAAGTCTTAGAATATACTGTGCCCTCTCTAGAAACTTGTTGGAGGAATTAATTCATTGACTAAATATATCACAATTTCTAGAATCTCATCAGTAGAATGTCAGAGAAAGTGGTCCAATTATGGTTGGATTTCTAGAAGGCTTAGGTGATTTTGTTGACAATATTAGAAATGGCTGGATAATCATAATAGCATCCTAGAATGGCTGGGGGGTTTTCTAAGGGGTCCTGAGATTTTAGATATGACCCTCTGATGAAGAGTGATGATCCTAGAGATGAAGACCTATGTCTTCAGATTCCAGCTGTTGCTAAAATGGAGCTGTCAAGCTGAGTTTGAGAAAAAGCTATGGCATCAATGGATGACCTCCTCAAGGTCTTTCTATGTGTGCTCAGGGGATAGGATTCAATCCACGATCTGGTCTTAGCTTGTTGCGAATTCCATGTACACACTGGTAACAGTTGAGGGTTCCTTGGGCCTCTGGGAAGTGGGGATGACTCCTTTCTGTGTGAAAATCCAATGATCCAGCTGTGTGTATATCACCTCCTGTGGGTCTTCTGCTTCAGGGCTCTGCATAAAAGGGAAATGATGGGTGAGGATGTGCACATATTTGTGGGGACTAGGAAGAAATGGGACTGCATTGAAGAGGGTGGGCTGAGAGGACGTACCTCTCTATTCACCATTCTGTCCACCTCAGGCTCTTGGTCCGTTAGAGCAGCATCTGTAGGGGATAGAAGTCATCTAAACACCTGGGATAGCACTTATGGATCCTCATTTCATATACAGACACCAAGATGCCGAGAGGTGCAGTGGATGCCTGAGATTTCTCACCTGCCCAAAAGCAGAGTCAGAAATTCCACCTCTCTAAAGTTCAAAGATCCATCCTAATAAAAGTTCCCAATTTCCATCCCATTGATTCTCTCTCCTACTTTCTCTCTTATATAGATTCTTCTCCTGGATATCATGGGCTGCACTGGACGTGACGATACACTGGAGAATTAGGCAATGGTATACAAACTAAGAGAAGGGGCAGGAGCACCAAAGTTCTCGCTAGAAAGCCCTATCTCTGTGGCTCCTGCCTTGAAGCAGGCATCAGCCTGCAAGTGTGGAACACACACCTTCTAACTGTCATCCTAGCTCCCCAATTTGCCCAGATAGCACTGGCCTCTTCTTCCCAAGACTTACTCTTTTTGGCAGGGCACCAGCAATGAATGAGGAAGAAAAGAAGGATAGCAAGGAAGATGATGGCCACCAAGGTCCCAATCAGAACATGCAGGTGTTTGGAGTTACCTGGAGAAAGAAGTGATTCCAATAAGAAGCAAATCATAACAGCTCTCTTTTATTGAGTGTCTCCTGTTTATAGACTGTTGGATAAGTTAATAAACATCTCTACTTCCACTGCACCCTTGAATCAAACAAATTAAATTCTCCAATAAAAGGAAAAAAGTGAAAGCAAGGTCAAAGTAAGTTGAGTGGCCTTATGTCATATAGTCAGGAAATGCCAACAAGAGGTGTGAGCTTAAGGTTGCAGTATGTGATGTTTACTCTCTGTGGTCTCATGAGGCGTATATTAGGTTGATGCTCTGCTAGTGAGGCAGAGGGAAAAGACAATCCCTTCTACCAGTTATTGCTGAATATATTTTGTTGTTGTCTATTCCCTGCCCCCAGAAAACCAGTCCTTTTGGGAAGTAGGAGGAAAGTTGACCAGGAGGAAGTGCTGTCTCCTGTCTCTGAGTCTAATATCTGAACTCACTGAAAACAATATTGGTACTCACCTCCCAGGAATATATCTATATCTCCACATATGATTGGAAGTGAGGGTGCGGTAGAGGTTTTGGAGTGAGGGGAATGGAAGGGGGCAAGATTTATACCATGCATAGAGCACTTTCCTGTTCCAGCACCTGTGCTTTGTATGTGTGTGTGTGTGTGTGTGTGTGTGTGGGTTATGCTTTCACATTTTTGATCTGACCTCATTCTCCCCGAGAGCCTTAAAATGAAGATATTTAGCCTCATTTTATGGTGGATAAAATAGAGGATCAAAGAGGTAATCATACAGAAGTAGAATAATGATTTGTACCCAAGTGTCTTTATCTTTCTGGCGTATTTTATGATTATAATAGGTGCCTTCACTTGCATCGCCCTCCATAATTTTTCTCTCCTCTGCCAATTATGGATTTAGGTATTTTGAAAATAAATCTCAGAAAGTAATGCATGAGCCCTAGATCAAGCAACTAGGAAAAATAAGACCCAGTAGAACTTCTCTCCAAATGATTCTTCCTCAACAGCAGATCTTATATCCATCAAATTCATTCATTTGGTGTCTCAGTTAACACTATACTGCACCAGGAGGTGGCAACTGTCTCCTACACGGTCTCTTGGCTCCAAGTTACGCACCTTACAATCCATTCTTTTCGGATAAGTCACTATTAATCATATATAGATTCCTAGTAAACCCTGAGATGACTTCCAATGGCAGTGAACATATAGCATAGTCTCTTGTTTACTTACTTATATCATATAATCTGAGTCTTCTCTATCTTTCTACATTCATCTTGTAATTCTCTCCACCTCACCCATAGCATTACAGGCACGGACTCTTCCTTGAACATAACACTGTTCTCACTTCCTTGAACATAACACTGTTCTCACTAGCTCTTGGACTAGTCTTCCACCAATCTTCAATGAGTTAAATACCTCTTGTGATTAAGGTCACAAAGTAAATATTGCCTGATGAGTGAGAGATTCTCTACTGCTCATCCTAAATTGTCCACTAAATAATATCTATCACTTTGTTTTAAATTTCATAGATTCATGAAACATTTATGAAACATCTGCATAGATGTTTCACATTTGATCATTCATTCATCCATTTGTGCATTCATTTTCTGACCTCCCACTTAACTATACTACAACATCACCTTTCCAAGAGCAGAGGACAAATTCATCTTGTTTACTATGTGTAGTAGGCAGAAAAGTTCATCCTCCTTCCCCAAATGTCTGTGTCCTAATCCCCATAACATGTGATTATGTTATATTACATGACAAGGAGGAATTAAGGTAGCAAATGCAATTAAGGTTGATAATCAGTTGACTTTAAAATGGGGAGATGATCCTGGGTTATTTGGATGGTCCCAATGTAATCACAAGGGTCCTTAAAAGAGAAAGAAAGAGGTAGAAGAAAAGAATCAGAGAAAGAGTTGTGGTGAAGGAAGGAGGGCCAGAGTGATTTGATGCGAGGTAAACTTGACTAACCACTGTTGGTTTTGAAGATAGAGGAAGAGGAGAACAGGCCAAGGAATGTAGGCAGCCTCTAGAAGCTGGACAAGACAAAGAAATAGATTGTCCCCTAGAGCCTCCAGGAGGAATGCAGCCCAGCTGCCAACTTGATTTTAGCCCAGTGATGCCCATTTCAGACTTCTGACCTCCAGAACAGTCAGATAGTTTAAAATATGATGGTGTTTTAATCCACTAAGTTGTGGAAATTTGTTATAGCAGCAATAGGAAATAAACACACACATTGCATTTCCAGGACATGGAACAGTGATGAATAAATTAAGGAAGAAGTCATATATGTGGGTGAACTCAGTTCTCTTGCTGCAAGGCTCTTGCTCTACTTAGTACATCAGGGTTGCATGCTAACAGGCAAGAACTCACTTCTCTAAGAACTGACACCCCTACCAGCTGCTTCCTTACATTCCCTCCCTCGAGTCATCATGATTTTCATCTCCAGTTAGGAATGGGGACAGAATAAGGAAGGCATTATTCCTGGGAAGGGGATCAGGTTTATTCTTATCTCAGTGGCAGAAAATGAGAGATTTAAGAGTTCTCATTGATCTTTACATTGACCCAAACCCCTTCTGTTGTTATACAGTCTAGGGATCAGAGAGGGAAGGTGACAAGCCCAAGGTCACAGAGCTGGAAGACGGCTGAGTCGACACTCCAACCCAAAGCTTCTCTCTTCCAGGTTTCCACAAAGATGAGAGGGATCCTTTACTCACCAGTGTCTAAGCTTGGTTCTACAGGTAGAAGCCAACTACTTGAAGAGTTTCCTAGAAAACAGGACAGGAGAGAGATGAGGAAATGAAGCTGACCATCTTCTACTCCACTGAAACTCCTTTGCCATCTAATGTTGAGCTTGTGGGAGTCCTGGGATGATCTTCCCATATCCCTGGGGACTTGACTTCCTCCCTTCAAGTTCCAGAGATGGAACAGGAGAAGTTGATGATGAAAGATGCCTATACTCAAGAAGAGGTCTCATACCTTGCATTAAAGGCATCTGTACCACCTGGGAAATCACTCTGAGGGTGAAAGATCAGGAGGGGCTTCTGGTAAATGGATAATAGGGAGGGACAGATGCAACCTCTGATCTCCCCAAACTAAGCCTGGCTGCTCCTCTTCCTAGCTCTGCCCTGACCCCTTTCTTCATCTGCCTGGATACACAGACCCCCTCGCCATGTGGGTGTCCATGCAAGATATGAAGGAGGATCTTGGAGGTGCATTCTCACTCTCTTTTTTCCTTCCTCTTCATTTACCTGTGCTTCTTTCTTTCCAGAATTCTTAAGCATCCCCTCATTATCAGCAGGACACCTCTCAGATATGGCCTCAAAATTTAGTCTGAGTCACGAGACATGGGGCAGGCTTGGAGCTTCCTCACCTGTGACAGAAAGGCGCAGTGGATCACTCGGGTCTGACCACTCATAGGGAGAGACATTGAAAGAGCCGTAGCATCTATAGGTCCCGTTGTGGGCTGGTGTCACGGGGCCCAGAGGGAAGATGGCCTGGAACGTGCCATTATGGCTCTGTCCTCCAGCAAGCCAGTGTTCATGGGCCTTCCCCTCGCTGGATAGAAGGTACACATCAAATGAGCTCTCAGAGCTGCAGAACAGGGTCACATTCTCCCCTAACCTCACCATGGGGCTCAGGCTGGCTAAGAGAGAAGGTTTCTTGTATAGTCCTGGAAGAAAAAGAGACAGTTTAGTTAGAGAGGCTCTTCCTTACTCACAGTGTCCACACCTGAAGGACCTGAACTGAGAATTCACTATCCCTGTTATCTGACTTCTCTCTCTCTCCCCCTCATGTATCTCTCTATCCTTCTACTTTCTCTGTCTCTTGCTCTCTCTCTCTCTATGTCTCTGACCTTGCCTCCCTCCTATTTTTTTTCCTTTTGATATATTTTTTACTCTCTTTTCCTCTCCTTGGATTGGTTCGTTTGATATGTATCTTTTCCTTTCATTCTGAGTATTTCAGTTTCCATCTTGAACCTATCTTTGTGCATCTCTCTCTTGCTCTCTTTCTCTCTCCATCTCCATGACTTTCTCTGTTTCTCTGTCTCTCTAGTTCTCTTTTAGAATTTATCATCCACCTCCACATCACCATTTTTCTCTATCTTTGTGCCCCCCACTCACGTCTTTGCTTTTTAGGGCTTTTATCTTCCCCCTCCCATCTTTCTCTCTACTTGTCTATCCTTTTTTCTTTTTCTCCACCTCTTTTTTTCTTTTTATGTGTCTCTGAGCCAGTGTATGTCTGTCTCTCTCTTCCATCCTTCTGGCCTTCTGTATGTGTGTGTATGTGCATGTGTGCATGCGTTTCTATGTCTCTACTCTTCACTGACTCTGCTTTCTCTCTGGCTGCATCTTTCTGTGGTATTTTGACATCAGGAATCCTACAACATCTGGTAAGACCTTGGAACATGTGCCTGAGCAACAACTTTGGGAACCCATAAAACACAGAACATGTAGGGGCTGGTGTTTGGCTCCTTCACCTAGGACCATGGTATCTTGGCGCACAACATGGCTCTACCACATGGAATGAATCATGTCAGAGTAAACACAGCATCTATGAGTGCCACATGGGACGAGGACAGGTCAGCCTGATCCTGTAATGTGGGTCAGATATGTGGTGTGCCTTTGGGTTCTCCTGCTAGAGAAGAGACTGTGGAGTTAAAATGGAAACCAAGCTTCTAAACCATCCCAGGTCTCTGAACAGACTCAGAGCAGAAGGGCACCCTCCTTCGGATACATGAATATCTGTCCATATATCTCCCTTCACTATTTGTCTCCATTTCTGACTCTCCTGTCTTTGCCCCTATATCTTTCCTTTATGCTGTAACAAATGGTCTATATCGTTTCTCTTCTTACATCATCTCTCTTGGTATAGCTGTCACCAAGTATGCCTCTTTTCGTAAGAACTCTATGCTCATCTCCCTCATCACTACTTGGAGTTTCCAAGTCCTAGAACATCCCATCTACATCCCAAAGATGACAGCGGGCAGGTCTGGACACTCTCACCTGTGATCATGATGTGCAGGGGGTCACTGGGGGTCGACCACTCATGGGAGGAGTAATTGATAGAACCGAAGCATCTGTAGGTCCCTGCATCGGCAGTTGTCATGGGACCCACGGTGAAGTCGGCATGGAAGCCCCCATCATGGGGCTGTCCAATAAGGTGCAAGGGCTTCTTCATTACCCCCTCTCTGTGCAGAATGAAGCTGTCAAACATGATCTCTGAGCAACACTTCAGGGTCACATATCCACCCGATTGCACCAGGGGACCTGGCTGGGCCAAGAGGGAAGGTTTTCTGTAGACTCCTAAGAACATAGATGTTGTGAGTTTAGAAGGAGCCAGCCTTCCTCACCCCATTCCATGGGACCTGGAATGAGTGAGGATTTCTTCTCATGTCTGCCTTTCTCCTTCCTCTCTGCATCCTTTTCTATCTGAATGTCCCCTTCTGTCTCTCTCTCTCCTTTTCTCTGTCTCTCTGTCTCTAGCATCACCAGACTCCATTCCCACTGTGCTGTCTTTGGCACTTTTGCTGTTGTATCCATTTCCCACAGACCCCTTTCCTGTTTTCTGTGGTGGGGGTGGGAGAGTGACTACTGCAGGATACACCTCCCGGCTCTCTTATCAGCCCAGCCATGTTGTTTTTTTATTAATTGTAAATTCCTGGTAGAAGGTAAGAGTTAAGCAGTAAGGTAGGTACCACTGTACCTCCCAATGTCCAGCCAAGCTGTGCCTTGAGGGGAGGGGCACATCTCATGCCATGTCTGTGCCTTCTTCATGGTCCCAGCTTCCATAGAGTGGCCTCTGAGGCTGGCTGTATGAACACTGACCTCTCCCCGTGTCACTGCAATCTAGTGGTGACATCAGCATCCTATCCTTACCTATCACTTAGGTAGCCTCACTTCCCCTGTTGGGCTTCCTAATTTATCCTTCACCTGGGTATCTGTATTGGTTACTTATAGTTCTGGATGTCAGAAACCCAAGACAGGTCTCACTGGGCTAAAATCAAGGTGTCTATAATGCTGTGTTCCCTATGGAAGATCAAGGGGTGAATTTATTCCTGTGCATTTTATGGCTTACAGAGGCTACCTGAATGCCTGGTTCCCTTCCTGCAACCTCAAAGCCAGCAATGTCTGGTGGAGTCATCTCAAGCTGCATGACTCTGATGCTCACTCTCCTGCTTCCTTTGTTCTCTTATGCAAACACTTGTAACGACCTCGATCCCACCCAGATAATCCAGGATGATCTCCCCATCTCAAGGTCACCTGATTAACAACCCTAACTCCATCATCAATGTTAATTGGTCTTGGATTGCAACATAATATATTGGTAAATTTGGAGTATTAAGATGTAGATCATCGAGTGGTCGTTATTCTGCCCATCACAGTACCCTACTCCCTGTATTAAATCCTATTTTATCTAAAATACTTGGAGTGGTTCCTGCAGTTCTGACTGGAGCCTGACTGACATTCCCACAAGAAAATTCTGGAATTAGGAAGATTGGGACAGTGAATAGCCACTCTGGATAAGAGCTCTCTGACCTGTGACCACAATCACCAGGGGTTCACTGGGTGCTGACCACACAGAGGGGGAGTGCCTGTAAGAACCATGACATCTGTAGGTCCCCGCATGTGCTGGGGTCACAGGGCCCAGGAGGAAGCTGTTCTGGAATATTAGGTCCCGGAGCTCAGGGATGTGGGCTCCATCATCCTTGTCCAGTCTGAATCTGTCAAACCCAAGATGGGAGTGACACCGAAGATTCACATGCTGTCCTTGAAGAACTACAGGGCTTGGCCAGGCAGATAAGGAGGGCTTGTCCTGACCACCTAGGGGAGAAGGAAACACAGCCTTAGAGGAGAAAATGGGGGGGGATGCCATCCCCTCCACGTGCTCAGAGCTTCCTCCTTCCCACTGTTCTAAGGCTCCTTTCCAAACCTGGGGGTACTCAGGGCTACATGAAGACTCCACAGCACCACATAGACATGGCATCTTCCTGCAACAAGTATTGACAGAGAATTTTGAGCAAGTACTGAATGACAGACTCTTACTAGATGTTGATGATGAAAAAATGGTAATATAAAACAAGACAAAATAGGGGCCGCCCTGGTGAATAATGGTGTGATGTCACCAACATGGTGAAGTGAACTGTTCCCTTTGTGTCTCCCCTTTTTGAACTACAATTCAATGGACATTCATTGACCAACAGAAGAAGCCTACACAGCACAACAGGATGCCTGAGATACACATGCAACTATGCATCTGAGGGTGGATGGACTGACCCTCTGGGAAGTGTTGGAGATGGGTGAGCACTCCCTCCCCTCCCCTGGCAGCCCTGTGCACACACAGGATCACTTTCCAGTCTGGCACGAACACCCTGAATGTGGGAACATGCCCCAGGCTGACAGTAGGAAGAAGCAGTGGCAGACCTTAGCCCGCTGTGCCCCTGTGGCTGCAAGGAGAGGCCCTGGCTGGGTCCCCATGTGAAGTCCTGCCCATGAAGCACAGCAGCCTGTGGGTCTGCAAGCAGAGCCTCTGGCAGAACCAAGCAAGCTGGGGCAAGCAAACTCCAGGCCTGTGCTAGATCCCAAAGTATAGCTGAGTGAAAGGGGGACCATGCCCCAGGGCGACTGCAGAAAGTGATGGTAGCCTCCCATAACCCACTTGTGATTACTTTCCAGGTGGGGTGGAGCCCACTGTGCCCCTGTGGCCCCAAGGAGTGGCCCTGGCTGGGTCCAGACTGAAGCCCCACCCACCAAGTACAGTACACACAAGTGCCTGAACACTCTCCAGGCTGGTGCAAGCACCTGCAGTACCCACACAACATCCAGCAGACAGAGTGCAGCCAGAAACTCTGCTCCTGCTTTCCCTAGTGGTAGCAGGTGGAATCTGTCACCTAATACCAGTGCAAATGCCCTGACAAAAGATTAGTTCATCAAACACCAGGAAAAACCACAGCAACAGTTCAAACCAGAAGGAAAATGAAAATTCTCCAGAAACCAACCCTGAAGGCAAAGAAATTTACAATCTAAATGACATAGAATTCAAAATGGCTGTCATAAAGAAACGCAACGAGTTATAAAAGAACACAGAAAAATAGTTCAGTGAGCTCAGGAATGATTGAAACTATATAAAAAAGAACCAAGTAGAAATTCTGGATTTGAAAAACATAATCAATGAAATAAAAAATAATCTAGAATCCTTAAAGAATAGAGCTGATGTTATGGAGGAAAGGATTAGCGATTTAGAGGATAAAAATATAGAAATATTACAAGTGGAGGAGGAGACAGAAATAAGATTAAAAATAATGAAGCAATTCTTTGAGAAATACCCGATTCAATTAGGAAAAGCAATATAAGGATTACAGGTATTCCAGAGGGAGAAGAGTGGAAGAAAGAAGCAGAGAGCTTGTTCAAAGAAATGATAGCTGAGAACTTCCCAAACCTAGAGAAGGAATCAGATTTACAAATACATGAAGCTAATAGAACACCTAATTACATCAAGGCTAAAAGACCTTCACCAAGGCATATAATAGTAAAACTGGCAAAAGTCAATGACAAAGAAAAAATATGAAGGGCAGCTAAACAAAAGAAAATAACATACAAAGGAGCCCCTATGAAGATTTCACTGGATTTCTCAGCAGAAACTCTACAGGCTAGGAGAGACTGGAATGATATACTCAAAACACTGAAAGACAAAAATTTTCAGCCAAGAATACTCTATCCAGTGAAACTTTCCTTCAACGATGGAGAAATAAAAGCTTTCCCAGATAAAAGCTGAGGGAATTCATTGCCACTAGACCTCCTGTACAAGAAATATCTGAAGATGTGCTCACATTGCAAACAAAAAGGCAAAGGACTACAAAGCTTTGAGCAAGGAGATAATTATACAGAGAAAATCAGAAAACTGAAGCTCTCTATCAGAACAGGGAAACAAATACTCAGTTACAACCTAATGATGAAGGGAAGGAAAGTATCAAAAGTAACTATAAATACTTCAACTTAGTCACAAACTCACTGCGTTAAAGACAGAATAATTTGTAGCAACAATAACTCAGAAGGGGAAGAGGAAAGGGATGGAATCTTCTTAGGTTAATGGAGATAAGAGACTGTGAGAAAATGGACTATTTCATCTACGAGATCTTTAATACAAACCTCATGGTAACCACTAAACAAAAAATCAGAGCAGACCCACAATTCACAAAAAAACAGAAAACTGAGAAAACATCCTCAGAAAACCACCAAAATGAAATGGCAGTCAGAAATACAAAGGAAGAGAAACAATGGAAGCATAGATCAACCAGAAAACAAGAGATAAAATGGCAATATTAAGCCCTCATATATCAACAATCATTCTAAATGTAAATGGATTGAACTCTCCAATCAAAAGACAGAGAGTAGCTGGATGGATTAAAAAACAAGA
>JABWHU010001658.1:5388158-5405012 GCA_014189135.1 Dicerorhinus sumatrensis harrissoni
GATGAAATCCAGCCATTTGTGACAACATGGATGGACATTGAGGGTACTATGCAAAGTAAAATAAGTTAGAGGGAGAAGGTCAAATACCATATGATTTCCTTCATTAAGTAGTAGATAATAACAACAACAAACAAAGACATAGAGACAGAGATTGGAATGGTGGTTACCAGAGGGGAAGGGGGGAGGGAGGAGGGCGAAGGGATTATTAAGCACATGAGTGTGGTGATGAGTTGTAATTAGTATTTGATTGGTGAACATGATGTAATCTATGCAGAAATAGAAGTATAATGATGTACACCTGAAATTTATACAATGTTATAAACCAATGTTACTGCAATAAACAAAACAAAAAAAATTTACCCTTCTTCCAGTCACAATGGATCATTACTTGGGATCTCATGTCGACAGTTTTTGCTGACCCTCTCCCAGAGGATGAAAGATTTGCTAGATTTTGAGAAAAGGATCTGAGCAGGGGATCAAATTTCAGGTCATACATAGTAACAGCTGATCACGCTGGCACCATCAGAGCTCCTTTTAATTCAGTTGTGTGGTATCTGAATAATCAAGGTGGATTGTGTTAGGTGATGTTGGATCACCACAAAATTAACCAGATTTCCAAATATGGTTACTATTATGGGTGGATATCTTTAATAGATGTATTTCTTGGATCTATTTATTAGAACACAATTTTTATTTAGTCATTGATTTGGTGAATATGTTTTTTCCAAAATACATCAGAAAGATTGATCAGAAATATGTACATTCACTGGAGAAAGACGACAGTACACATGCACCATCATACCCAGAGTTTTGCTGACACCCAGTCCTCTGTTACAGTACAGTCTGAAGGGACCATGATCATCCTGGCATTCTATATACCATTACTTTGGTCCACTCTAATGATAACATGATTTTAATTGGACTTGAGGAGCAGGACATAGCAAATTCTCTGAATCTTGTGATGAAACATATGTCCTGAAGATTGTAGAATTTTGACATAACTATAAATGTTTTATAACTTACAATGTCAGTGAAACTTACACTGGTCTTGTTTGGTTCATGGAAGTATCGCCCACTAGGTAATGGAAAACATTTTAATTCTTGATTCTGCCACAAAATAACAGGTAGAATGCTGTATTATTTGAATTTGGGGCTTGGAGACAGCAAACGATGCACAGAGAAATATTCATCTCCAAAATTTGTCTATCGATGTCAGCCAGATTATGTCTTTTCCTGCAAGCTAATAGGTGTACATGGGGCTCATTATGGAATAGTCATGATGGCAGATACAGTCTATGCATGGGGCCTAACAGCATGAATATCTCCTCATCAATGATGTCTTAACTTCAGCTGCTTTGAATATCCAAATTAAATAAAGGTAGACTAATTCAAAGCCCTTGAAACAGTGCCAGCCCTCAAGGAGACACACTAGCCACTGGTTGAAATTTGGTGACATCAGCCCCAATCCGTGGTTAGGCAGTGATTAATCTTGATCAAGATTGACACATGATCCAGATATGTGTTTGTCTTTCTTGTTGGTATGATCTCATCCAAAACTACTATCTGTGAATTCATTGCCTCATACTGGAGTACCTTCTTTACAGCAAAGGAGGTACATAAATGTTTATGTTGTCAGCGAATTCACCAGTCTTATTATATATACAGGATTACCTAAGAGAGGCCAGCCTGATAGAATTTGCAGTGGCCTCCTAGTAGTAGAAGTAAGATGTCAGTATGGAAATTAAGCCCTGCAGGGGGTGGTGCACTATTCTTTGTGGGGAGGTGCTTTGTATATTTCTATGTCCAGTGGAAATTATATGGTGTTATGTCCACAAGGCAACATCTGTAGTTCTGGGAGCCTAGGATTTAATTAAGAGTGACTCCTTTCACCATCACTTGCAGTGACACACTTGGGAATTATGTGCTTCATACCCCACAGCTATAGGTTTCCTGGGTCTAGACATCCTGTTTCTCAGGAGGAGGATCATTTCAACCATGGGAAACAATAAGGGTTACAATGAGCTTTAATTTATGGATGCCTGTAGATCATTTCCAGTTTCTCCTTTCCAGCTGTAGAAAGGAAATGGTAAGTGGTCCTGATCTTCATCAGGTAATATTGTTGTTATCTAACGTATCAGTTGGAGGTGCCTGGAAATCACTGGGAGAGTGTCTCTTGGTGCTCAAATGCCAAGAATAATTATGAATGCTTAATTAAAGCAAATAAAAGCCCCACAGGATCAGGGTTAAACAAATAAACAGCAACAACAGTAACAAAATAGACAATTTGCAACTCCTTGACAAGGTCCATTGATATAAAATCTTGTATTCATCTTGATTTCCTGTAAGTTCCTGTAATTTCTTTTGAAACAAGACCCAGTTTTCACTCTAACAACTTGTTCTTGTTCAACAACAAAGATGTGTTTATACACTAAGCGTGTAGTTATATAGTATGCAAGCAATTTAAGGAAATATGTACATATACAATCTATATAAGAACATATGTAAATCATATAATCATATTTATATAACTTCTTTCATGTAAAATTCAAGGGTCACTGGATAAGATTCATATCTGGGTATCCCCCTGGTGGAGCTGACCAAGACCCAGTGGTGCATTCAACCTCACCCTCTCAGGATTCCCATACAAAGTGAGAGGTAGTGCAGGAAGATGGTGCAGGTTCATGGTCTTAAGGAAAACATTCTAGACACAAATGCAAATCTCTGGTCGAGACTGGACCTGATCTGGGTCAGCCCACCTTTCTTGCACATAGGAGAACTGTCCTGACTTCTGTATTCTAGATGAAAATTTTGAAATTTCTTTGCAGTATCAGGTTGGTGATGTTCATCAGTCAGGCAAAGTGTTAAACTTACACTAGAAATTTTTATAGCAGAGGTTTTTATGATAAATGTTTCAGTAGTTAAAGTGAAGCTCATGAGGTAATAATATGTTAAGGGGGGATTATAAGTAAAAGGGAAATAAGAACACTAATTTAAAAATTTTTGAAGAAATTCTGAGATAGGCGTAGAAGAATGAGGAGAAACAGGCTCAAAAGTATATAAAACTCATGGTCCAGATAATAGGAAAAGAGCTGAGTTCAGGCAGAGTGGAGGCTTAACATCATCAGATGCTTCAGAGAATCTCAGGCTAAATAGTAAAGGCCAAATTAATTTTTCCAATAACTCAACTCACTTTGTGTCTGCTCCATATACGTCAATTCCCCTTCCCAAAATCTTCATGGAGTTAGTTGATTAAACTAGTTAATTAAACATGATAAATTAAAAAAAAATTAACTTAAACTTTTAGTTAATTAATTATATAGATTCATCGTTAATGGGCACCTAAAGGATTCTAAGTGCAGGTTAAAAGTACTTTGTGTTGGAGCCCATGCAGGATTCCTGATTATGATTCACTTGAGGGACTATCACCAGATTCGCCATTTTCACTGCCTCAAACCATCTGTTTGATGTGTTGTACAGCCTTTATTGAGCTGTATGCTCCACTTACAATAGGCAAAATTACTCTAACAAATTATTTTATAAGTATTTTTTTCTCTTTTTATAGACATAACATTGGTTTTTAACATTACATAAATTTTGGATGTACATCATTATATTTTGACTTCTCTATAGACTACATCATGTTCACCACCCAAAGTGTAGTTTCCATCCATCACCATACATATGTGCCCCTTTACCTCTTTCTCCCTCCCACCACCACCTTCCCCTCTGGTAACCACTAATCTGTTCTCTTTATCCATGTGTTTGTTTATCTTCCACATATGAGTGAAATCTTACGGTGTTTGTCTGTGTCTGACCTATTTTGCTTCGCATAATACCCTCAAGGTCCATCCATGTTGTGAAGATGGCACAATTTTGTATTTTTTTATGGCTGAGTAGTATTCCATTGTATATATATATATATATATATATACTACATCTTCTTTATCCATTCATCAGTTGATGGGCAGTTGGGTTGCTTCCTTGGTTATTGCATATAATGCTGCAATGAACATAGGGTTGCATAAATCTTTTTGAATTATTGATTTCATGTTCTTCGGATAAACACCCGACAGTGGGATAGCTGGATCATACGGTATTTCTACTTTTAATTTTTTTGAGGAATCTCTGTACTGTTTTCCACAGTGGCTGCACCAATTTATGTTCCCACCAGCGGTGAATGAGAGTTCCCTTTTCTCCACATCCTCTCCAACACTTATTATTTCTTGTCTTTTAAATAATAGCCATTCTGACAGGTGATATCTCATTGTAGTTTGAGGTGAGGTGATATCTCATTGTAGTTTTGATTTTCATTTCCCTAATAATTAGTGATGTTTAACATCTTTTCATGTTCCCATTGGCTATCTGTACACCTTCTTTGGAAAAATGTCTGTTCAGATCCTCTTCCCATATTTTAATCAGGTTTTTGTCATCTTTGTTGTTGAGTTGTATGACTTCCTTATGTATTTTGGATATTAACCCCTTATTGGATATATGATTTGCAAATGTATTCTCCCAGTTAGTACGTTGTCTTTTCATTTTGTTGATGGTTTCCTTTGCTGTATAGAAGCTTTTTAGTTTGAGGTAGTACCATTTGTTTATTTTCCTTCTGTTTCCCTTGCCTGAAGAAACATGGTATTCAAAAAGATACTGCTAAGGCTGACGTTAAAGAGTGTACTGCCTATGTTTTTTTCTAGGAGTTTTATGGGTTTCAGGTATTACATTCATCCATTTTGAGTTAATTTTTTTGTATGCTGTAAGATAATAATCTACTGTCATTCTTTGCATGTAGCTGTCCAGTTTTTCTAGCACCATATATTGAAGAGATTTTTCTTTCTCCATGGTATGTTCTTGGCTCCTTTGTCAAATATTAGCTGTTCATAAATGTGTAAGTTTATTTCTGGGCAGGGCAGGCCCTGTGGCGTAGTAGTTAAGTGCATGCACTCCGCTTCTGGTGGCCTGGGTTCGGATCCCAGTTGCGCACCCATGCACCGCTTGTCAGGCCATGTTGTGGCGGCGTCCCATATAAAGTGGAGGAAGATAGGCATGGACCAGTCTTACTCAGCAAAATGAGGAGGATTGGCATGGATGTTAGCTCAGGGCTGATCTTCCTCACCAAAAAAAAGTTTATTTCTGGGCTCTCAGTTCTGTTCCATTGATCTGTGTGTCTGTTTTTGTGCCAATACCATGCTGTTTTGATTACCATAGCTTTGTAGTATATTTTGAAATCGGAGAGTGTGATACCTCCAGCTTTGTTCTCTCTCTCTTTTTTTTTGTGAGGAAGATTAGCCCTCAGCTAACATCTGTTGCCAATCCTCCTCTTTTTTTTTCTGAGGAAGATTGGCCCTGGGATAACATCCGTGCCCATCTTCCTCTACTTTTTATGTGGGATGCCTGCCACAGCATGGCTTGATAAGTGGTACATAGGTCCGTGCCTGGGATCCGAAACTGCGAACCCTGGGCCGCTGAAGTGGAGTGTGCAAACTTAACCACTACACCACTGGGCTGGCCCCTCAAGCTTTGTTCATTTTTCTCAGGATTGCTTTGGTTATTTGGGGTCTTTTATTTCCCCATATTAATTTTAGGATTCTTTGTTCTATTTCCACGAAAAATATCATTGGGGTTCTGATTGGGATTGCATTGAATCTGTAGATTGCTTTAGGTAATATGGACATTTTAACTATGTTAATTGATCCAAGCCATGAGCATGGAATATCTTTTCATTTCCTTGTGTCTTCTTTGATTCCTTTCAACAATTTCTTATAGTTTTCAATGTATAAGACTTTCATCTCCTTGGTTAAGATTATTCCTAGATATTTTATTTTATTTTTGTTGCAATTGTAAATGCAATTGTATCCTTGATTTCTCTTTCTGCTAGTTTGTTGTTAGTATATAGAAATGCAACTGATTTTTGTATGCTGATTTTGTACCCTGCTACTTTACTGTATTTGTTAATTATTTCTAATAGTTTTTTTGGTGGATTCCTTAGAGTTTTCTATATATAAAGTTATGTCATCTGCAAATAGTGACAATTTTACTTCTTCATTTCCAATTTGGATAAGTTTTATTTCTTTTTCTTTCCTACTTGCTCTGGTTAGGACTTCCAATACTATATTGAATAAGAGTGTTGACAGTGGGCATCCTTATCTTCTTCCTGTTCTTAGAGGGATAACTTTCAGTTTTTCACTGTTGAGTATGGTGATGGATGTGGATTTGTCATATATAGCCTTTATTATGTTGAGGTACTTTCCTTCTATACTGATTTTATTGAGAGTTTTTATCATAAATGTATGCTGAATCTTGTCAGAGAGCCATTTTTTGATACATGAAGGAATTTCAGATAAAATTTCCAACACCAGAAATTTCATACATTCATCTTCCTATCTTCTGAAATTCTAATAGTGTAGGTAACTATTCAGTGCATCTGCAAAAATGACTTTGTAAATAATACTAATCAGGAGAACACAGGCTTCAAAAATCCTTTAGAGTTGTTCTATATACATAAGTATTTTAATATCATATCATATGGGATATATATTTATATCCATATCTATGTCTGTCTATCTATCTATGTATCTATCTATCATCTATCTATCTATCTAACATATATCATTATGAAGATCAACATACGAAATTTCTGGTTGTGGAAATTTTATCTGAATTCCCTTCATGAATCAAAAGAGAGTTCTCTCTTTCTGTTTTTTGACAATGTTGAACTAGCTTAAATTTAAGTCCAAAAATCACAGTTTGATTGGAGATACTAAGAAGTAACAGACAAAAAAATGAAAAGGAGACTGTAGCCTAAAAATCAGAGAAAAGTGACTATTTTAATAATGGCCTAAGAAGGAAAATATGATGATAAATATATAAGAATTCAACAATCAATCCACCAATTTGTTGATAAAAATAGCGCTATTTAACACCTGGATTTTTCAAAATTATTTATTCCAATTGTGGAACTTTTACATTAAAAGACCTATGTTTCCAAAGATTTAATCAAACTGGGTAATGGAGGATTTTACACTCATTTTAATGAGTCAACCATGTGGTTTTCTCTGTGATGATAACTGTAGATGTTACAGAAAGCAAAAATTAAAATTTGTACAATTTTTGACACTTGAGTCCGTGTATATAGAAAATAGACCCCAAAGAGCCCTATATGGAAAATGTGAGGAGAAAGGCCAAGGGAAGAGGAAGAAGGAGATGGAATGGGAGGAGCAAGAAGAGGAGGAAGAGGAGAGGAAGAAGAAAAAGAAGACGTAAGACACATTTGGAGAAACATAACATGTCATTAGAAGAAGGGAGGAGATAAAAACTCCAAGCTCCAACAAGGAACTGAAAATAATCTTGCGTGTGTCATCCATCAGTGGAAACCAGGTTGTCACTGCTTCTTTCCCTCATGTCCTCCTAGTAGATCTCCTGGTTTGCAGGAAATGAGGTCCATTCTGCCAGATCCCTCCATTCGCTCAGCCAGGTTCAATCAAGTTCTCTGTTTCCATCTGTGGCCCCTCACGGCTTCACCAGGCCTCGACCAGCATTGCCAACAGAGCCAGGAAGATCAGCCCCACCACACTCATCCTGATGGAATTCCCCACAGTGCAATCCTGGAGAATAGGGGCTGGGGAGAATCAGAGATCTTTACATGTAAGCCAGGCCCATCTCTCCCCAGGAGCTCTGAAATGGAGCCCATTTCCCTTCCCTTCTTGCCCAAATTCTTTCTGTCCAGATCCCATCTCATTGTCCTTATATCAACATGGACACCTTAAGGAGGTCTATGGTTGAGGGACTCTGTCATTTACTGCTCTCTCATCATAGGAAGTTATCTTTGAACCTTCGTGATATTTTGCTAACAAGCATCCTTCTATATATCTGCAAATGCCAAAATGTTCGGGAACCCTCATCCTTCCCCATACACCTACTTTACCCACACAGCCAGGTGTATACTCCTTTCTGACACCCTGGAGCATGAGCCCTCTTGTTTTTGGCTTAGAAGCAGATGAGGAGGGGAAATTCAGAATGTCTGAGATGGGACTTTTCACCTGTATTTCCTGCTCACTGAACGTCACTTTTTCATTTGTTACATGGAATGCAATAGTCCATGTCCCTCTCTAAGGTTAGGGGGATGCATTGGGACCATGATACTCAATCTTAGTCCATCTCCCTTGTTACTGTTCAGGACTCCTCTTTCTGCCAATCCAAAGAAATGAGCTGAAAGCAAACCCATCCTCCAGAGTTAAGGTATTTGGATATCCCCAAAGCTCAGGAATTTTTCCTATCTTGTGACATTTAAAAGAGTGAAATTTGTACCATCTCACTAATGATGGAAGGAAGGAGTCTCAGACTGAAGGAAGAGTCAAATCCTACCCATGGAAACCTGAAGAAACCCCTCCTTGTGAGTTCCTAAACCCGGTGTTCTCCCTCCCCATGACCTGGGGGTGTTGCTGTCCTACCAGTCTTGGAGCCTGGCTTGCTAATTGAGGAGATGGTGCTGCCAGGAGGCCCTGGAACTAGAAACACAGAAAGGGTGAGGAGCTGGGATACAATAGTAGTCACAGTCCAGCTCTTCTTCCTGAGCTCTGCTCCATGAAACCTCTTGCTTATTTTCCTTGTTCCAAATAATCAGAATTTGAGCCTGCCTTGAAGAGATGATGTCATTGAAATTTATTTTCTCATGTGTGTGTCTTCATTGCCAGCTGGCAGGCTGAGAGACTGTATATCATTCCTCAAACTCAGGAATCATGTTGTGAGCTCTCCCATTGTTCCTTGCTCTCAGCTCACCTGTATCACCTGGGGATAGGGTCCCCAGTTACTTGGGAGTTATGAGCACCTGGCCAGGTGATGATGTGGGATCCCTCTATCTACTGGGAGTCAGGAAAACAGTCACTCTGTTGACTGTCACCTGGATAGGACACCTGGTCATCACTTCAGTAACTTGGGGCCCAAACCAGTGACATGTACACCCAGACACTGTACTGTAATTTCCTCTATGACAATACTCTGAAAGATAGCACCCTCCCCAGGATTAAAGTTGTAGAGAGGGAGTGAGGGAGACCTAGGGATGGAAGATGCCTGTAATACCCGAAGTATGAGTTTCTGCCTAGTGAAACAGAGGCTCAGAGGGAAATGAGTATCCTCAAGATCACACAGCTGGAAATTACTGCAAGTAGGTTCTTAAATCTCCCTCCTAGTGAGTCTACCTCTGAGTGTACCCTGAATCCACCTACTCAGTTCCTTGTCTACCACCTTCATGTCTAAGCCACCATGATTTTTCCCCACAAGGACTATCATAAGCCTTTCACCAGGCCTGTGGCTTCCTCTCATTTCCCCTAAATCAATTCTTTTCAATTATGCCAATGTGTTATTTCTAAAATAGAATGCAGAACATGACACATTTATGATCAAAAATCGTGAGTGGCTTTCCATCTCAGTCAGAACAAAATCCAAGCTCTTTCCAACTGCTAATGAACATTCACATAATTCAGATCCTGTCTACCTCTATCAACTTGGCCTCCCCCACCACACATCAGCAACACTGGTCGGGTTGGATTCATAGTGCTCATGGATATATCTGTTGATACTCTCTCTCAACCAATCTTGTCAAGACAGACACTGTCATTAATGTAGCTCCTTAAATGTCACCTCCTCTGTGGGAACTCATCTACTCTAAGTTATCCACTTGAGCTTTCTCTATAACGTGAGCCTATTTTACTTCTCTGTCAAGTGACACTATTGCAGTTTTATGCAGAACACTTTCATTACGTGTTAAGCATTTATTTTCCTCTCCCATTCCTTTACTCAACCCTGGGATGTGATTATCATGAGGACAAGGGCTTCCTCCTTCTTAGCTGTTGCGTATTTAACTCACAGAACTTTACTAGTGGACAACAAATAGTCCCGGTGCTGCCTTCTGTCCCTCCCATCCCCCATCATCCCCATCCCCACAGACCCTGATGGAGGGAGGATAAGCATCACTCCTGGGCGGCAGGTCAGGATCACTAGGACCCCTTCCTCCCTTTTGGAAGGGGTCTCGGTCTCAGAACACGAGAGGCCCAATGCCCCGTCTGACTCCCATGCTGACCACAGCCTCAAATGCTGACGGAGAACCTGGAGGCCAGAGAGGGAGGGTGACTGGCCAAGGTCGGAGCTGGGAGGTGGCAGAACCAACACTCACACAGAAGCCCTCTGTCTCCTCAGGGTTCATGGATTAAATTCAGGCCTCCTGGTCCACCTTCCGTGGTGCTTGGTCCTGTGCGTGATGGGCAAGTACTTTCAGGAGATCCTAGGGAAAAGGACAGGGAAGGGTGAGCCAGTGTCCTTCCTCGCCCACTGACGTAGGACCATTCCTCTGGAGGGCTGGTCCCCCGCCTACCCCTCGCTATGCCATCCTCCTGAGGACTGATGGGGGTCCTGGGACCCCTCCCTAGGATCCCTCTGGGGACAACTCCCCCCCTGAAATGTGAAGTGTAGAGGGGAGTAGGAGATGTCTGGTGAGCAAAGAGTTCTCTGTTCAAGAAAGACTATCTCCCCTGCAGACAAGAGGTGCCTGTTCAACTCCTGGAAATCACCCAGGTGAGGTCATCAGCAGATTCTGGGAAATAGACAACAGTGAGGGTCTGATGTAACTTCTGATCTCCCCAAACGAGGTTTGGCCTCACCCTCTCCTGGTTCTGCCCTGACCCCTTTCTCCATCTGCCTGGATACATAAGACCCCAAGGAGGACCTCAAACAAGACATGGGGAAGGGTTTTGTAGGGATCCTGTCTGCCTCCATCCATGAGAGAAGCTGGGACTTCCTAGAGTGTTACATGTGTTCACTTCTTAGGACACCATTTCTGAGTGTTTGTCTCTCTCTCCAGAAGACCTGGCCTCCCCTGTCACCACCCTCCATTGCTTTCAGATATGGCTTTAGGATTTATTCTGTGCCCATAATAACAGCACTAATGAGTGGAAGGGGGAGTCGGAGAAAGAGTTTCTTGTACAGACCTGGTAGAAAAAGTGACTTTAGTTTTAGAGCATACACCTTACTCAACTATTTTTGGGCATGAACGGAGGATATTTTTTCGTCATAGTGAGACACTCCTGCCCCTCTTCCTATGGCTCTCTGCTTCTCTGTTTTGTCTTTGTGCCTCTGACCCAGTGAGAGGGTGTGTACATGTGTGTCCTTCCTGCCTCTTCACTGCCTTGGTCCTCTTACTTTCTGTCTGTGCCTCTGTGGTACACTTGTCCTCAAAGCCATGGGAGATGTAGGATCTTTCTGGAACTTGGAAATAAGTAGTCATGTTGGAAACGCTCAGAAAACATGATACTTGGCAGGAAAGATGAGACTGTGGGTCTCTCCATTTTTCAATTCTTTGTAGAAGAATGTGCCAAAATCTCCACAGGATCTGCAAGAACCTCACAGACTGATACTGCAGGGACTGGCTAGTGTGTCCCTGCACCCCAAGGTGCTGGAGGGCACCACTGGGTGGTGATGGTTGGAAGTGATCACTCCTCCCTCTTTGTGCAAAAGGACGTGTTAAACCACACTGTTGATCAACTCGCCAGTGTCCTTATCTCTGTTCAGATCTTTCACAGGTCTGGCTGCAGGGATATCTGCTGTGTCATTCTCATGGCAGAGGAAGGGGCTGTGGAGTTAGAGTAGGAACCAGCTCTCAACCGTCACTTGTTGCTTGAGCTGGGGACACCCCTCATTTTTGTGCCAGGGCATCCTTCTTTCATATTCTTTCTCTTCTGTTCTGTCACTGGCTTTCTCTTGAGCTTATAGTAAGTACTGGTTTTCTTCTCTTTACTCTTCTATGTTCTCTCTCTCCTGAGTTTGTTAGTACCTCTATGTGTCTGTCTGTCTCTCTCTGTACTCACATTGTACTTAACACCACATCATCCCTGAGGCTCCAGGGCACAAAGAGAACAGGGGTGGGGCTGGCTCTGTGGCTTAGTGGTTAAGTGTGCACGCTCTGCTACTGGCAGCCCGGTTTGGGATCCCGGGTGCTCACCGACGTGCTGCTTGTCTGGCCATGCTGAGGCTGCATCCCACATACAACAACTAGAAGAATGTGCAACTATGACATACCACTATCTACTGGGGCTTTGGGGAGAAAAGGGGAAAAAAAGGGAGGAGGATTGGAAATAGATGTTAGCTCAGGGCTGGTACTTCTCAGCAAAAAGAGGAAGATTGGCATGGATTTTAGCTCAGGGGGGATCTTCCTCACACACACACACAAAAGACAACAGGGGTTGTGCCAACCATGCTCACCTGTGATCACCATGTCCAGGGGGTCACTGGGGACCGACTACTCATCAGAGGAGTAACTGAGAGAGCCATAGCATCTGTAGGTCTCCACATGGGCAGATGTTACAGGGCCCATGGAGAAATGAGCTTGAGTGTGCCCATCAGGAAGTTCCTCTACAAATCGCTGAGAATGCCATGTCTCTCCCTCCTTGAGGAGGATAAATGTGTCAAACGCCAGTTCTGAGTGACAGCTCAGAGTCACAGCCCCTCCTGTGTGAACAAGGGACCCTGGGTGGGCTGAGATGGAGGGCTTTGTGAACACACCTGGGAAGAAAGGGAGTGTGAGTTTCCATGTGCACCCTCCCCACCCTTCTCCTGATAGTTTCAGAGTGATTTCTACCTCTCTCAAGCCCAAATCTCTCTCAATTCCTTCCCACGCCCTTCTTACTGCATTTTTTATGAGCCTCATTCTCCATCCTCTCCCTCATGACTTTTATAGCCTGGATCTCATTGCCTCATCTCCATCTGCTTTTCTGTCTTCCTTGGCTAAAGGCCCCCAACTTCCTCTGTGTTGGTTGTCTGCTCTGTAACCACTCTTAGATACACTCTAACTCTATACCCTCTCCAATCTATGTGGTGGTGGGTGGGGGTGACCTTACAAGATGCATTGTCTGGCCTCTTTCAGAGTCAGCACCACTCCTAGAATAAAGGGGATGACTGTTTTCAGATTGAGGAAGGAGGAGGAAATGGAGGTGGATATTTGCCAATCCATGCCCACTCCCTGCCTCTAGAGACCTCTCCTGAGGGGACCATGTCTTACCCGAGGCTCGTGTTCCTTCAGGATGGGGCTGCAACTTCCCTAGTGGGATGCTGTTGCTGGGATCAGGTGACGTCACTCCTCCCTGGGTACTCCCTGCTGGCAGGTGGTAGAAGCATCTGCTCTTGCTAATCCCTAGGTTGGCTCTCTTGCTTATTGGCTCCTCCTCCTTCACCTGAGAACCCCATTCCCTATAGTAAACACTCTGTAATTGCATTTTCAGAGAAGGTTCTCCTTCCATGGTGAGGTCCTGACTAGGGATCCTATGATAACTCTTGGGCTCCACTGGGCTCTGGACTCTGAGTAGGGCCGTCTGCACACTGGGCTAGGCTGGACTTTTACCTGTGACCGTGATCCTCAAGGGGTCACTGTGCACTGACCACATAGGGCTGTGGCTGTAAGATCCAGAACATCTGTAGGACCCAGCATGTGCTGTGGTCACAGGGCTTATGGTGAAGTTGTTCTTGAGAAGAACTCTCTGGTGCTCAGTGACATGGGTCACATCTGTTTTGAATATTTTGAACATGACAAATGGAAGATGAGAATGACACTGAAGAGTCACATTCCATCCTAGGGGAACCACAGTGCTCTACCAGGCTGACAGGGAGGGCTTGTCATGTCCACCTGGAAGAGAAGGAGGCACAGCCTTAGAGGAAAATGGGGAGCCACCCCTTCCCCTCACTGCCCTCGGGGGGCTTTTCCTCCTTTACATTCTCTCAAGGCTTCTTCCTCCAACTGCAGTCCCTGATGCCCAGGGAGACCTGATGGGGTCCAGGGACACAGCCCACCCTGCATTGGCATGACAGGTCTTCCCAGAACAAGGAATTATACTTAGAGCGTTGATAACATTTTGAACAAGGTTCTCTTAAAACACAATTTTCTATAACAACAAAATTCTACATGGGAGAGGAGAACAAGTTCTACTTGATGAAAAATGAGGTGAAATATGAACCCTGATCTTTTGTTAAGCTCTCCAACATCAGAGTGTGCCCTGAGGTCCAGGTGGCCCTGCCTGTGGACCAGTAGCTTCCCCTGAGGTAGGACTAGTGGGAGGCCCTGCAGATTCTATTGTCAAGGGTAGGTTGGAGAAACCATGAGCCACCTGGTCTTAGGAAGGCTCTGTGTGTTCCAGCATTTCATTTCCCTCTCATTATAGAGAGGACACTCATCTGCCCCAGGTCACAGCTTCAGAACTTCACAGCCTCCTTCACGACATAGAGAGTTGGACTGAGCCTGGGAGGAGTGTCTAGGAAGAGTCTCCAGGACAAAATAAGAACCTAGGATCCACAGGGCATGCTGTTCTCCTTGTATTTCCAGAAGTATCACCATGGGACCCCCAGTGTCATCCTTATCAGCGCCAACTCCTCTGCACCCCCCACCCCTGGTCAGAACACACTGTGGTCCACACAGTAAGGAGGGAATGGGGAGGACTCACCCACTTGTGTCCAGATCCTCTGGCTCAGACAGAATCCTGGAAGGAAACCACATCAGAAATGATTCATTCCCAGTGGATCCCAGGATTCCATGGGCCCTCATCCATGGAAACTGGTCATGTGTCGTGAAGTAGCCCATATTTCTGCCATGACCCTCTCCTCCATTCCCTTATAGGACTCACCAAGACCCCGGAGGCTGAGGAATCTGGGGGACATGGCGCTGCTTCTGTCAGACAAGAGGCAAGAGCTGAGCAAAGCTGACAGAGTCACAGGATGTGGAGGGCAGGGTCCCCACACCACAGTTGGTACAGTCTACAAGGTGCCTGTCACACAGGAAGATGACCAGCTCCTTCTCATCCTAAAGATGGTGTGTGCTGAGTATCTGAATCGAGCCACGTCACCAAACACTCCTCATGTCTAAAGTACCATATTTAGTTTCCCTAAACTCTACAATCTTGTAAAGATTTTAGCATCTCTTGCTGCATTTTGTAAATCATAGTTATTATTCAATTTATAATAAGCAATATTCCCTTCCCAACCTAATATAAATATTAACGCTATCACACACTTTCAAGAAGGAATATCTAATTTGTTTCCCACTAATGATTTTTAAGGCTCATAACAGTTGCAAATTCTACCGTAAAAAAAAAAAAAGATGTTAAACTAGAACTGTTGTTTTTTACTCCCAGCTTTATTGGGGTATAGTTGACAAATAGGAATCATATATATTTAAAGTGTAATCAGGATGTTTTTTAAAAAATTATTTTATTGAGGTCATATTGTCTTATAACATTGTGTTCAAGTGTACATAATTATATTTCAGTTTCTGTGTAGACTGCATCGTGTTCAGCACCAATAGCTTAGTGTTTATCCATCATCATATCTATATGCCCCTTTACCCATTTCACCCTCCCCTCACCCCGTTGCCCTGGTAACCACTAATCTGTTCTCCTTATCTATGTGTTTATCTTCCACATATGAGTGAAATCATAGCCTATATGTCTTTTTCTGTCTGACTTATTTTGCTTAGCATAATAACCTCAACGTCCTTCCACGTTGTTGCAAAGGGCACGATTTTGTCTTTTTTATGGCTGAATAGTATTCTGTTGTATATATATACCACATCTTCTTTATCCATTGATCTGTTGATGAATACTTAGGTTGCTTCCATATCTTGGCTACTGTGAATAATGCTGCAACGAGCATGGGGGTGGAAAAATGTATTTGAATTATTGATTTCATGTTATTTGGATAAATACCCAGTAGTGGGATAGTTGGATAACATGGTATTTCTATTTTTAGTTTTTTGAGAAATCTCCATAGTGTTTTCTATAGTGGCTGCACCAGTTTGCGTTCCCAGAAGCAGTGCATGAGGGTTCCATTTCTCCACATTCTCTCCAACAGTTGTTATCTCTTGTCTTGTTAATTATAGCCATTCTGACGGATGTGAGGGGATATCTCATTGTAGTTTGATTTGCATTTCCCTAGCAATCAGTGAACATCTTTTCATGTGCCTGTTGGACATCTGTTTATCTCCTATGGAAAAATGTCTGTTCATATCCTCTGCTCCTTTTTTGATCAGGTTGTTTGGTTATTTATTTATTTATTTATAACTTTTGTTTATTGTGGTAACATTGGTTTATAACATTGTGTAAATTTCAGGTGTAAATCATTATACATCTATTATCGTGTTCTCATGTTCACCACCCAAATACTAAGTACAATCCATCACCACACACGTGTGCCTAATCATCGCTTTTGCCCTCCTCCCTCCCCCCTTCCCCTCTGGTAACCAACAATCCCATCTCTGTCTTTATGTATTTGTTTGTTGTTGTTATTATCTACTACTTAATGAGTGAGATCATACGGTATTTGAGCTACTCAGTCTGACTTATTTCACTTTGCATAATACACTCAATGTCCACCTATGTTGTCACAAATGGCTGGATTTCATCGTTTTTTATGGCTGGGTAGTATTCCATTGTGTATATATACCACATCTTCTTCATCCATTCGGCCCTTGATGGGCACCTAGGTTGCTTCCAAGTCTTGGCTATGGTGAATAACGCTGCAATGAACAGAGGGATGCATGTATCTTTACGCATTGGTGTTTTCACTTTCTTTGGATAAATACCCAGCAGTGGAATAGCTGGATCGTATGGTAGTTCTATCCTTAATTTTTTGAGGACTCTGCATACTGTTTTCCATAGTGGCTGCACCAGTTCACACTCCCACCAGCAGCGTATGAGAGTTCCCTTCTCTCCACATGCTCTCCAACACTTGTTGTTTCTTGTCTTGTTAATTATAGCCATTCTGACGGGCGTGAGGTGATATCTCATTGTAGTTTTGATTTGCATTTCCATGATAGTTAATGATGTT
>JABWHU010001658.1:5407189-5462080 GCA_014189135.1 Dicerorhinus sumatrensis harrissoni
GAAGTTTTCATCTATTATTTCTTGAAATAGATTCTCTGCCCCTTTGTCCTGCTCTTCTCCTTCTGGGACACTGATAACACGGATTTTAGTCCACTTGATGTTGTCCCAGAGGTCCCTTAGACTGTCCTCACTCTTTTTAATTCTTTTTTGTTCACCTGTTCAGCTTGGGTCATTTCTTCTAGTCTTTCGTTCAGCTTGCAGATCCATTCTTCTGTATCCTTTACTCTGCTTTTGAGCCCCTATAGAGAATTTTTCACTTCCCGTATTGTATTCTTCATTTCTGATTGGTTCTTTTTTATATCTTCCATTTCTTTGTTGATGTTCTCACTGAATTCATCCATTTTTCTCCCAAGATCAGTGAGCATCCTTCACACTCTTTGTTTGAACTCTGTCAGGTAGGCTGCTCATTTCTGTCTCACTTAGTTCCTTTTCTGGGGTTTTGTCCTCTTCCCTTGGAACGTATTCCTTTGCCTCCTCCTTTTGCCTCTTTCCCTGTGCTTGTGTCTATGTATTAGGTAGGCCAGCTACGTCTCCTGCTCTTTGATAGGAGACCTTATATAAGTGATGTCTTAAGAGGTCTGCTGTGTGCTTCCCTCAGTTCTGAATGTTCCAGGAGTGACCCCTGTGTGGACTACGCGTGTCCTTCTGTTGTGGCATGGTTGCTCTCCCTGTATGTGCCCAGGTAGGCTGAGTTATGCTCCTGGCCAGCGGTTGTAATGCTCAGCTGCTTGTAGTTGTTGTATGCCCTTCAGTCTCTTTATCAGGTGTAGGGAGCCCCAGCACAGTTGGCTGCAAGTTCTAATACCACATTTGTGTTGCAGTATTTCTTTTAAGTGTGTAGGCCCCCAGTGTGGCAGGTTGTCAGGCTCAGGGGCTTACAATTGCTATAAGCCTCCAGCCTTTAGGTCTCTTGTCAGGTCTCTGAGGATTGCAGCTGGGTTTGGCTGGCCTCAGGCACTGGAGCACCCAAGTGTTTCAGGCTTTGGAAGGTGGGGCCAGCTCCCTATGTGGGTCTTTGAGAAGCACAATTATTCTGCAGCTGACAAGCCCTGCCACCCACAGGTCCACACACACAGTCAACACAGTCCTGCCCCATGTGTGTGCCCTGGCCTCCTGTTGTGGATCCAGTCTCTCCACGGCAGGAACCCCACACACTCCACCATCGCCCCACACTCTCCACCCGCTCCTTGCACACACCCTGCCACACAGAGGTGGACTCACTCACCAGGCTGCAGAGAATCCTGGCAGCTCACTTAGCAGTCCCACAGGTGCCCCAGGGCTTGTTGTTGGGTGGGGCTAGACCCTAGAGTGTGCTGCCTGCCCTGCATGAGCTGGATTAAATCTTTGCTCTAGTGAGTGGGGATGACCCTGGGTTAGCAGGCCCCAGGGAGGACTCTAATGGCATCTGCCAGTGTCTGTGTCAGCACACCCACACCAGGCCACAACAATGGCAGCCGCCAATGTCCCAGTCCCTGGAGAGGTCTCACCTCTCACTGAGATGCACTCGGATCCTATCCGGTGAGTCTGTTTTTACCATAGCACTGTGAAACTTTCTTTCTGGTGATTTTAGGTTGCTTTCTGAAACCCGTGAATTTGTGCATAGGCCCTTTAAGAGCTGGTTTTAATTTCTTTGTGAACCAGCTTTTCTGGGGGTACTCCCCAATGTTTTAGTAGCAAGCAAAGTCAGATATTATGCCACTCGTCTCGATTGTGCTGGGTACAAAAAATGCCTGCAATGGGATTGCTCCCCGGCTCAGGGCCCACTCCTCTAGGGAGGGCTGCATACCTTTGGGTTGCTCCCAGGCGGCCGTGAAGCACTGCGGCTTGTGACGGTGGTGTTTTTCCTCTCTAGAAGGGAATTTATGCCTCTTCCACCGCAATTAGGATTGTCATTGTTGCAGGAGTTCCTCTTATCCAGTTTTCATTTGTCTTTCAGGGGTAATTTTTCCATGAGTAGTTGTAAATTGTCTGTGTCTGTAGGAGGAGGTGAGTTCAGAGTCTGCCTACGCCACCATCTTGACTTCTCTCCCCAGGTTGTTTGGTTCTTTGTTTTTGAGTGATTTGGTCACCACACATGGGCCCTAACCCGCATATCATGTCCTGCCTAAACTCTGACCTTTGTGCTTGACCTAAGTCTCTCGTCTTCTTGAAAGGTGTATGTGTTCATTTGTGTAACACTTTGGATCCATAAGCTTGTGTGGTTCTCAACTGTGTTCCAGGAAGAAGCTCCTATGAACTGGACCAGGGAGGCCCAAATGGCAGCCACAAGACTGACACGTGCACAGACAGGCAGAGAGTTGTGCTAAAGGAACCTGCCCATTTTTAGGCCATGCGATGTATGTAGTAGCATGATTTCAAACCACGCATGTGCAAGCTTATGCCCATCTTTACATCAGATGATGAAACTTCCCTTTAAATGCATTTCCTATGCCAAATAAGGGTACCCACCTCCCCATGCATGGGGGGGGGCATAGCTTGTGAAATTATTCCCTATGGTCTCCATTTTTCTCTGCTGCATGCCTCAAATAAAAATTCTACTTTGTGAAACAACTACTTCTGGTGCAGTTTGATTTACCTTCCAAGAAGGAACCCATGTTTGGTACAGTAACTGTGTGAGTTCTTTATATATTTTGAAAATTAACCCTTTGTCAGATATATGATTTGCAAGTATTTCCTCCCACTTGGTGGGTTGTCTTTTCGTTTTGTTGACGTAGTCCCATTTGTTTATTTTTCCTTTTGTTTCCTTTACCTGAGCAGATATGGTATTTGAAAAGATGCTGCTAAGATCAATGTCAAAGAGTGTGCTGCCTGTATTTCTTCTAGGAGTTTTATGGTTTCAGGTCTTACATCCAAGTCTTTAATCCATATTGAGTTAATTTTTGTGTATGGTGTAAGATAATGGTCTATTTTCATTCTTTTGCACGTGGCTGTCCAATTTTCCCAGCACCATTTATTTATTCGTTTATTTTGTCTTTCAGTAATTTTATTTAGATCATAATCATTTATAACAATGTGTAATTTGGGGTGTACATTATAATTTATTAATTTCTGAATTGTCTTCACTGTGCTTACCACCAGTAGTCTAATTTTTGTCCATCACTGTACATATGTGCCCCTTTACTCCTTTTGCCCACCCCCAGAACCTTTCCCCTCTGGTAACCACTAATCTGTTCTCTATATCCATGTATTTGTTTATTTTCCACAAATGAGTGAAATCATGCAGTATGTGTCTTTCTCTGTCTGGCTTATTTTGCTTAACATCATACCTTCAAGGACTATCCATGTTGTTGCAATATATATATATATATATATATATATATATATCACATCTTCTTTATCCATTCGTATGTAGAAGGGGACTTGGGTTGCTTCCACGTCTTGGCTATTGTGAATAATGCTGCAATGAACAGAGAGAGGCATAGATCTCTTTGGATTGTTGATTTCAAGTTTCTTGGATAAATACCCAGTAGTGGGATAGCTGGGTTGTATGATATTTCTACATTTAATTTTTTGAGACATCTCCATAATGTTTTCTCTAGTGGCTGAACCAGTTTGCATTCCCACCAGCAGTGCATGACAGTTCCCTTTTCTCCACATCCTCTCCAGCACTTGTTTTTTGTCTTGTTAATTATAGCCATTCTGACCAGTGTGAGGTGATATCTCATTGTAGTTTTGATTTACACTTCCCAAATAATTAGTGAAGTTGAACGACATTTCATGTGTCTGTTAGCCATCTTTATATCTTCCTTGGAAAATTGTCGGTTCATATCCTCTCCCCGTTTTTTAATCGGGTTGTTTTGTTTTTTGTTGTTGTTGAGTTGTATGAATTCTTTCTGTATTTTGGAGATTAACCACTTGTCAGATATATGATTTGCAAATATTTTCTTCCAGTTTGTGGGTTGTCTCTTCGGTTTTGTTCATGGTCTCCTTTGAATTGCAGAAAGTTTTTAGACTGATGTAGTCCTATATGTTTATTTTTTCTTTGCTTCCCTTGCCTGAGTAGACATAATGTTCAAAAAGACGCTGCTAAGACGGATGTCAATGAGACCCACTGCCTACTTATTTATGGAAATGCAACTGATTTTTGTATGTTGATTTTGTACCCTGTAACTTTACTGTGTTCGTTAATTGTTTCTAATAGTTTTTTGGTGGATTCCTTAGGGTTTTCTATGTATAGAATCATGTCATCTGCAAATGTTGATTGATTTGCAGATGTGCACCCCTGGAATAAATCCCATTTGATTGTGGTGTATGATCCTTTTAATGTATTGTTGTTTTCAATTTGCTAATATTTTGTTGAAGATTTTTGCACCTATGTTCATCAATGATATTGACCTGTAATTTTCCTCTTTTGTGTTGTGCTTTTCTGGTTTGGTATCAGGTTAACGTTGGCCTAGTAAAATGAGTTAGGAAGCATCTCCTACTCTTCAATTTTTTGGAAGACTTTTAGAAGAGTAGATATTAAATTTTCTTTGAATGTTTAGTAAAATTCACCAGAGAAGCTGTCTGGTCTTGGAATTTTGTTTTTTGCTAGGGTTTTTGATTACTGTTTCAATCTTTACTTGTGATTGGTCTATTCAGATTCTCTATTTCTTCTTGGTTCAGTTTTGGAAGGCTGTATGATTCCAAGAATATATCCTTTTCTTTTAGCTTATCTAATATGTTATCTAATTCATTGGTGTATAGCTTTTCATAGTATTTTCCTATAATCCTTTGTATTTCTGTGGTGTCCACTGTAATTTCTCCTCTTTCATTTCTGATTTTATTTGAGTCTTCTTTCTTTTTTTCTTAATGAGACTGACTAAGGTTTTGTCAATTTTGTTTATCCTCTCAAGGAGCCAGTTCTTAGTTTCATTGATCCTTGCTATTGTTTTCTTAGTCTCCATTTTGTTTATCCTTGCTCTGATTTTTATTGCTCCCTTCCATCTACAGATTTTGGGCTTTGTTTGTTCTTCGTTTTCTAGTTCTTTTAGGTATAGTGTAAGCTTGTTTATTTGAGATTTTTCTTGTTTCTTGAGGTAGGCCTGAATTGCTATAAACTTCCCTTTTAGTACCTTTTTGGCTGAATCCCATAATTTTTGGTCTGTTGTCTTTTAATTTTCGTGTGTCTTCAGTTATTTTTTAATTAATCCTTTGATTTCTTTGTTGATCCAATGGGTATGTTGTTTAGTATCCACATATTGGTGACTTTCCTTCTTTTTTCTTTTAATTTCTAGTTTAATATCATTGTGGTTGCAAAAGATACTTGAGATGATTTCAATCTCTTTAAATATATCGAGGACTGCTTTGTTTCCCAACATATTGTCTATCTTTGAGAATGCTCCCTGTGCACTTGAGAAGAATGTGTATTTTGCTCTGTTTGGACAGAATGTTCTTTATCTATTAAGTCCATCTGTTCCTGTGTTTATTTTAAGGCCAGTGTTTCCTTGTTGACTTTCTTTCTGGATGACATATCCATTGATATAAGTGGGGCGTTGAGGTCCCCTACTATTATTGTATTGCTGTTAATTTCTCTCTTTAGTTCTGTTGATAGTTGCTTTATATACTTTGGTGCTGTTCTGTTAGGTGCATATATAATAATAAATATTATGTCTTCTTGGTAGAATGTCCTTTTTTATTATATAATGGCCATCTTTGTCTCTTATTTTCTTTTTCATCTTGATGTTTGCTTTGTCTGATAGAAATATGGCTACACCTGCTTTCTTTCACTTGCCATTTGCTTGGAGTATTATCTTCCACCACTTCACAATGAGTCTGTTTGTCTTAGAGCTGAGATGTGTTTCCTGGAGGCAGCATATCGTTGGGTCTTGCTTTTTAATCTGTTCAGCCACTCTGTATCTTTTGATTGGAGAATTCAATGCATTTACATTTAGAGTGATTATTGATATATGAGGGCTTAATATTTCCATTTTATCTTTTTTATCTGGTTGTTCTATGTTTCCATTGTGTCTTTTTCCTTGTATTTCTGGCTGTCATTTCAGTTTGGTGGTTTTCAGTGGTGCTTTTCTCAATTTTCTCTTTATTTATGATTTTTAACTCTGCTCTGATTTTTTGTACTGTGGTTACCATAAGGTTTGTATAAAAAATCTCAAAGGTGAGATAGCCTATTTTCTGATAGCCTCTTATCTCCATTAGCCTAAGCAGGTTCTTTCTTTGTCCTCTTCTCCTTCTAGTGTTTTTTTTTTTTTGTGAGGAAGATTAGCCCTGAGCTAACATTCACTGTCAGTCCCCTTCTTTTTGATAGGGATTTTTGGTCCTGAGCTAACATCTGTACCCATCTTCCTCCACTTTATGTGGGATGCCTGCCACAGCATGGATTGATAATTGGTGCATAGGTCCATGCTCGGGATCCAAACCCCTGAACCCTGAGCCATGGAAGCACAGCGTGTGAACTTAACCACTACACCACCAGGCTGGCCCCTCCTTCCATGTTTTTGTTGTCACAAATTGTTCGTTTTTATGTTGTGAGTTTGTGAGTGGATTGATATAGTTACAGTTATTTTTGATTCTTTCCCTTTATTCTTTATGTTATAGTTAAGTGTTTACTAACCTATTCTGCTATAGAGCTGCAATTTTCTGATTCTGTCCGCCTATTTATTTCCTTGCTCAAAGGTAAAACTTTGTCTTTTTTTTCAGGTATGAGGGCTCCTTTCAACATTTCTTGTATGGCAGGTCTACAGGTGATGACATCTCTCATCTTTTGTTTGTCTGGGAAAGCTTTTATTTCTCTGTCATACGTGAAGGATAATTTTGCTGGATAGGGCATTCTTGGCTGATAGTTTTTGTGTTTCAGTATTTTGAATATCTCTTTCCAGTCTCTCCTTGCCTGTGGGTTTTCTGCTGAGAAATATGCTGAAAGCCTGATGGGGTTCCTTCGTAGGTTATTTTCTTCTGTCTTGCTGCTCTTAATATTTTTTCTTTGCCATTGATGTTTGATAGTTTTAATATTATATGCCTTGGAGAAGGTCTTTTTGCGTTGATGTAACTGGGAATTATTTTAGCTTCATGCACTTATATGTCCAGTTCGTTCCCCAGGCTTGGGAATTTCTCAACTATTATTTCTTTGAATAAGCTCTCTGTGCTTTTCTCCCTCTTTTCTCCTTCTGGAATACTGATAATCCTTTCATAATTTTTCCAATTTGAGTCAGATATTTCTCATAGAATTTCTTTCTTTTTAAAAAATCTTAGTTCTCTCTCTTCCTCCACCTGAATCATTTCTAGGTTTCTATGTCCGAGCTCAGTAATTTTCTCTTCCATATGGTCTGCTCTATTTTTAATGCTTTCTATATTGTTTCTCATCTCATTAATTTTGTTCTCCAACTTCAGAATTTCTGTTTGTTTTTTTTTCAGAGTTTCAGTCTCATTGGCGAAGAACTCCTTCTGTTCATTAATTTTATTCCTGAGCTCATTGAACTATCTGTCTGAGTTTTCTTGTAGCTCATTGAGTTTCTTTATGACAGCTATTTTGAATTCGCTGTCAGTTGGAATGTAATCTTCTGTGATTTGAAGTTTGGTTTCTGGAGATTTGTCCTTTTCTTTCTATTCTGCTGTGTTACTGTAGTTCTTCATGGTGTGTGATGAGTTCTTCCTCTGCTGGCCCATTATGGTAGAAACCATTGTTCTTATTTGGGTAAACTTTCGATACTTTGGTTCTGGGCTGCTTCTGGTTGTATCTGAGAGCCTGCACTTTCCACACTCCATTGCCTCTGCTAGAGTTGTCATCCGTGCCCTCCTTGCTCCTCTGAGGTTGTTGGTGCCTTGCTGCTTATGATGTCACTGCAGTCTCAGGTGTCACCACTAGGGTTGCCAAGCTGTGAGTATTGCTGTTGCTTCCGGGGTCACCTGGATCTTGTGTTCCTCCACTGGCTCTCCACAGGCTTGGATGCTGCTGCCAGTCACTACCTGTGCTACTGCCCCCAAGTTGTCTGGGGGTGCTTCTTGCACCACTGTAAGGGGTGCCGAGTTCATGTGTGTTGCTGTCACTGCTGGGGGCTGGAGGACCCAAGGACTTGTATGCAGTCCCTGCTGCAGATGGTGCTGGTGTTGTGGGTGCGTTGGATACCCAGTTCTGCTCTGGTTTCTGAAGCCTCTTGTCACAGGTTCCACCTTTTACCGCCAGGGCGGAGCAGGGGCTAAGCAGGGAGATGTTGTTGTTGCTGCTTGCTGTGAAGCCTCTCATATCTGGTGGTAGCTGCCCTGGATCACTGCTGCTGGGGGCCTGCTTCCCTAGTTCCTCTGCCTCCAAGGAGTCCAGTCCACCCACCTTTAGATGTGTAGATGCACGGATCTCTTATGTATCCTGTTGTGCTGTGTAGGGAATTCTCTGTTGGTCCACGGATGTCCAATATTTTGTAATTTAGAGGGCAGAGTCAAACGGAACAACTCACTCTGCCATGAGGTCACTCTCTTGATATTTTGATATATACATACATGTTGAATAGATCCCCATGCACAAGCTAATCAACATATCTACCCCCTCACATAGTTACCATTTGTGTATGTGTGTGGTGAGAACTCTTGAGATCTCTTAGTGCATTTCAAGTATATAACACATTATTATTAACTATAGCCACCACACTGTACATTAGGTCTCCAGAACTTACTCATCCTATAACTGTTTGTTTCATTTCATCAGTATTTCTTCCTTTTACCCAGCCCCTAGTCTCTGGTAGCCACCATTCCAATCTGTGTTATTTTGAGTTCAGCTTTTTTAGGAACCTCATACCAGATGCAGTGTCTGTGGGTTGGTTGAGATCCCACATTGTCTGCTCTGAACTCCTCTCCATTTCTTTCCTCTTACCTGCCCCNTCTGGTTTATTTCACTTAGCATAACGTCCTCCAGGTTCATCCATGTTGTCCAAATGGCAGGATTTTCTTCTTCTTCTTCTTTTTTTTTTAAGACAGAATAATATCTCATTGTGTATATATACATGTTTTCTTTATCCGTATATCCATTGATGGACACTTACATTGTTTCCATATCTTGGCTATTGTAAATAATGCTGCAATGAACATGGGGTGCGGATATCTCATCCAGACCCTGATTTCATTTCCTTTAGATATGTCCCCAGGGTGGCATTGCTGGGTCATAGGGTAGTTCTATTTTCAGTTTTCTGAGGAACCTCATACCAGATGCAGTGTCTGTGGGTTGGTTGAGATCCCACATTGTCTGCTCTGAACTCCTCTCCATTTCTTTCCTCTTACCTGCCCCCAGAGAATCCAGCTGTGCTGATTCCCTCACCAGGACAGAAGGCGGCTGTCAGGCAGCACCTGGAAAGCCTGCAGAAGAGACACTCATATTACTCTCTTCCCCCCTGAGAGGAATCACAGGTGGAGGAGTCTCTTTATGTGCTGAGCTGAGCCAGCTTGTGGGAAGGGTGAGGCAGGGGAAGTGAAGCTATTCTCTCTACTCTTTTCAATGAGGCTGTTCTCATATTGTGTGCTCCACTGGCGTGCTGAGACCTCACACCTGGACTCCAGACTTTCCATAAAAGTCTTTCATCCATGAATGGTGGTTAAATCATGGTTTCTGTGGGTGATGAGTGCTGGGCATTCCTATCCCACCATCTTCCTGATGTCCATAATTGTCATTTTATTTTGCATTTCCCTAGTGACAAATGATGGCGAGCATCTTTCCCTGTGCTCATTGTCTTTTTGTAGAAATATGTCATCTTGCAGAATATATTTTCTGTAGAAATGTCTACTCAAGTCCTTTGACGAGTTTTTAAATTTTTATTGTTTTTGGTGGTTGAGTTGTATGAAGTTGATACATGTTCTGGACCAGACTATTATAAGATATATAGTTTGCAAACATTTTCTCCAATTATGGATGGTTTATTTTCACTTTCTCAATAGTGTCCTTTAGTTCATGCACATTTAAAAGTTTTTTTTGAGGAAGATTTGTCCTGAGCTAACATCAGTCGCCAATCGTTCTCTTTTTGCTTGAGGAAGGTTGTCCCTGTGCTAACGTCTTTGCCAATCTTACTCCATTTTGTATGTGGGATGCTGCCACAGCATGGCTTGATGAGGGGTGTGTAGGTCCATGCCCAGGATCCAAACTTGTGAACCCTGGGCCATCGAAATGGAGTGCAGGAACCCAAGCACTCTGCCACCATGCCAGCCCCCATTTTTAATTTTGATGAAGTCCAGTGTATCTACTGTTTTTGGTTTATAGTACTTTTGATGTTCTTTCTAAGAAAACATTGGAAGCCCAAGGTCATAAAGATTTACCCCTATGTTTTCTTCTGAGTTTTATAATATTAGCTGTTATACTGATCCAATTTGAGATCATTTTGTTGTATGGTTGTGTGGTGAGGGTACAACATCATTCTTTTGCATGTTTTCTTTTTGCATTCAACAAAGTTATCCAACACCATTTGTCAAAGACACCAAGTCTTAGTGATACTTTGTCTGTTTTTCAGGGCCAAGCATCCACTGAGTTTCCACCTGGGAATGGACTCAAAACAAGCTTGACCCCAACATCTGGGACCCTCTGCACACAGCTGCCTTTCCTTGACTTCCCCTTACTGGGCTCCAAAAGGAGACCAGGCTACCTGAGTATTGCTCAATCTGGAGCCAATCCCTGTGTGATTCCTAAACTATAACTTGATGGGGTTTCCACCATGTCTGAAATAACCCCCAAATCCATATTGGTGGTCTCCATCCCAGTTCAGATTGTTTGAACAGAATGGAATCAGAAATTCCAATGGCTATTTAAATTTTTCAATTTCATGTCAAGCCTTACTGGGCAAGATGTTTTTTTCCCTAGGCCCCATTTCTCATGACATAATTTATAAATTGTTCTTTATTTAACCCCTTCTCTGCTGTAGTAGGGTTCCCTCTGGTCTCCTCACTGGATTCTTTCATGCTCCTTGTTTTCTTTTAATTCAGGGTCTGCTTTTGAGTCACAGTGGAACAGAGTTCGGATGTGCCCCAAGAGCTCAGGATTGGCAAGAAAAATGGTGTCCCAGTACAGAAATAGTTGAGCCCTTGTATGTTCTCTGTTCAGTCTGGGACACAAGACCCCACAAGCTTATTCCCTACAACTGAGAGTTTCCACTTATTCAGCAGCTGAGGACCCAGGTTCCACGGATGAGGGTTGGTGTCAAGGGTTCCTAGTGTCAGGAACAGAAAGGAGTGAGATTCTGGGGCTAGGTCCCCTTGCCTCCACCTCACCCAGTTCCCTCCTTTCTGGGATTTGCATTTTAATCATCACCTGGACTCTTTCATCCATTTATTCTTTCATTAATTCAGTCTTCATATAGTTAGTAATACCTACAATTTTAGACAGATAAACATACATGCAAAAGCATGCAAAGATGTATTTTCTGAAGTCATTGGATTTCTGAAGTCATTGAAGTTTAGTCATTGGGTTATAAAAACACTATTGTTCCTTGCTTGGAGTGTGAATCAAAGTGGAAAGACTAATAACAAACATGTGAAAACATACCCGATGAACAGCGTGGGAATATGGACGAATATTTGCAGATATATATGAGTATATGGTGTATATTCATAGATGTGTATGTATAAATATATGTAACTATATATGTTTATATGATAGTCAATATATGTTAAACTACATATATACATAATTGTGTATATGTATATATATATAGAGAGAGATACAGAGAAAAAGAGAGACAGAGAAGTAAGGTCACAATCTGTTCTTCAATAAAGAATAAAGTCTTATGTGTGGGACGTAGGGAGGGGGCAGAGGAGAAGGAGGAGTGGAGACTCAGGGGCTTGGTAAATTGGAGACAGGTCAGGGAGGGGTACCCGGAAGAGGGGGCCCCATCATCATCTTTCTCTTTCTGGACCAACTTTAGAAAGTGATAAAGTATCAAGTAGAAGTGGTTAATCGTTTGATTAAAAGACAACCTCTACCCCTTCCTTTTTTTTTTTAATTTCAAGTGAGTGGCTGGAGGCCTCCAGGTGAGCACAGGAGGGCTGTGCAGAGCGGTACCCACAGGTGGGCATGTTTCCTGTATAGCAGAGTGTCCAGTCAGACCTGGGGCACCAGAGGCTCAGATTCTGAGAAGGTGATGTCAGGAGGTGAGTGATGGGGGCCTATCATCTACCCTCTGTCTAGTCACATTCCTCCGGGGTTCACCCAGGGCTCACTCAGCCCTCCCTACTCTTTATTTCTACTGATACTTCAGAGATGGGGTGCCCCAGGGGTGGGAAGACCCTGTCTCTTGGCACACTTTAGTGAGCTGGAACCTCCTCTGTGGAGTCTCTCCCTGTGCCTCTCGTTTATTAGAGTCTCAGATTTCCTGAGGACAGAGCCCTGATTTGACTAACTCAGAAAGGACAGGGTCACAGCCCCTCACCTGAGACCATGAGCTCCAGGGGGTCACTGGGGTGTGACAATAGGTAGGGGGGTGCTGTGTGAACTGTAGTACCTGTAGGTCCCCCTGTGAGCTGAGGTCACAGGACTCATGGAGAATTGGGCCTGGCTCTGCTAAGTTCAGTACTATGATCTAAAATGTGGGAGGTGGGGTGATCGGTTGACCCCTCCTTACACAGAAGGAAAGTGTCCCTCAGGCTCTATGACTGACACAGCCAGTGTCACATTCTCTCCTGAGGCCACCGTGGGGCCTGGCTGCACTGAGAGGGAGTGTGTGTCAGGGAGCTGTCCTAGAGAGAGGAAAGGGGTGTGAGGGGCTGCCCATCCGCCTTGTTCTGAACTGAGAGTCCCCAGGCCTCTCTCTGAGGACCCCCGTCTCTGTCTGTCTTGTTTTCTCTGAGTCTCTCCTTCTTTCCACCTATCTTATGTCTCTGTTTATCTCTCTTCCTCCCTGGAAACCCCAAACCTTTCTTCCTGGCATCACCACCTGACTCTCTCCTGGAAGGGCCTGTGCAGAGTGTGTGTCCCTGAATTAATCTGCTGGCTGCTCATCTGCCACTAGGATGTCCCGGGGGTTGGCTGGGGGCTGACCACTAGGTGGAGAGGTTGTATCCACCGTAGCATCTGTACTGGCTCCAGTGGAACTCATTTGCAGGGAGTGGGGGGAAGTCGGCCTAAGAGAGCCCAGCCTGGGGCTGCAGGCCAAGAATTTGGGGGAGGTCACATCCCCCCTCCTTGGACAGAGCAAATCTGTCACAGATGACGTCAGAGTGACCCTGGAGGGTCAGGTTGTGTCCAGAGGCCACGACAGGGTCCTGCTGGTTCAAGAGGGAGGGCTTCCCAGACATATAGGAGAGAAAGACCACCTGTGGATTGCCAGGGCTGATTCCTCCCACAAATTCCCCTTCTCCAGTCCTGGACCCCAGGTCTCACTGTCTCTCACCCTCTGTGTCCCTGATCCAGAAGCCCCATGCTCCCCTCACCCCACATTCTCATCTGGGGCTCCCCTTGGAGAAAAGACTCTAATAACCTGTTCGGTGCATCAAAATATGGATGGAGCAGGATGGAGATTTCTTACGTGGGACCAGGAGCTCCACTGGGGCGTGACTACACCTGGGGGTTTGTTCCTGTAACAGCCATAGCATCTGAATTTCCACCTGTGGCTGGGGGTCACAGTGCCCACAGGGAACAGGGCCTGGGAATACCTATTAGGGTTTAGCTGTGAGTCCAGGGTCCAGGAGGGCTGGTGTTCTCCTTCCTTAGTCAGAATGAACCTGTTAAATCCAGCCATGAGCCACATTGGAAGGTCATGTTCCCCCCTGAGGGCACCACAGGGCTCAGCAGGGCTGAGAGGGTGGGTTTGCTGTAGACTCCTAGGAGAGGAGAAGGCAGAGTGTTAAATGGGGCTCACACCTCCCTCCTATCCCCCAGGGCTGGGCTGTGAGAGGAGAGAAACCCCTGAAAGCCGACCCCCTTCCTGAGGGCAGAGCATGAGGCTGGGACCCCTGAGTGTCCTCTCACCTGTCACCAGCAGTTCCAGGGGGTCAGTGTGCTCTCACCAGTCTGTGGGGCTGAGATAGTAACAGTGATATCTCCCTGCATATTGCTCTGCCCCGTGTGGAATGGAGAACTTGGCTTTGTCCCTGGGCTTCAGTGGGCTCTGTAGGTGCCAGGTGAATGAACTTTCCTCTTTAACTAGATAGTACTTGGGTGTCCTGTTTCTCTTGACACCAGATGGTCACAGGGATTCCCAGGGGATCACAGAGCCTGGCTCAGCCCAGACAGTGGGTTTGGGGAGGGTCCCTGGAAGGAAATTAGAGGCTGGGTCACAAGACATTCCCCACCCCCAGTTTCCTAACTCTCAGCCCCAGGACCCTCCAAGACGTCCATCATCCCTCAGCCCAGAACTGCTGTTCTCTATCGTCAGCTGCATGGGGGTGGTCTCTTGTCCCCAGTGAGGAGGTGGGATCTGGGACACCTGGGGACAGACTCACCTGCCTGCATTGGGGTCCTGGGGCCCACACTCAGCCCTGGAAGAGAGTTCCCTGTGAGCAATTTGCCCCTGAATCCTGAGCAGAATCCCTCCTCCCCCTGAGCCTCCCGAGTCCTGGGGTCTCCCGAAAGAACAGGGCCTTCCTGTGCGGCACGGTCCCTCCCAGACAAGAGCTTCCCCTCCCCCTCCTCAAATCTCACCAAGGTAGAGAGGGCCACGAGGATGGCGTTCATAGCATCTGCTCCCTGTGACTCTGGCTGTGCAAATGGAGGAGACCACATTACCCGACATGTCAGACAGACACACAGGATGTGGCCATTGGGAGGCTGGTCCTCTTAGTCATAGGGTTGTCAAGTCAGTAGGACTTGAAGGGGATCTTGAAGGGGAACTACCCTGCTTCAGGAATCTGGCTCTCATTTACAGTTTGGAGCAGCAAATAGAGACAGAGATGCCCCTTACAGGTGAGGGTGACCCAGGGCATGTCCTTCCCCCTCAGAGCCTCCCCCATGGGGTCTTCTTCATCCTCAGCCCATCCATCAGCACATTCCTGTGGAGTCCTCACCATGGACAGTGGTCATCCAGGCCGTGGAGATACTTCAGGGGAGACACAGGTTTCTGCTACACTGCAGAGCTCAGATCAGCAGAGACACATGCTCAACATCTCACTGTACAGTTCAGGTCGAGGTCATAGTCACAATGAGCACACAGGAGAAATACAGTGAAATAAGGGAAGGAAACATCACTCCTCTCCTGGCCCTGGAGTGTGGGCTTTCTTTCTATCACAGCCCCCTTTATGGACCTCTCTTTTTTCTTGCAACAGTGTCCACCCTCATCTATCTGGGAACAAACCTCTGAGTCATTTCTGCCTCCTCAGACCCCTTGATCCCTTGGACAGAGCTCTCTTCATCTTGAGGTCCTGTCTTCAGCTTTAGGGGTCAATGAGGGGGTTAGTGCTGTGATTTTGGGGACAAAGCTTGTTCTTATGTAAATATTTATGCATCATCCACTGCCCATGTGACATTGAGCATTAATGTCCAATCTGAGCCTCAGTTTCCTCGTCTGCAACATGTTGTCAGGAACCCCACGCACAGTGGTTGTGGGGTCCGTGGTGCCAGGGACATGGGAAGGTTACTCTTGTTAATTTTCAGACTTGATAAAGATGTGTAGGGCTTGAGACATGAGAGGATCAAGGCGTTGGACTCCACACTCAGGGTGGATGATTGATGTGCTCACTCAAGGGCCCCCATCTACTCCTAACACTGAGAAATGCAGTTTATAATATTTATGAAATATGTAGCCAGAGTCTACTGCATAAAAAGAGAAATTAAAGTTCCAAAATAGTGAGGGAAACACGCACCAAAGAAAAATTATGAAAGCTGAGTGGGCGGCTAGAGATGCTTGGGACAATCTAGGGGTCATTAGAGTGGAGGTTCTCACCTCTCTGTGGACAGAAGAGGATTCCCAGGTCTTTACATGCAGGGAGCGGAGCAGGGCTCAAGGTGAAAACTGGAAGCTGTGTGCCCCTCTCCCATGTTTGAGGACAGCACTGGGTTATCTCTGCCCACTGACCCAGGACAATGGTCAGCACAGAATCACTAAGGGGGTTATCATATCCAAAGAAACAGAATACTAGAATAACCAAAAGTCTTTTAATATGTGTGTTTAAATATCTGAAAAAATAAAGGAGGAAAAGTAATTCTTGAAACAACAACAGAGGTTATATTATAGAAGAATATAGATTTTAGAAATGAACTTGGCAAATACTAAGAGGTAAAAATAATACTGTCATTTAACACACTCAAAATATTCTTTTCATCAAGGAGATAGTACAGCTGAAGATTCAATTATGAAACTGGAATACAATATTAAGGGAAGTTTGTAGGTTGCAACACAGAACAACTGGAATGAGAAAATTAAGATGCATGAGGAATAGAAAGAGAAAGACAGTGTATGTTGTGAGTTTCAGGGGAAAGCAGTGAGAATGATGTCTGCAGCAGCCCTGGAGGAAAATGGTGGGCCTTTTATAGAGATGTAGAAGGAACGTGTGAGTGCTGGTGTGTATGAATATTAAATGAAATCTGAGTCTTGATATTTCATGGCAAAGTGAAAGACATTGTTGGAGAAAAGACATTTCAAACAATGGCAAAAGATATGGGAAAAGTACATCCAAGGAATTGATTGTGAATGAAGAATTCTATACTCACTCAAATTACTATTAAGGGGCAAAGGTGAAAGTGTCAGCAGGGGAGAAATATGTAACCATGGGAAGACCTGTGGCACATATGACGTGTTTGGACTCATGTCTCACATGTTAAACCCACCACATCAGGCTTCATCTTCATGGCGGGTGAGGAGGGCTTTTGAGGTAGATTCTTAACCATCAGATGTACTTTCCATTCCTCTCAGTTGGATCTTATGCTTTACTTAAAATAAGAAAATGTTTTCAAATATCTTTATAAAAATGAACGTTGAAAATAAGGCATTTCAGGGCCGGCCCCATGGCTTAGCGGTTGGGTGCGTGCGCTCTGATGCTGGCGGCCCGGGCTCGGATCCCGGGTGCGCACCGAGGCACTGCTTCTCCCACCATGCTGGGGCCGGGTCCCACATACAGCAACTGGAAGAGTGTGCAACTATGACATACAACTATCTCCTGGGGCTTTGGGGGAAAAATAAATAAATAAAATTATAAAAAAAAAAAAAGAAAATAAGGCATTTCAAAGTATACAAGCCTTTAGAGATTTTACTGTTTACATGCTCACTAAAACAAAACTAAAGTAAGTAGTTATGCCAAAAGAACAGTAGACACAAAACAGAGAAAGTGAGATGCAAAAGTGGGAAAAAGATGGCAAAACAAACATTGGAAAACTATATTTGTATACACATGCACATATATTTTTATATTTAAGGAAACTGAAACAAAATATTTGGAGTGTTTCTGTGTGTGTGTATGTGTCTGTGTGTTTGAGAGAGAGAGAGATTTTGAAATAAAGTTAAGTACTATGAGTTCAGCTAATATGTAATGTCCTTTTCTTATCTAAAGGAGAGGGTGTATAAAAAATTCTTCAAAATTATAAATGTAAACACCAATGTTAACAATGGGAATAACTACCTAATATAGAAATACAATGCATAACCTCCAAACTTGTTGATGTAATTATATAATACAAATAAATCTTGTTCAAACCAAAAGTAGCCCGGAAATTCAAAATCAAATTTAACAGAATGCGGGATGTCATAATCCATAATGAACTCACACTTAAATAAAATGGGGGTGATAATTTCAAATTACTCATTTCTCACTAAATATTAAAAGATCAATTGGCCAACTCAAGAATTAGATCAAAGCATGTCCCCTAGAAATAGACAGACATATATATACACACATATATATATGTATACGTATATAAAACAATAAAATCTCATCTAAAACAAGATCATTAAAGAGTATTTTAAATCAATAATGTATGTACTATTCTTACTGAAAAAAATTAGCTGATAGCTATAAATATACAAAAAAAGTAAATGAAAGACAAAAATATTTTTAAGGCAACAATTTATTTTATCTTTTTAAATAATATATTCACTCAAAAACAACATTGTAATCACTCTTCATGAAATACATACAGTGTGAGTAAATACATAATGAGAGATTGAAACAAACATTTATAGATAGATTAAGTGGATGAAAAGAAATTTTTTATAGAGTAAATGACACATTGAAATGCTTGGTCTAATGTGTATAAATAGTGTAAAGTTATTGTGTTATATAAATATGCATGAAATAATTTGTGATATGTGAAAAAATAAGTAAATAAATAAATGAAATATGATGCGATGAATACAGCAAGGAGGGACTGCACATAGTTAAGACTCATATATTACCTAAAATATTAAGCAATTATTAGACAAAAAGCAAATATCTCTAATTCTTTTCACATTTCTAGAGTATATATTATATTCCCTGAATATGCTGCAATTAAATTAGTAATCAACAAAAGGGAGATATTATAAAAACATCCAACACTTCATGAAGTTAGTAAAATACTAAGACATGAAACCTTTGTTTAAATTTATGAAATACTAAGAAAAAGGGATGATAAAATTGCATCATATCAAACCTTGGGGAACATCAGAATAAAAAAAGCAGACAGAGAGAGAGCTGTCAGCAGGATGGCAGAATGAGTTCCTACCCTCATGCCCCCACAGAACAATGACTTTTTCTATTATTTTATTGAGGTCATGTTGGTTTATAACATTGTGTAATTTCAAGTGTACATTATTATATATCAATTTCTGTATAGACTGCATCGTGCTCACCACCAATAGTCTAGGTTTTATCCGTCACCATACATATGTTCCCCTTTACCCCTTTCGCCCATGCCCCAACCATCTTCCCCTCTGGTAACCACTAATCTGTTCTCTCTATCCCTGTGTTTGATTACCATCCCCATATGAGTGAAATCATATGGTGTTTGTCTTTCTCTGTCTGGCTTGTTTTGCTTAACATAATACCCTCAAGGTCCATCCGTTTTGCTGCAAAAGGGACAATTTGTATTTTTTATGGCTGAATAGTATTCCATTGTAGATATATACCTCATCTTCTTTATCCATTCATCAGTTGATGGGCACTTGGGTTGCCTCCACGTCTTGGCTATTGTGAATAATGCTGCAATGAACACAGGGGTGCATAAATCTTTTTGTATTGTTGATTTCATGTTCTTTGAATAATACTCAGCAGTGGGATAGCTGGATCCTATGGTATATCTATGTTTAATTTTTTGAGAAATCTCCATACTGTTTTCCATAGTGGCTGCACCAGTTTGCATTCCCAGCAGCAATGTATGAGGGTTCCCTTTTCTCCACATCCTCTCCAACATTGCTATCTTTTGTCCTGTTATTTATTGCCATCCTGACAGATGTAAGGTGATATCTCATTGCAGTTTTGATTTGCATTTCCCTAATAATTAGCGATGTTGAACATCTTTTCATGTGCCTGTTGGTCATCTGTATATATTCTTTGAAAAAATGTTTGTTCATACCCCCTGCCCATTTTTTGATCAGATCGTTTGTTTTTTGTTGTTATTGAGCTGTATTAGTTCTTGATATATTTTGGAAATTAATCCCTTGTTGGATATATGATTTGCAAATATTTTCTCCCAGTTGGTGGGTTGTCTTTTCATTTTGTTCATTGTTTCCTTTGCCTTGCAGAAGATCTTTAGTCTGATGCAGTCCCGTTTGTTTATTTCTTCTTTTGTTTCCCTTGCCTGAGTAGACATGGTGTTTGAAAAGATGCTGCTAAGATTGATGCCAAAGAGTGTACTGTCTATATTTTCTTCTGGGAGTTTTATGGTTTCAGGTCTTACATTCAAGTTTTAGTCTACTTTGAGTTAATTTTTGTGTATGGTGTAAGATAATGGTCTACTTTCATTCTTTTGCACATGGCTGTCCAAGTTTCCTGACTCCATTTATTGAAAAGACTGTCCTTTCTCCATTGTATGATATTGTCTGCTTTGTTGAAGATTAGCTGTGTATAGATGTGTGGTTTTATTCCTGGGTTTTTGATCCTATTCCATTGAACTGTGTGTCTGTTTTTGTGCTGTTTTTATTACTAAAGCTTTGTAGGGTATTTTGAAATCAGGAATTGTGATGCCTCTAACTTTGTTCTTTTTTCACAGGATTGCTTTGACTATTCTGGGTCTTTTGTTTTTCCATATAAATTTTAGGATTCTTTGTTCTATTTCTGTGAAGAATGTCAGTGATTTTGACAACCAAAATCAAAGATAGGTGAACCCCATCTCTGAAATAACCCCTAGTCCACAAGGATGACCTCCATTTCAATTCAGATTCATGGGGCATTAGGGTTCAGAAATGCACAGGAACTCATTTTTAATTCTTCATCACATACCCTGTGATATTGCACAATACGTTTGTTCAGAGACCCAATTTTTCACCTGTTTCTAGGCTCATTGTTTGAGTCAGATGAGTTTGAAAGGTAGATGGTGATCATGTTTTGAAGCAACCTCAAAGCCAATATGTGAAGTATTTGCTATAACATATCAAGAGCAACTTTGGTTGTTATTTAGTGTATCATGAAGGCTATGGGGTTCTCCACTCTACTTCAGTCTTACCTCACTAAATATTATTGAATATAAACATAAGCTATAAGTAGAAGTGTGTTATTTACCAAAAACAACAAATAAACTTATGAGTCAACAAATGAAAGTCAAGAAGAATATTGTCAGTGTTCCAGAAGATCCTGTGGCTTCCATCTTCAAAAAAATGATCCAACTTCTTTTTATAATATACCAACATTTTAAATAATTATTTGTTCAGAGAGCTGAAATTTACAAGTACACCACCTGACTTCAAACATCAGTGTGCTCATTCAAACTGATGGTATTTCTGGAGAAATTATACCAGGTATCATCTGATGAGGAAAATAGGGCTTAATGGTTCAAGAGAGGGTTTGGGGGAATTATTTTGGATTTACCTATTCTAATATGAAATGAATTCTCACCCATTTATTCAGTTATTTAAAACAGGTTCTGTGTTCTGATCTGAAGAGATGCAAACATCAGGGAATGTGGTAAATAAAAATAGAGAAAAATGTACTACATGAAAGTGGACCAGAACACGAAGTTGAGTATAGGTGTGGACCCAAAACTGCCATGTGGAGGTAGCACCACGTCACAGGGGTGAGAAAAGAAGGGCAATCAATTGTGGTATGGAGGGAAATTACCACAGTCTCATTACCAAAAAAGCCTCTACAAGAACAACCCAGACATTCTCCTGCATCTGAACCATTTTGACATTCTCAACATTCTCAGCAGACAGTTCCCCCAATTTATGCTCCAGATTTTATTGCAGAACCCCTTGGTATCATCAGATTTATATTTAAGATTCTACCTCACTAAATGGTGGGTTTGTTATCTCTTGTGTTTGTCTTCTGGCTGCAACTTTGGGCTGTTCTCTGACTGCGCTGAGCTTGAAATGGCAGCACCCTGAGAGCCACCATGATGAAGGCAGACATGCCCGTCTGGATGAGATTCTCCACTGTGTAATTTTGGTTGTTTGAGGCTAGAGATTGAGGGCAAAGAGATCACAGTCATCAGAGCAGACTGAAACCACCCCAAGATCCCTGCAAGTCCTTCTTTCTGTTGACAGGATTTGACCTTCTGTTTCCAGCCCCATACTGAGAATCTCTCCTTACTCATCCCTCTTGGGGTCTGACTTGTTTTGTGATGGTCTGAAGGTATCAGCTATTCCCGAGAGCCAAAAATAGAGAATGTGGGTAAGGAGACTTAGAAATGCTTAGGTAATCTCTTTTCTGATCTTCGGTGATTCTCAAAAACCAGCTAATGCCAATCTCAATTCCTTGTGGTGAGCATCTCCAGTGTCTCGTTCTGTGTCTAATTGGGAAAGAAAGATGAACATTTGGGGCTTTGTTTTGTTCTGAGATTCAGAAATACAAAGGAGTGAAGGACTGGGTTTATCTTTTGTTTCCTCCACCTCAGCCAGCTCTTTTTGTCTCTGGCTCAGGATTATACATTTCACATCATTTTCCTTTCTTCTCTCTATCAATCTATGCTTTTAGAAAATAAATGATGCAATATTTATGACACATCAGACAATTTTTCTTGAATCAAGGTTAATAACCACAGTTAACATAACTTCTACTTATCTCAGTTTGGAGTCTAGTTAGGGAGATTGATAAGAAACAAGCAGAAGAGATAAATGATAGAAAATATTTAGATGAATACATGGACAAAAATACAGATATCTATAGATATAAGATAGGCTATGATAATTTGATAAAAGCAATACCAAGGAATACCAGGTGACCCTGAGAGGGAGGAAGGAAATACTAAGCATGAGTTCTTATGGGATATGTTTTGGAGGATGACCTGATCTGGCTGAGAACCTGGTGCTCACAGATATTGGGTAGAAATCCTGCCTCTCTTCTTTCCCCTCACATAATGACAGTGGTTCCTGGTGGAGACATGACATGTTCATAGTGGATGGAAGTCCCCAGAGAAGGATTTCTGGACATTCTTCCACAGAAATTCCCTGGTAGAGAACTTCAGAACTAATTCAGCCTTTTAAAATCCTGGATAGGATTCTACTTTTGAATGATAAGAGAATAACTTTCACGTATGGAAAGGATTTTGTCAATATCTCAACCAAGAGTGGTTGAGCCAACTCAGCTTCAGCTTATGACTTTCAGTGAATCCCTCAACCTGCTCGTCCTGAAATTGAGAGACTATCTTTACTTTTCCAAGGGTGCCATGATGACTCTTTTTCAATCCCTAGAAGTCAGCACCACGGACAGAGACAGAGTCAGATCTTTACTTCCCAACTCAGCTGAAGGTTTTCCCCTTCATGCAATTCCTCTCATACTGACCACACGTGTTCCTTTCTGATGCCACCACAGGACGTGGATGGGCTGTGTGGGAGGGTGCACTCTACACTTCTGAGAAAGAATGAGGGAGTTTGTTAAAGGGGGGGATCATCATCCCACATTCCCCAGCTGGGGACTGTGAGTGTTGACAGCACCTGAGGCCACACTGCATTCCTTCTGCCTGTGAGGAGGAGGTGACAATGGTGAGGGGACAAGGCTCCTCCCTCTTACCTATAACTGCAAGGGGCAGGAGGTCACTCTACTTTCATGAGTCCTTCCTATTGATGTGATATGCACACTGATATAGTCCTGCAGTGTGGGAGTTCATAAATTCAATGAAGAAACCAGTCCTTTTGCTGGAGTTGTGCTGGGCCTCTGTTTCCCAGTGTTTAGAAACCTTCTCTTTATACAGATGGTAGACATCAGCTTGCAGAGCCCTCCAACTCCAGATCATCACAGGACACCCTGGGGTGACCATGGGCCTTGTGTCAGCCCAGATAGAGGGTTTAGGGTGGACCCTTGGCAAGGAATCAGACCTGAAGTGTCAGAGGGGACCTTCTCAACCTCAGTTCCCCAGCTGTCACTCCATGGCCCCTCCAAGACTGGTCACCATCAGCCCGGGCCCTCTGAGCTCCTCCAAGATGACCAAGGGTTTCATTGGTCTAAAGCAGGGGTGTAGGGGAGGAGTTACCCATCTATTCTCAGTCCCAGGGGCCCCAACACAGCCCTGGAAGTGAGTTTCCTGTGAGAGTGCATCCACTCACGCACACATACAAGCTGCAAGCCTGGTCTGGGCCCTTTACTTTGGGGGTCAGATCTCAGGGTGAGCACATCTCTCCCCACCCCCCCGAATTTCTGCCCACAAGTGATCCTTCTGAGTCTTGGGGTCTCAGCAACCAGGACCTGAGAGGGGAGTGGAGGGGACCCATCCCATGATTTTCCAAAAAACTCGCTGAGGCAGAGAAGGGCAATGAGGATTGGAGTCCTCGTACTGCCTCCCATGGTCCCCAGTGGTGCACACAGCTTATATAGACCACAGAGCCTGGCAGGCAGACAGAGACACAGGGTGTGACAATGTCCAGGCCATGTATGACACATCACAGTTTCTTTATCAGGAGGCTTCATGGGAAGAGGAGCAGCCCCTCTGAGGGCCTTCTCTGGTCTCCCTTAAGGATGGTGACAAAGAGACAGCAGGTCTGTGGGCATTCCAGACGATCTGAATCTCACCAGACCCCACACTTCATGCCAAACTCAATCCCAGAGAGTCACTCTTGTCCCAGAAAGTGAGGGTAGAGGATGCAGGGCAGGGCCTAGGAGCCAGCCCATTTCAGTTCAAATTCTGACTCTGCCTTTTACAGAACCTCTGCGACCTGAGGTAAATCACCTCCCTTTCCTGAGACTCCATAAATGCAAATTTTCTTCCTTTCTTCCACCATCCAGGCACCAACCAGTGTTTATTGAGCAGTTACCATGCCCAGGAATGAGATTCAGTGGTGAAGCTGATCAATTCCTTTCCTGGACTCATGGAGCTCTGAGTAGCAACAACAGGCAACACAGATATTTAGACAATGGATCCTTTGGCTTAGTTTTGGTAGGTTGTAGAGAAAAAGAAAAACTTAGAACGGAGAGATTCAATAACAGGTGGATGTCTAGCAACCTTAGTGATGGGAGTGTGGGGACCTTCTGGAGAAGGAGAGACCAAGACATGGTAGGGTTATCACCAGTGTGGTGAGGTGCCGGCATCCTCAACCAGGAAGAAGGTGAACTAGTCTGAGAACTGTGAGTAATCAGGTAACGCTGCCCTCTGGTCACAAGGGTCTTTTGTACCCTGCAAGTTTCTTGGATTTTATCTTTCAAGTAACAGGAAAATTATCAGTAAAGGAACATAGGAAGAGATTGCTATTTTGAGAAGAGCACCATTCTGTAGGGACTGTTCTGCAGGAGGACTGGACTGATTGTAAACAGTGGTAAAAATATATCTTTAATCTAGTGATGAGTCAATCAGTATTCTAAGTGTTTTACAAGGATTTCTTGTGTAATTCTCACACAAACCCTGCAACACAAATACATTCACAGTTGAGTGGGATGAGGCAGGAAGAAGTTTTCATCGTTATCATGATCTACAAGGTTTGAAAAGGAATATGCTACATTCAAACTGGATCAGGGAGCTGCCCATGAGAAGGCACAAATGTGGTAATTACTGAGGTTGTGTGTGTGTCTAGGGAGGGGAGCTGGTCAGCTGGGATGTGTTTGGTTTGTAGTGAGGAGCCTGCTTTGTTGGCACTGGAGTTTAGCTCAGCCTGATAATCAACCTCATGGAATGTCAAGTGCAGATGGCTGGAATTTATGTGAAGGAAGGAGGAGACCTGTGGAAGGGTTTTGTGCAGTGTAGGGTCAGTGACAGGAAAATTTGGGGCCATGAGAATAAAGCACCTCATCAGGGAGTGAGGGCTTGGGGTTGAGGGGCAGGAAGGAGGTTGGCAAGATGGCAACAGCAAGACATCTTGAGTCTTCAACTGAGCTTGACTGTGGTGATGCACCAAGGTCATGGAAAGAAGGGCTTGGTGGCAGAACTGTTGAATTTGTTCATTTTATGTGAGGTAGAAGAGAGTGAAGAATTGAGGACTATTCCACTCTCTGTCTTGGTTGGCTAGAGGAACCAATGGGACTATCACAGGATGGGTGACACCAAGAGGAGAAGGAGGCTTGGGGAAATGTTTATAATACTGTCAACTGACTGACGGTGGGAACCACCACCTCCGTCCTGGTCTGGGTCTGTGGTTTTGTTTATCCCAAACACTTCCTCTCTGACTTTCTTGTTTCTATAAGCGGCAGCACCTTCTCTTCATCACTCTCCATCAAAGCCTCTGAGTCATTTCTGCCCCCTCACCAGCTATTGTCCTCGAGACAATAGCTCTTCATCTGATACTGTGGATTCTGCCTCCACGCTTTGGGAAATACACTAGCTGGAGACAATTCACAGGTTTTATTGTTCTTTTTCCATAATCAGTTGATGGACATTAGGGCTGTTGTCACTTTTTGTCTATTGCAAACAGTTCTTCTATGAACACACTTGCATAAGTGTTTGTTAGAATGTCTGTTTGCAATTGTTTTTCTTTTATTTTCTTTATTGTGGTAAGAGCACTTAATGTGAGCTCTATCTTCTTTACAAATTTTCATGCACAGTACGGTATTCTTAATTATAGGCATGTAGTTGTGTGGCAGATCTCTATAATTTATTAGTCTTTCCTAACTGAAACTTACACCTGGAAGGAGATTTTCTACATCATATGGTAATTTTGGGTTACTCTGTGACTGCCAAACTGCTTTCCACAGTTATTGAACCATTTCACATACCCACCAGCTGTGTATGTGGGTTCAAATTTCTCCACTTCCTCATCAACACTTGTTATTTTTTTTTCAAACTATGGCCAATACAGTGGATGTGAAGTAGTATCTCACTGTGGATTTTTTTGCATTTCCCTAACGACTAATGCGGTACCATCTTTCATAAGTTTGTTGTCCACTTGTATGTATTTATTGTAGAAATGTCTATTCAAGCCATTGGACTATTTTTTTATTGGATTAATTTTTATTGTTGAGTTAAATGAATTCTTTATATATTGTGGATACTAAGCCCTTATTAGATATATGATTTGCAAATATTTTTCCTATTTTTTAAGTTTTGTTTTACATATTTGATCATGTTTTTTAATGCACGTATGTTTGAAACTTTGATGTAGTTCTATTCATGTATTTTTTTCATTTTCATCTTGTCCTTTTAGTGTCATTTCTAAAAACTATTGCTAAGTCTCCGTTTATGAAGATTTACTCTACATTTTTCTCACAGTGACACCTCGAAGTTCACCATGAAGGGAGTATACACACCAGAGAAAACTGAAAACTGCCTTGAATCAGTGTTTTAAATATGGGTTTTTCACGGGAAGTATGAAATGTGCTATCACTTCAAACAGCAATGTCTTGATTCCAACTGATGATATTTCTGAAGAAAGTGCATCTGATGAAAAGTGAAGGAAGATAAGACATTTAATTTTATGTTTGAAATATTTCATACTAAAATGCTGGGTAGGAAAGTGGATTGCAAGAATTTGTGAACTTCCCAGCTTGTTTGAAATTAAAATCACGTAATGGTTAATTGCACTCAATAGACACTAAATAAATGGATTAGAACAAAGATAACCTTTACCCTTTACATATCCTATATCCATAACCAAAGAAGTCCACCATTCTGGTCTTCAAAGCCTTCGGGAATAGAGAAAATCAATGGTATATTAAAATTGGGTAAGCACAAAATATATGTAATCCTGGAAATCTATTTTAACCAATTGTAACATAAAAAATATGAAAAAAGCCCCAAATGGTAGATCAATTCTAATTATACGTCTCCATGTAAAAATTCTGAATATGCTTATACAAGTCAGAAATTATGAACGAACAATAAAAGTCATTCAGTGGGGTTCATAGCCAAGTGTTTGATACTAAGAAGTCTTTTAAATGTATCACACCATCATTAAAATTAAAGAGAAAAAATTCAGGAGAGGTACAAAAATCCAGAAAAAAATTCCTAATTTCTATTGAGAAAATAATATATTTTTTCCTAACAAAACTTGAATGTAACAGAAAAATGGACTGACGTGAGTAGGCCAATAGAATTAGACATAAAAAATATATAGATTTTGATGTGTTTGCTTTAAAATAATTTGGGCTAAAAATGAAGATTTTTTTAAAGTGACACTCAAATACATCTTAATATTTTAATTTGTCATCATTATCATATGGTATTGATGATATCATATGGTATTGATTTGTTGATGCAAATAAAATCGATACACAATGTGGAAATAAAGAAGTGAAATTTTAATTTCCTTGAGGTTGATATAAAGATTATCAGTAAATCGGAGGTCAATTGAAAAACAATTGAAAGGTGGATAATCTGTAGTATGTCAATAGGATATAAACTTAATATAATCAAACCACTATCATTGCTATCTATATTAACCAATATTTAGAAATTATAAAGAAATCAAAGATTTTCCTTATAATTTAATAAAGTAGTTGAACAATTCTTAAGTTGTGTGTGTAGACATTTTATGAATAAAACTTCAATATGCTTCTGGTCACTAATAAACCTCCTTTTAAAGCATATTTTATAACAAAACTTCCTATTAATAAGAAATTATTCTCCATAATGATTGTATAAATTTAATCTAATCCCAATGGAAATAGAAGTAGAGTTCCAATTTTTCAGCCATGAATCTTTATAATTTAAATTTGTAAATTTACATATGCAAGTACTGCTATAAAATTTCTCAGAGAAAGAGAGAGCAATCATAGAGAAGTGTGCACAGGAAATGCTGAGTAGATGTGAACTTCACACAGACGTGTTGTGCAGTAACCCACTAAATGATTTCAGTAAGGCGCGCATGGTCCCTCCTTAGTCTCAGGTGTGCACTGAGTGGCTGGAGGCCCCCAGGTGAGCACGAGAGGGCCATGCAGAGCGGTACCCATGGGCGGGTGCTTCTTTCTATAGGAGAGTGTCTGGTGTGGGCTCCACCTGCACCCACAGCAGATCCCACCTTGGCCCGAGCAGCCTCCAGTCCTGGTCTGAGAGGACTCAGGGACCCCCACATGTGTGAGTGAGGGGCCCCATCTAAAGGTCTCTTAGAAATGAGAAACAGGAGCTGCCAAATGAGTGTCTGTCTGTCCTCTTTCCAGCTCTCCCAGCCTGTCCTCCTCCAACAGCCCAGCATCTTCCCTGGATTCCAAGTCAGGCCTGGACACCAAAGGCTGCAAACCCGCCCCCTCCTTCTCTTTTTTTTTTTTTGGTCAGGAAGATCAGCCCTGAACTAACATCTGCCAATCCTCCTCTTTTTTTTGCTGAGGAAGACTGGCCCTGGGCTAACACCCATGCCCATCTTCCTCTACTTTATATCAGACGCCACCACAGCATGGCTTGACAAGCGGTGCGTCGGTCCGCAGCCGGGATCTGAACCGGCGAACCCTGGGCCTCCGCAGCAGAGTGTGCGCACCCAACTGCTTGTGCCACCGGGCTGGCCCCAACCGCCCCTCTCCTTCTACTCCACACGTCCTCCAAAACTGGTCAGGGTCCTGGGACCAAGGTGATCTGACAAGGGGGAGTGGCTTTCAGTAGAAAATCCCACAGTTTTTCTGTGGGACAAGGAGGGTTGAGACACTAAATAAACTTGGATTTCAAATCTTTGTGTTCTCCACAATATTGTGGCTTCCTCTTGCTAAGCTGAGACTCCAGGCCTGATGGATAAAAATCACAAGCACCTGCCCCCTGTCTCCCTCAGCTTTTTAATCCTGACAAGGTCAGAGTTACTGGGAGCAGCAGGACAGGCCCTGAGAGGGCTGGACCAGGAGCAGGTCTATGATGAGCCACTTCCCAGATGCCCCGGAAGGTGAGAAATGAAAGGGTCTCTGGAGGTCCCTGGAGGTCACAGCCAGGCAGCTCCCCCTTATTCAGACGGGGAAAGGCTTTTCTCAGAAGTTCACCCTCCCAGGAGAGCTCAGCCCATATAGCCTCAGCCCCACCTCACGGCTGTCTCTGGGGGTTCTCCACCTGCTCCTGGCTCCTGGTGTTCAGAGAACTCTCTGGTGATTCTGACGCCAGAAATTCAGCAGGTGGGCTCCTCTGTCTTGAAACTTCAGTGTAATCTCATTTCCTCCAATAAAGGAGAAATGAGAAATCTCAAATCCTCCTCATTTCACTGAGTCGTATCCCATCCGTGTCCCTTCCTCAGCCCTGTCAGAGACTGCAGGGGTGGGGGTGTCCCAGGGGTGGGAGGTTTCCACCTATTTCCCCCTCTCATGGGCTGACTCTTGTGTGTAGAACATCCCCTGTGTTCCCATTATTTCCACCGTGTCTCAGACTTTCCTGTGGATGGGGCTCAGAGGAGACCTTCTGAGCTCAGAGAAGACGTGGTTGGGTGTTCCCCACCTGAGACCAGGAGCTCTGGGATGGGACCTTTTGAAAAATCACCATCTCCAGGAACAGTGAGACCACCACAGTGGATTCCACCCTATATATCATAAACTAAGTTTGGGGGAGGTGAGGGCATGGGTCTGCTTCTCCCCAATTCAGCCTGGCTGCCCTTCCTCCAGGATGGGAGCCAACATCTCCCTCTGCCATGACTGCCCCACCCATCATCTGCCAGCCTCAGAGCCCCTGTAGCCCAGTGGTCCTGGCACTTCTGCCCAACATCTCGGTCCCCTGGGTGACAAGCCTGTCCTTGAGTATCTGGGGGGGCATCACATCCTCTGGGAGACTCTCAGAACACCCATCCTCTGGGTGGTCTGTGCTCCCTCTGAGCAAAGGGGCTTCAGTGACTCACTAGTTGTTGATATGGGCCCTGTGGTTGGGGGGCTGGAATCCTCAGAGGGTCCTGGGTCTTAGGACAGGAAGGGGGTGAGGGGCTGGGGCTGACCCTGGAGTCTCTACCTCACTCAATCTCTTCTCCTACATCTGCACTGTGGCTGCCACAAGATCGTCTTTCTGCATACCTGGCACTATCTAGATCCAGGTGAGGGGAAAGATGGTGGGCAGGGGTGAGAGGGACTCTGAGGGGCAGATCCTCTTCTGGATGACCCTTCCTGAGAGCCCCCTCACTCCCATCCCAGCCCAAATATCTCTTGAGGAAGGGCCCCAAATAGATCATAGGGACAGGAGACATGCCTGGGGTCCCTCACCTGAGACCAGGAGCTCCAGGGTGTCACTGGGGAGTGAAAACAGGTAGGGGTGGGTGCTGTCTGAGCTGTAGCAACTGTAGGTCCCCTTGTGGTCTGAGGTCACAGGACTGATGGTGAAGTTGGCCTGAAAGTGTGCAGCTGTGTCCTGCAGATGAAGGTGCTGGGGAGGAGCAGGTGACCCCTCCTTGGACAGATGGAAGGTATCCAACCAGATCTCAGAGCTGCACTGCAGGGTCACCTTCTCTTCTCCAGACACTGAGGGCCCCGGCTGGGCAGATGGGTGGTGTTTCTCATACATTCCTGGGAGAGAGAAAGGTTGTTTTTTTGTAGACAGCAGCGACCTCCCCACAGGCCCTTGACCCTGTTCTGAGGGACCACAGAGCCAGACAGGCAGACAGACAAATGGGGTGGACAAGGTCCAGGCTGCATGTGACATGTCTTGGATTTCTCATCAGCGCCTTCACAGGAAGAGGAACAGCCTCTCCCAGGGACTCGCTCTGGTCTCCCTGAAGCTTTGGGCCAAAGAGTCAGCAGGGTCTGTGGACCTTCCAGACTGTCTGAGTCTCACCAGACCCTGCACACTCCGTCTCCACTTCATGCCAAACCCAAATCTATAGAGTGACACTTGTCTCAGAACATGAGGGTGGAGGATGCAAGTTCCAGTTCTGATTCTGCCTTGTATAGAACCTCTGTGACCCGAGGTAAATCACCTCCCTTTCCTGGGAGTCTGTAAACACAAATTTTCTTACTTCCTTCCACCTTCCAGGCATCAACCAGCATTGACTGAGCAGTTACCATAACCAGGCATGAGATTTGTGGGTGAAGCTGACCAATTCCTCCCTGGAGTCATGGCGTTCTGAGTAGTGACAACAGACAATACAGACATTTAGACAAAGGATCATTTGGCTACAGTTTTTGTAAGTTACAGAGAAGGAGGAAAACAGAAAACAGAGAGACTCAATAATAGGTAGACGTCTAGCAACCTTAGTGATGTGAGTGTGGGGACCTTCTGGAGAAGGAGAGACCAAGACAAGGTGGGGTTAGCACAAATGTAGTGAGGGTCCTTGGTCATCCTTGACCAGGAAGAGGGTGAACTAGACTAACAACTGTGAGTAATCCAGTAACACTGCACCCTCATCACACAGGGTCTTGTGCACCCTAAAAATATTTTTGGATTTTATCTTTCAGGCCACAGGAAAATTTTCAGTAAAGGAACGGATGAACAGATTGCTGTTTTGAGAAGAGCACTACTCTGTAGGAGGACGCTTCTTTAGGAAGACTGTATTGATATGAACGGTGAAAATATCCAACCTCTACATGACATGTGATCAGTGTTCGAACTAGTTTTTGAGGATTTTTCACCCTTACGAAAATCCCACAACAAAAATACATTCACGGTTGGATGAGATGAAGCAGGAAGAGTTCTTTGTCATTACTGTGGTCCAGGAGGGCTGGAGACGGGTCTGCTATGTTCAGATTGGCTCACGGAGCCGCCCAAGAGAAGACACAAATGTGATAACTACTCAGGTTCTGTGCGTGTTGGGGACGGGAGCTGGTCAACTGGGATGAATTTGGTTTGTAGGGAGGAGCTGGCTTTGCTGTAGCTGGAGTTACCTTAGCCTGATCATCAACCTCATGGATTGTCAAGTGCAGGTGGCTGGAATTTACTTGAAGGAAGGAGGAGACCTGTGGAAGGGTTTTGTGCAGGGTGGGGTCAGTCACAGGTAAGTTTGGGGCCATGAGAAGAAAACATTTCATCAGGAAGTGAGGGCCTGGGGTTGGGGGCAGGAAGGAGGCTGATGGGGTGGCACCAACAAGAGGTCTTGAGTCTTGAAGTGAGCTTGACTGTGGTGATGGACAAGAGTCGTGGATGAAGGGCTCAGGGACAGAAGTACTTGTTTTTTTCTTCTTGTTGTATTGAGATGGAAGATAGTGAAGAATTGAGGGCTCCTTCACTCTCTACTTTCCTTGACTAGCGGAGCCAATGGGGCTATCACAGGAGGGATGACCCCAAGAGGAGACGGAGGCGTGGGGAGATCTTCATAATACTGTCCACTGACTCACAGAGGAACCACCACCTCCCTCCTGGCCTGGGGCTGTGGTTTTGTTTCTCTGAAGTGCTTCCTCTCTGTCCCTCATTTCTATAAGCAGCAGCACCTTCTCTTTATCACTCTCCGTCAAACCCCTGAGTCATTGTTGCCTCCTCACCACCTCTTGTCCCCCATGCAATACCTCTTCTCTGAGTCTGTGGGTTCTGTCTCCATGCTTTTGGCAAATGCGCTAGTTAGAGACAATTCACAGGTTTGTTGTCGTTTTCCATTCAACAGTTGATGGATATATGGGCTGTTACCACTTTCTCTCTATTGTGAATAGTTCTATGAACATGCTTGCATAAGTGTTTGTTCAACTACTTGTTTGCAATTATTTTTCTTTTCTTTATTGTGCTAAGAGGGCTTAACATGTGATCTACCCTCTTTACAAATGTTGGTGCCCAATATGGTGTTGTTAAGTGTAGGCACACAGTTGTACAGCAGATCACTAGAATTCATTAGTTTTGCATAACTGAAACTTAGACCTAGAAGGGGAATTTCTAGTTCAGATGGTAATTCTGGGTTTAACTTTTTTAAGGAACTGCCAAACTGCTTTCCGCAGTGGCTGAATCATTTTATATTCCCACCAGCAGTGTATGTGGGTTCAGATTTCTTCACATTCTCATCAACACTTATTATGTTTTTCAAATTATGGCCAATGTAGTGGTGTGAAGGGGTATGTAGTTGTGGTTTGATTTGCATTTCCCTAATCACGAAAGAATTGAAAATCTGTCATATTCTTGCTATGCACTTGTATTTCTTCGTTGTAGAAATGTCTATACAAGCCATTGGACTATTTTTTAATTGGATTGCTTTTTGTTGTTAAGGTATCCTTTCTATATTGTGGATACTAGCCCCTTGTTAGATATATGATTTGCAAATATTTTTTTCTAATTTGTACATTGCCTTTAAACACTTGATAGCATTTGCTGGTGCACATGTATTTTAAATTTTGATGACACTCAGTCAATCTACTTGTTTTCTTTTTTGCTTGTCCTTTAATGTCATATCTAAGAAACTATTGTCAAGTCCAAAGTTATGAAGATTTACTCTATGTTTTTCTCTAAGAGTTTTATAATTTTAGCTCTTCTATTGATCCATGTTGAGTTAATTTTTGCATATGGTGTGTGTAAGGGTCTAGCTTCCCTCTCTTGCATGTGGATATTCAGTTTTCCCAATGTAATTTGTTGAAGAGACTATTCTTTCCCCATTGAGTGGTCCTGGCCATTTCATCAAAATCAACTGCTCATATGTATGGGTTTATATCTCATCCTTCAATTTTATTCCATGCAGCTATATGTCTGTCTTTATGCCCACACCTCACTGTTGTGATTACAGGGGCTTTCTAGTAAGGCTGAAATCAGGAAGTATGAGTTATCCAACTTTCTTCTTCTTTTTCAAGATATTTTGACTATTGTGGCTCTTTTACAATTACCTTCAATTAGAGAAATGGCTTTTTAATTTCTGCAGAAATGGCATTTAAGATTTTGACAAGGATTTCATTGATTCTTAGATTGCCATGGACAGTATTGTCATTTTTACAACTGAAATATTCCAAGCCATAATCCTGGAATGTCTTACCATTGATTTAGGTCTTTTCAAATTTCCTTCAGCAGATTTAAAAAAACAAAACACTACAGTGTATAAGTGTTGTGTTTCCTTTGATAAATTCATTCCTGGTGCATGTTTTATTTTGGGTGCTGTTATGAGTTGAATTGTGTCACCTAAAATAATGTGTTGAAGTCCTCAGCACCAGGACCTGTGAAGGTGACTTTTTTTTTGGAAATAGGTCCTTTGCAGATTTAATCAAGTTAAAATAATATCGTGCTGATTTAGGATGAGTCCTCATCCAATATTTCAGTTGTCCTTATCAGAAACAGAAAATAGGCACATAAGGAGAAAGTCGTTGAAGAGGGGGACACTTGCGGAGGTGTCAGCTGTGTGAAGATGGAGGCAGAGACTGTGGTTATGCTGTCACAAGCCTAAGGGTGCCTGGGGACAATGAGAGCTAAGATGAGGCAAGAAGGATTGTTCCTTAGAGCCTGCATGGTGAGCATGGGCTTGCTGACACCTTGATTGTGGACTTTTAGTCTCCAGACTTGTAAGAGAATAATTTTCTGTTTTTATTTACCACCAAATTGGTATTAATTTGTTACAAAAGACCTGAGACACTAATACAAGGTGGAAGTATATAGTGTTTGCAAGACTGGGCTCTGGTATCTGGCAGCCTGAGCTCATTTCTGGGTCTTCCACTCTTTGGCTCTGTGACTCTGAGCATGCTGCGTGATCTCTGAACTTCTACTTCCTCATTTTGAAAGTGTTGATAATGTTACTAACATCCTCTTCAGGTTTATGTGATGACAAAATTATTTATTACTTCGAAAACTTTACAAAAATACAGGTCATCTCGTTATCTGGAGACTACTGAACATCATTATAGAGATTTCTATGGCGATACTGTGACACTCCTCAGCACCATGACCCAGGTCAGGTCCCTACAGCACCGTATGGGGACTGGGTACAGCTGGGTTCTGTGTGGGGACACAAGCCCATGTCCAGCCTGAGGACAGAAGCAGAGAGTGGGGGAGTGGGATATGGAGGCTACTGGCCTGTCACCACCACCTCCAAGGACACTTTCTGTTGGGGGCATTTGCAACGCCTGCAGTCATGGTGTAAATGCAGTGATTGGGGACTGCTCTCTTGTTCTGGGATCTCAACGCGCCTGGTTATCCTGGAGCTCAGAGAGTCCCTCTTCTCCAGGCATGGATGGCCACATGCTCATTGCTATGGAAAGGACCCTGGAAAATCTGGGATCTTGGTGCAGGGAAGCCCTTATCATGATATTTAAAATAGAAGGAAGCATTCGTTACATGGGGCTATTGGTGAGGTGAGCTGCCTCTGGCTCCTCCTCACCTGCAAAAGACAATTCTATTCCTTGCTTCCCAACTCTGCATTCAGTGTTTTCACACCAACAGCTGGAAATTGGCCGTGAAAGGAGTATTACACCAAATAAATAGAAAAATGCCACTAATAAGGGTTTTTATAAAAATGAAGTTTGCTTAGAGCTGATTTACTGATACACCACCTGGCTGTCACTTCAAACACCAGTTTTCTTATCCTAACTGATGACACTTCTGGAAAAACTATACCAGCTACCATCTGATGGGGGAGAGAAGGGCTTGACAGGTCCAGAGAGAATTTTAGTAAATGGTTTTGGATTTATCCTTTCCAAATTGGACCTGATTTTAACTCATTTATTCAGTTATTTAAAGCATATTCAGTGTTCTGAGCTGAAGAGATGGAGGTCAACAGCACACATCAGCAAATGTGGAAATTAAAAATAAGAAAAATGTGTTACAAGAAAATGGACTAGACCATGAAGTTGTGTAAAGTTGTGGGATGTACCCTCATGTCATAGGGGTGAGAAAATATGGGGGGCAGTCAAGGAGACTCAACAATGGTAGGGCGAGAAAGTATCACAGTTTAATAAAGGAAGAATCCCAGACTGGGAACACCCAGACATTCTCCTGCACCCAAACCATATCTACTCCCTTGAGGTTCTCAGCAGACAGTTCAACCAACATGTGCTGCAGATTTTCCCCCAGAACCTCCTGGGCACATTAGATTTGTTCCAAGGCTCTGCTGCTCTGAATGGTGCATTGTTCCCTCTCGAGTTGACCTCCTGGCTGCATCTTGGGTCCATGTCTGACTGTGTCGAGCCCAAATCAGCAGCACCCCGATGGCCACCAGGATCAAGCCAGCCATGCCGATTCGGATGAGATTCTCCCTTGTGTAGTCTGGGGAGTGTGAGGATAAGAATTGTGGTCAAAGAGTTCACAGTGGTCAGGGTACAGCCAAATCACCCCAGGATCCCTGGGTGTCCACAGGGCATCCACCTCTCCTGGACAGGACATGACCCTCTGCACCAGCCCCACAACTGAGAACTTCTCCTGCTCTGCACTCTTGGGGTCTGACTTCATTTCTGATGGGCTGATGGTCTCATCTGATTCTGAGAGTCATACAATGAGTGGGTGAGTGAGGAGTGGGGAGAAATTGTGCTCTCATATGCCTCCAGTTCTCATATCATGACTTGTCCACAGTCCCTTAATGAGCAGTTTCTCTCCTCTCACCAGGTTCCCTCTCGTTTCCTCATTGGATTTGCTCAGCCTCCCTATGTTCTTTGATCTCAGAACCTGAGTCACTTTGGAACAGTGTGGCTGTGCCCCAAGAGCTAAGGATTAGGTCTCCCAACACAGAAGTAATTGAGAGCTGTGTGTTCTGTGTTCAGTTGTAGATGCGAGAATCCATAATCTCACCCCCTACAGCTGCGAGTCCTCCCTATTCTGCAGCTAAGGACCCAGGGTCCATGGGTGAGGGGTTAGAGTCATGATCTCCTAATGCCCCTCTGTGGAGCTTCCGCCTGTGCCCTCATTTATTCCTGTCTCAGATTTCCTGAGGACAGAGCCCTGAGCTGACTGAGCTCGGACAGGACAGGGTCAGGGCCCCTTACCTGAGACCACGAGCTCCAGGGATCACTGGGGTGTGACTATAGGTAGGGGCTGGTTATTGAGTGAGCTGTAGCACCTGTAGGTCCCCCCTTGGGCTGAGGTCACAGGTCTCATGGAGAATTGGGCCTGGTAATGCTGAGATTTGTACTTTGATCTAAGACGCAGCGGGGGATTGGCTGCCCCCTCCTTGGACAGAAGGAAAGTGTCCCTCAGGCTCTATGACTGACACAGCAGGGTCACGTTCTCTCCTGAGGCCACTGTGGGGCCTGGCTGCACTGAGAGGGAGGGCGTGTCATGGAGCTGTCCTAGAGAGAGGAAGGGTGGGTGAGGGGCTGCCCAACCCCCTTGTTCTGAATTGAGAGTCCCCAGGCCTCTCTCTGAGGACCTCATGTCTGTCTTGTTTTCTCTGAGTCTCTCCCCAGCCATCCTCTTTATCTCTGTCCCTCTCCCTCCCTGGGACTCTACACTCCTAATTCTGGCATCATCACCTGGGGCTCCCCCAGCAGGGCCTGTACAGAGTCCAGGTCCCTGACTGACCCACTGGCTCCTCACCTGCCCCCAAGATGTCCAAGGCTCATGGGGGGCCAACCACTCAGAGGACAGATTGTGTCCACTGTAGCATCTGTACCAGCCCCTGTGGGAGGGTCTCAAAGGGTCCAGGAGGAAGTTGGCCCGAGAGAGCTCAGCCTGGGGCTGCAGGGCAAAATGATGTGGGAGGTCGTGTTGCCCCTCCTTGGACAGAGCGAATCTGTCATAGCTGATATCAGAGAGACACTGGAGGGTCAGGTTCTGTCCAGAGGCCACAACAGGGCCCTTCTGGGTCAGGAGGGAGGGCTTCCCAGACACACCTGGGAGAAAGACCACCTGTGGATTGCAGGGGCTGATTCCTCCCACAAACCCCCTTCTCCATCCTGGACCCCAGGTTCCCTGTCTCTCTTCCTCTATGTCTCGGGCTCAGGAGCCCATGCTCCCCTCATGTCACACTCTCATTGGGGACTCCCCTGGGAGTAAAGAGCAAAACAACTTGTCTGTTGTCTCAAAACATGGATGGGGCCAGGATGGGACTTTCTCACCTGAGACCAGGAGCTCCACTGGGTTACTAGGGTGTGACCACACCTGGAATTTGTTCCAGTAACAGCCATAGCATCTGAACGTCCACCTGTGACTAGGGGTCACGGGGCCCACAGGGAACAAAGCATGGCACTTCCCGTTGGGGTGTCGCTGTGAGTCCAGGGTCCAGGAGGTCTTATGTTCTCCTTCCTTAGTCAGAATGAACCTGTCAAATCTCAGCTGTGAGACACACTGGAGGGTCACATTCCCTCCTGAGGTCACCACAGGGCTCGGCAGGGCTGAGAGGGTGGGTTTGCTGTAGATTCCTAGGAGAGGAGGAGGCAGCGTGTTAAATGGGGCTCACACCTCTCTCATATCCCCCCAGGGCTGGGCTGTGAGAGGGGAGACATCCATAAGAGCAGACCCTCTTCCTGAGGGCAGAGCCTGAGGCTGGGACCCCTGAGTGTCCTCTCACCTGTCACCACCAGCTCCAGGGGGTCACTGAGCTCCGACGAGGACGTGATGTTGTGATAGTAACAATAATATCTCCCTGCCTCTTGCTCTGTCATGTGTGGGATGGAGAACTTGGCTTTGCCCCCGAGCTGCAGTAAGTTTGCTATATCCCAGGGCCCTAAACTTCGCTCTTTTTCCAGTTGGTACTGCAGCGGCCCCAGGGCCCCCTGACACCAGATGGTCACGGGCCTCCCCCAGGGGATCACAGAGCCTGGCTCAGCCCAGATGGAGGGTTTGGGGAGGGTCCCTGAAAGGAAATCAGAGGCCGGGTCACAAGACATCCCCAGCCCCAGTAGCCTCCCAGAAGTCTCCCATCCCTCAGCCCAGAACTACTGCTCTTAGTCACCAGCTGCCCTGAGGGTGGCCCCTGTCCCCAGTGAGGAGGTGGGACCTGGGACACCTGGAGACGGACTCACCTGCCTTCACTGGGGTCCTCAGCACCACACTCAGCCCTGGAAGAGAGTGCCTTATGAGCGATTTGCCCCTGGATCTTGAGCAGAACATCTCCTCCCCTGAGCCTCCTGATTCCTGGTGTCTCCTGACCAACCAGGGCTTGGCTGTGGGGCGGGGTCCCTTCCAGACCAGGGCTTCCCCTCCCCTCCTCAGATCTCACCAAGGCAAAGTAGGGCCATGAGGTTGGGAGTCATGGCCTCTTCTCCCTCTGGCCCTGGCTGTGCATGTGGAGTAGACAAAGGTGCCAGGAAGGATAGGCCAACATACAGGGTGTGCACACTTAGATACTGGTCCTCCTCATCACGAGGTTGTCTCGTCAGCAGATGCACAGAAAGGGGAACTGCCTCTTCTCAAGAGCCTGGCTCTTGTTTCTAGGACTAAGCAGCAAATAGACACAGAGATGCCCCTGCCAAGGGAGGGTGACCCAGGGCATGTTCTTCCCCATCAGAGCCTCCCCCATGGGGTCTCCTTCATCCTCAGCCCACCCATCAGCACATCCTTGTGGGGTCCTCACCATGGACAGTGGCCATCCAGGCCCTGGAGATGCTTCAGGGAAGATGCAGCATCCTGCTGCACTGCAGAGCTCAGATCAGCACAGACACACACTCAACATCTAACTCTACAGTTCAGGTTGAGGTCATTGTGACACTGAGCACAAAGGAGAAACACAGGGAAATAAGGGAAGGAGACACCCCTTTTCTCCTGGCCCCAGAGTGTGGGTTTTCTTTCTATCATATCCCCCTACATGGACTTTTCCTTTTTCTTGCAACAGCGTCCACCCCCACCTCTCTGGAAACAAACTTCTAAGTCGTCCCTGCCTCCTCAGTGCCCTTGTTCCTCGGGAAGAGATCTCCTCCTCATGCTGGGGTCATGTCTTAGGTACAGGGGACAATCAATGGGTTAGTACTCTGATTTGGGGGACAGAGGTGATTATTCTGTAAATATTCCTCCATCATCCACCATGCATGTGACCTTGAGCATTAACATCCAATCTCTGGGCCTCGGTTTCCTCATCTGCAGCATGCTGCCAGGAACCCCACTCCTCAGAGTGGTTGTGGGATCAGTGGTCCCAGGACGTGGGAGGGATCAATCATGTTATCTTCCAGACCTGATAAAAATGTGTGGGATTTGAGACATGAGAGAATCAAGGTGTCAGACTCGATAGTCAGGGTGGATGATTGATGTGCCCGCTCAGGAGCCCCCATCTGCTCCTAACACTGAGAAGTGCTGTTTATGATATTTCTGAAATCTGTAGCCACAGTCGACTGAAGAAAAAGAGAAATGAAAGTTTTCAAAATTGAGACAGAACCACAACAGATAAAAGAGGACAAGGCAGAGTGGCCACAGGTGCCTGGGACCATCAAGTGTTCATTTAGAGTGGAGGTTTCCACCTCTGTGTGGACAGGAGAGGGACCCCCAGTTCTTCACATGCAAGGAAGGGAGCAGAGCTCAAGCTGAAACTTGGAAGCTGTGTGCCCCTCCCCAACATTTTAGATGGGCACTGGCATATCTCTGTGCACTGACCCAGGACTATGGTCAGCTCTGAGCTATGTCCAGTATATGTGTAGCGTTACCCGGGCATCTGACCATGTGTGAGTGTGGGGCTCATGATGGAGCCGTCCCTGCTGGGCACATCCCTAGACAGATGCTAAGTTTGGGAGAGAGGACGCCATGGGGCAGCTGCAACAATCCACCCCTTTCAGCCCTGAAGGTCAAGAAAGCCCTGGGAGAAACTCTCTATGGAAAATCAGGTGTGTGGGAGGTGAGCATCCATCAGGAATAGACATCAAAGAGAAACCCTAATTGTGATAAATAGTGCTATGAAAGACAGTCTACAGTACAGGTAATGGGGGCTGTCATATCCAAAGGAATAGAATACTAGAGTACGTGAAACTCATTTTTATGTAAGTGTCTTTAAATATCTGAAAAAATAAAGGAGGAAATTGAATTCCTGAAAACCAACATAGGTTGTATTGTAGAAGAATATAGACCTTTAGAAATGAAATAGGCAAATACTTAGAGATAAAACATAAGACTTCCATTTAACACACTCAAAATATTCTTTTCATCAAGTAGATGGTACAGCTGAAGACCCAGTCATGAAGCTAGAATTTTGCAGGTTGCAGCACAGAGAGACTGGAATGAGGAAATTAAGATGCATGGGGAACAGAAAGAGAAGGCTCATCTATGCTGTTAGTTTCAGGAGGAAAGCAGTGAGAATGATGTCTACAGCAGTCCTGGAGGGAAATGGTGGGCGTTTAACAGAGATGTAGAAGGAACGTGTAAGTGCTGGGTGCATGGAGATATCAGTGAGATCTGAGTCTTGATATTTCACGGCAAAGTGAAGGAAATTGTTGGAGAAAAGACATTTCAAACAATGGCAAAAGGTGTGGGAAAAGTAAATTCAAGGAATTAATTGTGATTGAAGAATTCTATACTCACTCAAATTACATTAAGGGGCAAAGGTGAAAGGCTCAGCAGGGGAGAAATTTGTAAGTACAAGGAGACCTGGGGCACATCTGATGCGTTTGGACTCATGTCTCACATGTTAAACCCACCACATCAGGCTTCATCTTCATGGGGGGTGAGGAGGGTGTTTTGGGCAGATCTTTGACCATCAGATGGATTTTCCCCTCCTTGCAGTTGGATCATATCCTTTACTTAAGGTAATGTTTTCAAGTATCTTAATTAAAGAAAGAGTGAAGATAAGGCATTTCAAGATACACAAAATTTTAGACATTTTACTGTTTACATGCTCACTAAGGCAAAACTAATGTATGTAATTAAACCAAAAGGACTATTTACACAAAATAGAGAAACTGAGATGCAAAAGTGAGAAAAAGATAGCAAAACAAGTAAATATTTGGGAAACTATATTTTTATATACAGGCACATACACGTTTATATTTAAGGAAGCTGAAAGAAAATATTTGGGGTGTGTGTGTGTAAGAGAGAGAATGATTTGCAAGAAAATAAGTACTAACAGTTCAGCTAATGTGAAATGTCCTTTTCATTCCTGAAGGAGAGGACAAATAAAAAAATTGCCTAAAATTATAAATGTAAATATCAATATGAACAATGGGAATAACTACCTAAAATTAGAAATACAATATATAACCTCCAAACTGGTTGATGTAATTATACACAAAAAAATCTTGGTGACGTCAGCAACATGGGGGAGTGAGCTGTTCCCTTTGTCTCTCCCCCTTTTGAACTACAACTAAGTGGACATTCATTGACCAGAGAGGAAGCCTACACAGCACCATGGGACACCTGAGAGACACACACAGCTATTGTCTGAGGGCGGATGGACTGACCCTCCGGGAAGTGGTGGAGATGGGTGAGCACTCCCTACCCTTCCCCACAGCCCTGTGCGCACACAGGATCGCTGTCCAGCCTGCTGTGAGCAACCCGAAAGTGGGAATGCGCGTCAGGGCCGCCGCAGGAAGAGCCAGTGGCAGCCCTTCGACCACTGGTGATCACTTTCCCGGCGGCGGGGGTGGGGAGCCACCATGCCCCTGCAGCCCAGCCCTGACCAGTCCATACGAGAAGCCCCGCCCACCAAGCACAGCGGCGGGACTGCAGGCAGAGTCTGCAGCACAACTAAGTGCACTGAGGCAAATACACGCCAGTCCCCCAAGAGCACCCACAGCACAGCTGAGCCTTGAAAGAGGAAGTGGGCCCTGGGGCGACTGTTGGAAGGGGTGGCGGCCGCCCTTAACCCATTCTTGATTGCTTTCCTGGCAGGTTGGGGAGCCCATCATGCCCCTGTGTCCAAAAGGAGGGTCCCCATGAGAAGCCCCGCCCACCAAGCACAGGCCACACAAGTGCCTGAACGCTCTCCAGGCTGGTGCAAGCTCCCGCAATACCCGCACGACTTCCAGCAGACAGGGTGGGGCCAGAAACTCTGCTCCTGCTCCCCCTAGCGGTAGCAGGTGGAATCTGTGAGCTAACACTGCCGCAAATGCCCCAGGAAAAGAGTAGTCCATCACACACCGTGAGAAACCATAGCGACAGTTCAGACCGGAGGGAACATGACAATTCTCCAGAGACCAACCCTGAAGGCACAGAGATGTACAGTCTAAATGACAAGGAATTCAAAATGGCTGTCATAAAGAAACTCAATGAGATACAAGAGAACACAAAAAACAGTTCAGTGAGCTCAGGAATAAAATGAACTTCTTCACCCAAGAGATTGAAACTATAAAAAAAAAAACAAAGCAGAAATAATGTATATGAAAAATATAATCAATGAAATAAAAAAAATCTAGAATCCTTAAATAAGAGCTGAAGTTATGGAGGAAAGAATTAGTGATTTAGAGGATAAAAATATAGAGATGTTACAGGTGGGGAAGGAGACAGAATGCTTTGAGAAATACCTGATTCAACTAGGAAAAGCAACATAAGGGTTATAGGTATTCCAGAGGGAGAAGAGAGGGAGAAAGGAGCAGAGAGCTTGTTCAAAGAAACAATAGCTGAGAACTTCCCTGCCTTTCTTCCTTCCCCCACATAATGACAGTGGTTCCTGGTGGAGACAGGACATGTTCATAGTGGACAGAAGTCCCCAGAGAAGGATTTCTGGACATTCTACCACAGAAATTCACTGGCCGAGAGCTTCAGAACTAATTCAGCCTTTTGAAATCCAGGATAGGATTCTACTTTTGATAGATGAGAGACTAAGTTTCAGATATGGACCTGGAGTGTGGACTTTATTTCTGTCACAGCCACCTTCACGGACTTCTCTTTTTTGTTGCAAAATCTACCCCCACCTCTCTGGGAAGAGACGTCTGAGTTTCCTGCCTCCTCAGATCCCCTGTTCCCTGGACAGAGCTCTCTTCCTCAGAGGGGGTCCAGTTGAGCTTTAGGGGACAGTGAGTGGATTAGTGCTCTGATTTGGGGGGCAAGGCTTATTTTTATTTAAAAATACCTCCGTAATCTGCTGCTCATGTGACTTTCCTCTGCAGAATGTTGTCAGGAGCCCCACTCAGAGTGGTTGTGGGATCAGTGGTGCTGGGTTCATGGGAGCGATCAATCATTGTTAATTTTCAGACCTGATTAAGACGTGCAGGTGTGGGACTCCACAGTCAGGATGGTTGATTAACATGGCCACTCAAGAGACCCCTATCTGCTCCTAACACTGAGAGATGCTGTTTATTAAATATTTTTGAAATCTGTATCCACAGACTACTGGCTAACATCTGCTGAACCAGCCATCTTGTCCCCTTGGTTGTTAAGGACATCATCTACAGTGGGGCTCTCTGGGGACATTAATATCTGACTCAAACATCCAGTGCTTTGCACCCACTCCTGTACATCTGTCCATGCACATCGCTCCTTCCTGGATATCCTTGTCTCCTCCGTTCAAGTTTGCTCCTTCTTGTCCCCTGACCAGAGACGCAAGGTATTTGCTACTATCCTGGAGGCTGTGTACACATTTACATGCAGATGGTTCTCTTTCCACAAAAAGTGCATTACCCTTTTCATTACCCAAATATCTGCCCACTGAAGGCATTTTTTCTCCTCAGATTCACCAGATTGAGGCTGTAGAGCAATGCTACTCCAAAACATCCCACCACCCAGGCATGGCCCAGGGCACAGAACCATAGATGACAGCTGAGGAGAGGCACCATTGTGATGAGTATGGCTGTAGTGTCACGTTCTATCCTACATGTTTGTGCCACTCACCCTTGTCCTCTGGACCTGTCCACGGCCCCAGATGTACCAATCTCATCCAACAATGGATTGAAACCTTATGACTTGGTGGGAATGACAACAGCCAGCTCATCATAGATGGTTCCAGTTGTATAGACACTTGATGTCTTCTTGTTAGTCATTCAGTTTCTGTTGGGAACCAGCAGCACGTCAGGAGCAGCTTTTTAATTGGCGTCTACTCTCTACTGCAGGTGGTGTGATGGCAGAAACCCAAGGGGGCTGAACTTCAAATCTACCATTGAGGCTCAGCAGGCAATTCACACAGCCTCCCGGTACACAGCACTTACAGTGCCAGGGGACAAGGCAGATCATATGGCCATGGCTGCAGGGTCCTGGTACTGCAGAGCCCTGTCTCCCTCTGTGATCCACTCAAACCTGCAGCCTTCTCAGTCACCTGATAAGGGAGAAATCTGTTTTCTCAAGTATGGTATATGCTGCTTCCCCCATCCAAAGCCTCATACCCAGAGTTGTGTCTCCTTAGTGTCAGGTGTTGCAAGATGTAATACAGGGTGTGTCTTGGCAGGCCTGAGAGAGCAGCACCTCTATAAAGTTCACAGCTTTGGAAGATCCTGACTCTTTGGATTTCTTTTTTCTTTAAAATCTCCCACCATCTGGAGTACATGCCAGGGCAACTAGAGTACTCACCACCCTCTACTCATCAGGTCAAATTAACACCATGTCACCAGCATTGTGGACAAATGTGATGTTCTGCCTGATGTCAAGATGCTGAGGGTCCCTTTGGACGATGCTGTGAAAGAGAGAGAGTTAGTTTATCCCTGGACACGGGGACATGTACTGCAGTCCATTCCAGGTGAAGAAGAGCTGCTTCTTAGTTACCAGATCCACAGCTGCTTAACAGTAACAAGAGGCTGCATAATTCTGTCCTAGGAAATGCATCCATCCCGCAGAGCAGCTGACAGGAGTCAGTACTTGGGGAGGTCTGTGTTCCTCCACCATCCACCACCCAGGATCCATTCAGTTTTTCAGGGGCCAGGCTGGTGTATTAAGCAGGGATATGGTGGCCCCACTGCTACCTCCTTTAAGTCTTTGAGGGTGGCACTAACCTCTGCTAGTCCACCTGAGTGCAGAGTTGTTTTTGATGACAATGCCAGACAACATGATAGTTATACTGTTGAGTATACAGATTCTGTTTCCTTTCTTTCAAGAGTATGCAACTATGTTTTGGAAGTTGATTAAATGACTTTGTGGCTCAGGTTTTCCTTTCAAGGCTTTAACAGCAATCTGTGTTTGGGCGTATCCTGCAGCTCGTTTGGCCTGACTACCAGGGCCTGTCTCTTCTGAGGGTGTCTCGATTGCTCCAAGTGTTCCACAGGTTCCCTGTGCTGCATGGAATTCAAACATGTCCCTTCACAGTGTGAGCTCTGGGAATTAAATAAAACCTTAATTTATCCTTGTTTCCAAAAATATTAGTAGATTAAGAAAGGATGCAAACATCATTGCATGATAAGGCATGTATGTTTGTTTTTGCTGCCTCAAAATTTGAAAATAATGTGAGGCAAGTGCTCATGGAGGAAAAGTAACTGGGCAGTTCTGACTGTCTGTCCTTTGCACTGTCACAGTGTCCACGTGTTTGCTTCCCATTCTTCTGTCTTCCTTCCTCGTGTTCCAAGGATCATCCCTTTGTCAGTTCCTTTCTGGGTCAAGAACTTCCTTTTCCATTCATTTAGGGGAGGCCTGCTTGTGATAAATCCTCTTAGCTTCCTTCACCTGAGAACATTTTTATTTCTCCCCACTTCCTGAAGGATAATTTCACCCTCTGTAGAATTTGGGACCCACAGTTCTTTTCTTTCATCACCTGAAATGTCATTCCACTTGCTTCCTGCCTTCACAGTTTCTGATGGGAAGCCTGTTGTCATCTGAGTGGTTTCCCTCTATGGTCAGGTGGCATTTCTCTCTCACTGCATTCAAGGAGCTTGTCTTTTGTTTCCCTTAGTTGGGTCATGATGCGTCTTGGCATGGATTTCTGTGGGCTTCTCCTGTTCGGGGTTCACTGAGTTTCAGGAATATGTAGCTTTATGACTTTTGCCAAGTTTGGGGAAATTCCAACCATGACTTCTTGAATAGTTTTCAGTCTCATCTTCTTTCTCCTCTGCTTCTGGGACTCAGATCACATGGATGTGCGATCTCTTGTTCGAGTCCCACAGGTCCTGAGGCTCTGTTCATGTTCTTTTCTGGTTCATTTGCTCCCTGTTGTTCAGACTGAGTAATCTCTATTGTTCTGTCTTCATGTTCGTTATTTCTTCTGTCCTCTCCATTCTGCTGTTGAGCCCATCTGTGGAGCCTTTATTTTGATTGTCGTATTTTTCAGGTCTAAAGTTTCCTTTACTTTCTTCTTTGTATCTTCTGTTTCTTTGGTGAGACTTTATTTTTTTTCGATTTATTTTAAGCTTGTGTGGAATTGCCCATCAAAGCAGTTTTATTGTGGCTGCTTCACAGTCCTTATTAGATAATTCCAACCTCTGTGTCACCTCAGTGTCAGCACCTGTTGACAATGGTCTTTTCTCACTCAAGGTGAGGTTTTCCTGATTCCTGTTATGAACCAGACATTATGGATATGATGGTGTGAGAGTCTGGACCTTATTTAAGTCTTCTGTTACAGAAGGCCTTTTCTGACACACAGCTGGGGTACTGACTCATTACTGCTAGGTGGAGGGTACAGTGCAGGTCCCCACATGGCTCCTTTGACACCCACTGTGTCACTCCTGGGTCCTAACAGTCTTAGCCCATCTGCTGCCTTCTCTGCACTTTCTGGAGTATTCTCGATGTTTGTGGTATACACGAGGTCCAGGAGTTTTCTGTGCCTTATGGGTGGTTGGGGAAACAAACCTCTACTTCCTCTTGGTCCAAAACTGGAAGTCTGAAATGAAATTGATTTTATATATTGATGATGTATCCAGTGACAGTGGATCAATCTTTCTCAAATTAGAATAATAGATGTTTCAATTATTTGTGGTTGCCATGGACACAATTTTGTAATCTGTGAGTAATACAGTTTTATTCCATCCATTCAGTGCTTATCATACATTTTTTTTTGCTTTATTATTTGATCATTCTTCCAGTGCCCTGCTGAATAGAAGAGGTCATAGTGAACATTCTTGTGTCATTCTCAGTTACAGGTGGAAAGATTGCAAGTTTTTACCTTTAAAAATTATTTCTGGGGCCGGCCCCATGGCTTGATGGTTAAGTGCGCGCACTCTGCTACTGGCGGCCCAGGTTCCAATCCCGGGCGCGCACGGACGCACCACTTCTCCAGCCATGGTGAGGTGGCATCCCACGTACAGCAACTAGAAGGATGTGCAACTATGACATACAACTATCTGCTGGGGCTTTGGAGAAAAAAAGGAGGAGGATTGGCAGTGGATGTTAGCTCAGAGCCAGTCTTCCTCAGCAAAAAGAGGAGGATTAGCATGGATGTTAGCTCAGGGCTGATCTTCCTCACAAAAAAAAAAAATTATTTCTGATGTAGAATTTTAAAGACACTTTGATAAATGATAGGAAATACCATTTTACTTCTGAGGGTTTTTTTTTCATTATAAATTGGTGATATATTTTATCAGAAGCCTTGAATCTGTTGATATGATCATTTTTATATTTCTTCTTCTTCTATTTTGTTTTTTGTGAAGGAAATCAGCCCTGAGCTAACATCCGATGCTGATCCTCCTCTTTTTTGCTGAGGAAGATTGGTCCTGGGCTAACATCCGTGCCCATCTTCCTCTACTTTATGTGGGACGCCACCACAGCATGGCTTGACAAGCAGTGCGTTGGTGCGCACCCGGGATCTGAACCCACGAACCCCAGGCCGTGGCAGCGGAGTCCGTGCACTTAACCGCTTGCTCCACTGGGCTGGTCCCTCTATTTCTTCTTTTATATTTGAATTGTGTTGATTGATTTTTGAATATGAAACCAACCATGCATTTCTGAAAAACAACATACCAGCATGGTCATGATATATTATTCATTTTATATAGTGCTGACTCATTTTTTTGTGTGTGTGAAGAAGATCAGCCCTGAGCCAACATCCATGCCAACCCTCTTCTTCTTGCTGAGGAAGACCGGCTCTGAGCTAACATCCACCACCAACCCTCCTCCTTTTTTCTTTTTTTCTCCCCAAAGCCCCAGCAGATAGTTGTATGTCATAGCTGCACATCCTTCTAGTTGCTGTATGTGGGACACGGCCTCAGCATGGCCAGAGAGGTGGTGCCTCAGCATGCGCCCGGGATCTGAACCCGGGCCGCCAGCAGCAGAGCGCAGGCACCCAACCTCCAAGCCATGGGGGATATTTTGTGGGAATATTTTGTGTAGGAATCTACAGCTAAGTAAATGTGAGAGAGCTTCCTGTGATTTTCCCACTTGGTAGTTTCCTTGTGAGGTTTTGGTATCAGTTTTTTTGTGGCCTGGTAAAATGAGTTGGGAGGAATATTCCCTCCTTCTCCATTTGTGGAGGAAGCTTATTTAAATTTGGTGTGTGTATGTTTGTGTGTGTGTCCGTGTGTGTGTGTGTGTGCATGTGTGTCCAGGTGTGTGTACATGTGTATTTCATAAGTGCATACGTGTTGGGAAGCATTCATCAGTGAAGCTTTCCAGACTCAGAGTTCACTTTGTGAGAAAATTTTTAATTACAGATTCAACATTTAATATACAAAACAATTCAGATTTTCTGCTTAGTTTTATGTCTATCATTTTGGTAAATTGCATTTGTTGAGGATTTTGTCCATTTCATCTACATTTTCTAATATATTGGCATAAAACTGTTCATAATGATCTCTTATCTATTTGAAGTCTGTAGGATCTGTGCTGCTGTGCTGATAATGTAATGTGTGCCTTCCCTCTTTTTTCCTTGAGTATTGTGGCTGGGATCTATGTGTGATTAATGTTTTCAAGAATGAATTTTTTTGTCTTTATTGAATTTTCTTTATTGTTTACTCATCCTCATTAGTAGCTACTCTCGTCATTATTTTTTCCCTCCTACCTTCATTTGGAATGATTTGCTATTCTTTTTCTGAATTCTTGGTATGATAGCTTAAGTCATTGATTTATTTAGGCTTTTCTTTTCTAAGATATTAATTCATTTATTGTTCTTAATTTTTCTATTTGGTAGGTTTGATATGTAATATTTACATCATCATTCAACTTAAAACATTCTCTCACTTCTGTTTTGGATTTCTCATTTCACTCATGGATTACTGAGAAGTCCGTTGCTTTATTTACAAAATGTGTGGATATTAGTTATCTTTGACTGCAGAATCAGATGACTCCCAAAGTGTCCCAGAAGCTCCTGGTGGTCCATGTTAGGAGTCTAGACTGGCTGGGAGTCATCAGGAGGTATCCACTGGAGGAAGCTCCTGTACCTTCTGGGGTCCCTGCAATCTCTCATCCTGGAGGGTGGGTCTGGGTCATTCCTGGACTAGTGGGTGGCCAGAGCTGCATACACAGTGGGCTCTGCTTGGTGCTCCTCTGACTGGGTGGAAGAGGGTGTTCTCTCCCTTCTGAGGGTCAAGTGGCACAGCTGGGCATAGGTCACATCCTGGGGGGCTTCAGATGAAGGAGCCTGGAGCAGGGGAAGAAGGGGGGATAGGTATATGGTTGGGGTGGGGGAAGCCTGGGGTCTAGGAGAGGATGGGACCCACCTGTCTGCCCATCTGTCTGTCCTCTTTTGCTGGTCTGTCATTCACGTCGAGTGATTCCACTGACATGGGGGAAGGAGAGGTTGCCACTCCCCACCTGCATCTTGATCTTGAGCGGTTCACCTGGGCATATGTCACTCCCTGGGGGTCTTCATCCTGGGGGCCCTGCTGGAGGGAGACAGAGGGACAAAAACAGTGTCTCCCTGACCCAACTGCTGACCTCCTCCAGTCAACTGTCCACACTGTTACAGAGTGAGGTCACTTCCTGATGGAATCCTCAGGGACGTCCTGAGCCTTGGACATCTGGATGCTTTCTACAGTTTTGATTCTTATCCTAACACGCTATCTCTCACTCATTTGTCTCCAGCCATGTGGCCCATCTTCCTGAAAAAGCATGTTGCTGCCTCAGGACCTTTGCACCTGCTGTTTCCACCACACCCCACATAATCTATCCCCTTTCCTTACTTTATTTTCCTTAACAGCACTTTGCATTCTAGGATGGTACCTGCATATTTGCATGTTGTCTCTCACCCACGAGGTGAGTTTAAGGGGTGTGGAGACAGTTTTCTCACTGCTGTACCTGCAGCACCTGAATGGAGCCGGGTAAACCGTGAGCTCCCTGTGCACACTGTAGGGTGAATGAATGAAAGGAGCCTAGGGGACCTGCGGGTGAATCACTCATTCATTCCTCTTGAGACCTGGGGGTGTATTCCAACAACCAGAAGGTCAGATAGAGGATGAGGACCCAGGAGAGGGACCATGAGGGAGGAGCCATGAGGTCACAGGAACCAGGAGGAGTGAAGTCACAGCAGGACGACCCAGGGTGCCCGAGAGGAAAGGTCAGTGTGGGACGCTGCTGATAGCCGGGTGATGTGAGGACAGGAAGTGTCCATTGGATTAAGTTTGACAACAGGAAGGTCCCTGGTGGCCTGGGCAGGAGCAGGGGTCTCACCTGGTGGTCCAGCTCCACCCCCTCCTGAGGCCGTGTGTCCCTCATGGCAGCATCTGCTGGGGCAGAACAGGGAGTGTGTCTCTTGGCAGGATTCCTGAGATCTCTCAGGGCTGCAGCCCCCCCTCTGCTCCCAGGTGGGCCACTGAGGTCCAGGCGTGAGGAGATGTGCCCGAGGTCACTCAGGGTGGGATTTCAGTCCTTCTAAGATGGACAGAGTCTCAGCCCTGGGGTGTTATGACCACCCACCCTCCACATGGGATTTGGGAGGGAAGAAGGAAACCTTAACATATACTGTGTATGTTTCAATAATTCACGAGATCGAAAAGCTGAAAGAATACCTTAAATGTCTATGTGTGCGCTCTGTCAAGCGTCTTCTTTAGGGTTTTCTAATTGGAGGTTCTGGAACGTGTTTTTCTAGTTGACTTTCCCATCTATTGGGTTTCCTTCTAGCTAGTGCCCTAAGGCCATCGCCTCCTGTGACCTGGGTCACCCTGTTCCCTGCTCACCCGTTGTCCTGCATTGGCCGTGATGCCGATGACAGACGAGAAGGAGGAGGAGGAGGGAGAGCAGCAGGACAACGGCCGCCGAGACCCCGATCAGAGGGTTCAGGTACCATTTGAAACCTGGGCGTGAGTGACGTCATGAATGAGCCGCTGATGCTGCTTAATTGAGGGCCTACTGTGTGCCAGGCATGTGCTGGGTTCTGTGCATTGCCTCGTCTCACTCACAAGCATCCTGCAACAGGGGACGGTCTCCCCCACACACCCATTTCACAGATGAGGAAACTGAGGCACAGAGAGGCAAATCATGTGCCCCAGGTCACCCCGCCTGAAGTGGCAGAGCTAGGAACTGAATCTGGGGAGCTGACTGCCTTCCTTGCTCTTTCCACTCAAGCCGAGCATCCTGAACACCCTGGAACCTTGTCCTGACCTTCCCTCCCTGGTACAATGTCACCATCACTGCTGCAGAGGGAACAGGTCCCCATAAAATCAAGTCCTGAGGGCTTCCTTGTGAGGCCTCCTCTCCCAGGAGGTCAGAGCCATAGTCAGAAGTGAAAGGAAATCCAAGCCCTGGGCCACAATTCTCTCCTTTACACTTGGAGAAACTGAGGGCCAGACAGGGAAAGGCATGTCCAAGTCAGGGTCTCCTGATGGCATAACTCAGCCCCTGACTCCCAAGAACCCACCCACCACCTCCCCACAGAGACCCTCATTTATCCCTCCGCACACCTGACTCTCTCCCGTGGGAGGGAGTTGACCTTCAGAATCTCCTGGGGATCAGGATGGAGATAGGAGGGCTGCTCCTCCCCACGTCAGCCCTAGTGCCCCTCCCCCAGGCTGGGCCCCAACATGACCCTCTGTCATGATTGCCCCAACCACTACCCCCCCAGCCTCAGAGCCCTGGAGCCCCGTGGACCCCCATCTCTGCCTGACTCCCAGCCCCCCTGGGGGACAGGCTGTGCTGAGAGAGGAACTGGGAGTCAGATCAGCTGAGTCTCGAGAGACAGGCCTGGGGAAACTGTGACCTCTCTGGACAGAGGCCCTGTGACTCACCAGCTGTTAAGTAGAGCCCTGTGGGTGGGGAGGTGGGGTCCCCAGAGGATCCTGGGAGAAAGGACAAGAGGAGATGAGGGGCTGGAGTTTCCCCCAGAGACCCCGTCTCTGCTCACACTCTTCTCTGCATCTGCCCTGTGGTCCCCGAGGCTCTCCCTCCACCCACCTGGAGGATTCTGGACATGGGGACATGGGAAGAGGCAGCTGTGGGAGGGTCCTGTTTCCCTCCTGCACTCTGAGGGGCAGATGCCTCTCTGGGTGACCCTCACTCAGAGCCCCCTCACTCCCATCCCAGCCCAGAGCTCACTGGGGGACAGAGCCCTGAGCTGACTGACTCAGAAAGGACAGGGTCACGGACCCTTACCTGAGACCACGAGCTCCAGGGGGTCACTGGGGTGTGACAACAGGTAGGGGGAGGTGCTGTGTGAGCTGTAGCACCTATAGGTCCCCCCGTGGGCTGAGGTCACAGGACTCATGGAGAATTGGGCCTGGCTCTGCTGAGCTTGGTACTTTGATCTAAGACGCAGGAGGGGATCGGCTGACCCCTCTTTGGACAGAAGGAAAGTGTCCCTCAGGCTCCGTGACTGACACAGCAGGGTCACATTCTCTCCTGAGGCCACCGTGGGGCCCGGCTGCACCAAGAGGGAGGGCGTGTCAGGGAGCTGTCCTAGAGAGAGGAAGGGTGGGTGAGGGGCTGCCGCCCACCTTGTTCTGAACTGAGCCCCTAGGCCTCTCTCCCATGACGCTCATCTCTGTCTGTCTTGTTTGCTCTCAGTCTCTCCCTTTGCCTGCCCATCCTGTTTCTCTGTCTCTCTCCCTCCCTGGGGACCCCTTACTAATCATCCCAGCATCATCACCCGGGGCTCCCCCATCAGGACCTGTGCAGAGTCTGAGACCCTGAGTGACCTATTGACCCCTCACCTGCCACCAGGATGTCCAGGGGGTCACTGGCAGCCGACCACTCGGAGGAGAGGTTGTGTCCACCGTAGCATCTGTACTGGCCCCCGTGGGAAGGTCTCACAGGGCCCAGGGAGAAGTCAGCTGGAGAGAGCCCAGCCTGGGGCTGTCCAGCAAGGCCCTGGGGGAGGCCACGTCCCCTCTCCTTGGACAGAGCAAATCTGTCATAGCCGACATCAGAGAGACACTGGAGTGTCAGGTTCTGTCCAGAGGCCACGACAGGGCCCTGCTGGGTCAGGAGGGAGGGCTTCCCAGACACACCTGGGAGAAAGAACACCTGTGGATTGCAGGGGTTGATTCCTCCCATAAATCCCCTCCTGCAGCCTGGGCCCCAGGACTCACTGTCTCTCACCCTCTGTGTCTCTGGCCCAGGATCCCCATGTTTCCCTCACCTCACTCTGTCACATGGGGCTCCCCTGGGAGCAAAGACCCCAATAAGCTGTCTGATGCCTGTAAACATGGTTGGGGCCAGGATGGGACTTCCTCACCTGGAACCAGGAGCTCCACAGGGTCACTGGGGTCTGACCACACCTGGGGCCTGTACTTGTAAAAGCCATAGCATCTGAATATCGACCTGTGGTGGGGCATCACGTGGCTTACAGGGAACAGGGCCTGGGACTGCCCGTTGGGGTGTTGCTGTGAGTCCAGGGTCCAGGAGGTCTTATGTTCTCCTTCCTTAGTCAGAATGAATCTGTCAAATCCCAGCCATGAGCCACACTGGAGGGTCATGGTCCCTCCTGAGGTGACCACAGGGCTCGGTAGGGCTGAAAGTGGGGGTTTGCTGTAGACTCCTAGGAGAGGAGGAGGGGGCAGCTTGTTAAATGGGGCTCACACCTCCCTCATATCCCCCAGGGCTGGACTGTGAGTGGGAGACACACCCCTGAGAGCAGACCCCCTTCCTGAGGGCAGAGCCTGAAGCTGGGACCCCTGAGTGTCCTCTCACCTGTCACCACCAGCTCCAGGGGGTCACTGTGCTCTGACCAGCCA
>JABWHU010001658.1:5464516-5475732 GCA_014189135.1 Dicerorhinus sumatrensis harrissoni
TGACAAGCGGTGTGTTGGTGCACACCCGGGATCCAAACAGAGAACCCCGGGCGCCCCAGCGGAGCATGCACACTTAACCGCTTATGCCACCGGGCCGGTCTCAGGATTTTCTTCTTTTTTAAGGCTGAATAATATCTCATTGCCTATATAAATGTATTCACCACAGTTTTTTATCCATTCATCCATTGATGGACACTCATGTTGTTCCCCTATCTTGGCTACTGTGAATAATGCTGCGATGAACATGGGGCGCAGACATCTCTTTGAAATCCTGATTTCATTTCCTTTGGATGTATCCCTAGTGTGGCATTGCTGGATCATACAGTAGTTCTATTTTCAGTTTTCTGAGGAACCTTCATACCAGCTGCAGGGTCTGCGGGTGGGTTGCAGGCAGTGTCTGTGGGTGGGTTGAGATCCCGCCTTGTCTGCCGTGAACTCCTCTCCATTTCTTTGTTCTTAGCTGCCCCCAGAGGATCCAGTCCTGCTGACTCCCTCAGCAGTTCAGAAGGGGGCTCTCACGCAGCGCCTGGAAAGGCTGCAGAAGAGACGCTTACATTGCTCTCTCCCCCGCCCAGGAGAAATCGCAAGTGGAGAGGTCTCTGTGTGATGAGCTGAGCCAGCTTGTGGGAAGATGGTGCAGGGGGAGTGAAGCTGTTCTCTCTTCCCTTTTCAATGAGGTTGTTCTCAGATTGTGTGCTCTACCAGCGTGCTGAGACCTCACACCTGGACTCCAGAGCTTTCATAAAGATATTTACGTCTGTGGCTGGTGGTTAAATCGTGGTTTCTGTGGGCAATGAGTGCTGGACTTTCCTATCCCACTATCTTGCTGATGTCCGTCGTTGTCATTTTATTTTGTGTTTCCCTAATGAGCAATGAAGGTGAGCATGTTTCCCTGTGCTCACTGTCTTTTCACAGAATTTTATCATCTTTGCAGAATGTCTTTTCTGTAGAAATGTTTACTCAAGACCTCTGGCCATTTTTCAAATTGGATTTTTTTGGTGGTTGAGTTGTATTATTTGATACATATTCTGGACCAGACCATTATCAGATAGATAGTTTGCAAACATTTTCTCCATATGTACATTTTCTTTTCACTTTCTTAATAGTGTCCTTTGATTCACACATATTGTTAATTTTGATGAGGTTCGATGTATCTGGTTTTTTTTTTGGATTATTGTACTTTTGATGTTCTTTCTAAGAAAACATTGGAAGGCCAACCCTTATGGAAGGAAAACCCTTATGTTTTCTTCTGAGTTTTATAGTATTAGCTGTTACAATGATCCATTTTGAGGTCATTTGGGTGTATGGTATGTGATGAGGGTCCAACTTCATTCTTTTGCATGTTTTCTTTTTGCATTCAGTTATCCAACACCATTTGTCAAAGACACCAAGTCTTAGCGATACTGTGTCTGTTTTTCAAGGTCAAGCATCCATTGAGTTTCCATCTGGGAATGGAATCAAAACAAGCCTGCCTCCAACATCTGGCACCCTCTGCACACAGCTGCCTTCCCCTGATTCCCCCTCACTGGGGTCTGAGAAGAGACCAGGCCACGTGAGTATTATTCAGTCTGGAACCAATCCCCATGTGATCCCTACACCAGGACCTGATGGGGTTGTCCCCATCTCTGAAATAAGCCCCAAGTCCATATTGGTGGCCTCCATCCCAATTTAGATTGTTTGACCAAAATGGAATCAGAAATTCCAGTGGCCATCTAAATTTTTCAGTTGCATGTCAAGCGATACTGGACAAGGTGTTTTCTGAGACCCATTTTCTACCCTGGGCAGGGACCCGTTGTTTGACTGGACTCTGTGAGGCTAATCAGGCGGGTGGTGGTCATGTTTTGAGGAAACCACATTGCCATGATGTGACGTATTTAATATCTAACACATCAACCGCCACTTTGTTGGAAGTTCCAAGCCTAGTTCAGGCTGTAGATTGCACCCCCTACTTCAATCCCAGCTCATTAAATTCTATGGAAAGTAAAGATAGAAATGCAAAAATAGGTTACAAAATAGAAATGCAGTGTTTACAAGAATGACAACTGGACTCATGAGTCATCAGTGAGGGTGAAGAAGAGCATCACCAGATTTCCAGTCCCTGTGTCTTCCATTTTGTTTATTGCAGTAACATTGGTTTATAACATTGTAAAAATTTCAGGTGTACATCAACGTTGCATTCTATTTAACCACTGAAAGGATTTCGTGATGTTCTTTCCCTTCTTTTACTTACTGGGTTTATCTTAGACATGCCTACCTAGTGACAAATGACGTCTCTTTCTGACCTTTGTGTAATGAAATGGCCCTGCTTGCCTCCTTTTGACAATCTTTCATTCACTCATCACTGTGTTTGAAAATCTATACACATTTCTCTTTGTAGATTTAATCCGTGAGTTTGCAGTGCCATATGATATTCCATAGTGGAGATATACCACCATCTTCCTTATTCTAATTTATGAATTTTTTGTATTTTATGGATGTTTTCTAAATAAGTGTCTCTCCTATCAATGTTCTTGTGAGTGTTACCTTGTGCTCACATACACATTTACCTATAGGGTATAAACTTTCTGGTCATAGCTTTGTGTCTCTTTATTTTAACTAGATAATTCCAATATATTCCCCAAATTTGTTGAAGTAATTTTTACTCCCATCATTAATGTGTTGGAAGTCTAAGTGAACCCTATTATCACTAAAAGAGAATGAAAGACAGGTCTACATGGAGCTGATAGGGAAGTGTGCTGCAGACGGCTCTTACACATTTGTGAGGATGATTCTGTTGATCTCCTCCCAAATCTGCATTTAATGAAGTCACATTTGCACCTTGTTGTTGGCCTTGAAGGGAGGATTTATGTGACAGAAACTGGAGACTGCAACGAATCAGGGATTTTTTAAAAAGCTTCTTCAGAGGCAGCACACCACTAGGCTGTCCCTTCAAACACCCGTGTCTTGATTCCAAGTGATGCCATTTTTGGGGAAACAACACAGGTGGCATCTGAGGAAGAGAGAAAGGATTGTGGGGTCCAGAGGGTGGTAGGCATCATTTTGGATTTATCTTTTCCGGACTAGAATCTCTTTTTTTTCCCATTTATTTAGCTATTGAAACCAACTTAAATCCTGTGAACTGAAATGATGGAGACTCAACAATGTACATCTGGTTATGTGGTTCTTAGAAATAAAGGAAATTATATAACATAAAAGTGGATGAGAACATCAGGTTTTACCTGTGGACCCAAATCAGCCATGTGGGATGTACACTCATGTCATAGGGGTGAGAAAAAAGGGGGAGCCTGTCAAAGAAAGTCAACAATGGTAGGGAAAGAAACATCTTTAATGGCTGGAGATCCTGTTCAGGGAGCACTCCAGACATTTTCCTGTGTAAACAAGGTCTACTCCCCTCGACATTCTCAGCAGGCAGATCCCCAGACTTATGGTCCAGATTTTCTTTCAACCTCCTGGGATCATCAGATTTGTTCCAAGCCTCCACCACGCTGAACGGTGCAGTGTTCTCTCTTGTGTTTTCCTCCTGGCTGCATCTTGGGTCTTCCTCTTGCTGTGTAGAGCCTGTATCAGCAGCACCCCGAGGACTACCAGGATCAAGACAGCCATTCCCATTCGGATAAAATTCTCCACTGCGTAGTCTTGGGGGTGTGAGGCTAGAAATTGTGGACAAAGAGTTCATGAGGTCAGTGCAGACCCAAGTCACCCCAGGATCACTGCATGTCTACCCAGGGCACCTGCCTCCGTTTGACAGGACATGACCCTCTGAGTTCAGCCCCATAAGAAGAATTTCTCCTGCTCACCACTCTTGGGGTCTGACTTGTTTTGTGATGGGTTGATGATATCAGCTGTTCCTGAGGGAAAAAAGAGAGAAGATAGTGAGGAATTGAAGAGATCCTAGTCCAGCCTTTCCTCTGGGCTCTGTGTTTTATATGCCCCCATTCCTCATGACGTAATTTATAAATAGTTCCTTCATTAACCCTTTCTCTGCTGTAGCAGGGTTTCTTCTGGTCTCCTCACTGGATTCTTTCAGGCTCCCTGTTTTCTTTGAATTCAGAATCTGCTTCTGAGTCTCAGTGGAACAGAATTTGGATGTGCCCCAAGAGCTCAGGATTGGGGAGAAAAAGTTGTCCCAGTTCAGAAATAGTTGAGCCCTTGTATGTTACACTGTTCAGTCTGGGACACAGTCCCATAAGCTTATTCTGTACAGCTGAGAGTTTCCACTTATTCAACAGCCGAGGACCCAGGTTCCATGGATGGGTTGGTGTCAGGGGCTCCTGAATGTCAGGAGCACAAAGGATTGAGATACTGAGGCTGGGTCCCCTTCACTCCAGTTCACCCAGTTCCCTCCCCTCTGCATTGTAATCACCACCTGGACTTTTTCATCCATTTATTCTTCCATTACTTCAGTCTTCAGGTAGTTAGTAACACCTACAATGGTGGATAGATAGACAGACATATACACATAGACATGCTAACAAGTATTTTCTAAAGGCGATGTTTAGTTATTGCGTTATAAAAACACTATTATTCCTTGTTTGGAGTGTGAATCAAGGTGGAAAGACTAATAACAAAGGTGTGAAAACATACCCGATGAAAAGTATGGGTACATGGACGAATATTGGTATATATTCATAGATGTGTGTGGATAAATATATATAACTGTATATTTTATATGACAGATATATGTGTAATTACATATATACACAATTATGTGTGTGTGTGTATATATATATATATAGAGAGAGAGAGAGACAGAGAGAGAGAGACAGAGAGAGAGAGACAGACAGACAGACAGGGAGAAGTAAGCTCTCAGTCTGCTCTTCAATAAGGAACAAGGTCTTGTCTGAGGGATGTAGGGAGGGGGCAGAGGATAAGGAGGAGCTGAGACTCGGGGGCCTTGGTAAATTGGAGACAGGTCAGGGGTGGTGCCCAGAAGAGGGGGCTCCATCATCATCTCTCTCCTTTTGGACAAACTCTAGAAAGCCTGATAAATTATCAAGCAGAGGTGGCTAATCATTTGATTTTTATCTTAAAGAGAACCTCTACCCCTTCTTTATCAAAAGTCCAGAACCAAGCAAATCCAACACCTTACTTATAAATTAGTGAAGCGGTGGAGCACTTCTTAAAATAGGCTATGGATTGACACTATTTTGTGAATAAAATTGAAAATGCTTCTGAAGTTTAGTAATAAACCTCATTTGAAAATTTGTGTTATAAGGAGACTTGATATTAACAAAAAAGTTCTTCTCCATAATGACTGTATGAATTTAATTTAATCCCAATAATAATGTAGAATTACTTATGTTTGAATCAGAAATCTGTATTACATAAATTAAATTTGTAAGTTTATAGATTTAAATACTACTTAAATAATTCTCAAAAAAAGAGGAATAATAGAGAAGTGTGCACAGAAAATGCAGAGTAGACGTGAGCTGCACACAGACGTGCTGTGCAGTGATCCCCTACGTGACCCCAGTGAGCCGTGCATGGTCCCTCCTCAGTGTCAGGTGTGCACTGAGTGGCTGGAGGCCTCCAGGGGAGCACAGGAGAGCTGTGCAGAGTGGTACCCGTGGGGGGTGGGTGTGCTTCTCTCTATAGGAGAGTGTCCAGTGGGGGCTGGGACACCAGAGGTTCAGATTCTGAGATGGAGACGTCAGGAGGTGAGCAGCAGGGCCTGTCTTCTACCTTCAGTCTAGTCACATTCCTGCTGGGTTCACCCATGTCTCACTCAGCCTTCCCTACTCTGTATCTCTGCTGAGACTTCAAGGATGGGGTGCCCCAGGGGTGGGAGGACCCTGGATCTTTCCACCCTCTCATGAACTAGACCCTCATCTGTGGAGCCTCCACCTCTGCCCCCTCATTTATCAGAGTCTCTGATTTCCTGAGGACAGAACTCTGAGCTGACTGACTCAGAAAGGACAGGGTCACGGCCCCTCACCTGAGGGCACGAACTCCAGGGAGTCTTGGGGGTGTGACAACAGGTAGGGGGTGCTGCTCTATGAGCTGTAACACTTGTAGGTCCCCCCGTGGGCTGAGGTCACAGGACTCATGGAGAATTGGACCTGGCTCTGCTGAGCTCGGTACTTTGATCTAAGATGCAGGAGGGGATAAGCTGCCGCTGCTTGGACAGAAGGAAAGTGTCCCTCGGACCCCATGACTGACACAGCAGGGTCACGTTCTCTCCTGAGGCCACCGTGGGGCCTGGCTGCACCAAGAGGGAGGGTGTGTCAGGGAGCTGTCCTAGAGAGAGGAGGGGGGGTGAGGGGCTTATTCTGAATTGAAGAGCCCCCAGGCTTTTCTCTGAGGACCCTCATCTCTGTCTATCTTGTTTTCTCTGAGTCTCTCCCTCTCCTCTCCTCTGCCCTGTCTCTCTTTTTCTCTCTACCTCTCTGGAGACCCCACATCCCTCATACTGGCCTTAATACCTGTGGCTCCCAGGCAGGACCTGCGCAGATTCTGGGTCCCTGACTGAATCCACTGGCTCCTCACCTGCCACCAGGATGCCCAGGGGTCACTGGGGGATGACCACTAGGAGACGAGGTTGTGTCCACCATAGCATCTGTACTGGACCCAGTGGGACCCATTTGCAGGGCACAGGGGGAAGTTGGCACGAGAGATCTCAGCCTGGGGCTGCAGACCAGGTCCTGAGGGAGGTCACATACCCCCTCCATGGACAGAGTGAACCTGTAGTAGCCAACAGGAAAATGACACTGGAGGGTCAGGCTCTGTTCAGAGGCCACGACAGGGCCCTGCTGGGTCAGGATGGAGAGCTCCCCAAACACATCTGGCAGAGGGATGACCTCTGGATTGCATAGGCTGATTCCCCCCATGAACCCCCTTCCCCATCCTGGATCCCAGGTCTCACTGTCTCTCACCCTCTGTGTCTCTGGCCCAGGAGCCCCATGATCCCCTCACCCCACCCTGTCACCTGCATCTCTCCTGGGACAAAGACCCCAATAATCTGTCTTGTACGTGAAAACATGGATGGGGCCAGGATGGGACTTCCTCTCCTGGAACCAGGAGCTCCACGGGGTCACTGGGGTGTGACCACACCTGGGAGGTGTACCTGTAAAAGCCATAGCATCTGAACATCCACCTGTGGTGGGGGGTCATGAGGCTCACAGGGAACAGGGCCTGAGACTGCCCATTGGGGTGTCTCTGTGAGTCCAGGGTCCAGGAGTGAAAGTCTTCGCCTGCTACAGTCAGAATGAACCGGCAAAATCTCTGCCATGATCCACAATGGAGGGTTACTGTCCCTCCTGAGGTCACCATAGGGTTCGTCAGGGCTGAAACTGTGGCTTTGCTGTAGAATCCAAGGAGAGGTGGAGGCAGCTTGTTAAATGGGGCTGACATCTCCCTCATATCCCCCATGGCTGGGCTGTGAGAGGGGAGACAGCCCTGAGAGCAGACCCCCTTCCTGAGGGCAGAGCCTGAAGCTGGGACCCCTGAGTGTCCTCTCACCTGTCACCACCAGCTCCAGGGGGTCACTGTGCTCTGACCAGCCAATGTGGCTAAGATAGTAACAGTGATATCTCCCTGCATATTGCTCTGCCATGTGTGGGATGGAGAACTTGGCTTTGTCCTCGGGCTTCAGTGGGCTCTGTCTGCTCCATGGCTTTGGGCTTCTCTCTTTATCCAGATGGTACTCCTGGGCCTCCAGGGTTCCCTGACACCAGATGGTCACGGGCCTCCTCCAGGTGATCACAGAGCCTGGCTCAGCCCAGATGGTGGGTTTGGGGAGGGTCCCTGGAAGGAATACAGAGCCTGGAGTCCAAAGTCTTTCCCCACCCCTCATTCTCCCAGCTCAGCCTCCGGCCCCTCTTCGTTTTATCCCCATCATCTAAGAATTACTGGGCTCACTCCTGAGGGCTCAGGGGCTGAAGTAAGAGCTGAGCACATGGCAGCCTGGGGAGGACTCACCTGCCTGCACTTGGGTCCTCAGAACCAGACTCAGCCCTGGAAGAGAGTCCCTGTGAGAGAGCTGCACCCGGATGTCTGAGCTGATTCTCTTCCCATCAGGGTCCCAACCCACTCGAGCTGCCAGAGACCTGACATGCCCCATGAGGAAGGGGTGTGGAGCCTCCCCATCCCCTGCTGCTGCTCCCCTTCCCACTTTCCACAACTGACCGAGGCAGAGAAGAGCAGAGAGGATGGAAGTCATGGTGCCTGCTCTGAGTGCTCCCGCTGGCAGATGGAGGAGACCACGGGGCCCAAGGGACAGACACATGCACAGGATGTGGTAAGTCAGGGGCTGCTGCCACCCATTCGGGTTCCCACAGCTGTGGACGCACAGGAATGGAGGGCCCCTCCCTGGGCCTGGCTCTGCTTTTCTCCAGGGCAGGGGCTCAGGAGGACTCCAGCCCCTCTGGAGGTGTCTCAGCCCAGAGCTGAGGTCCCATCACGTTCCCAAAACTTTCTGCCTGACCTGAATCCCGCTCAGAGAGGATGGGGACCCAGGTTCTCATCCTGAGCTGGTCTCTGAAAGGCTGGCTTTAATGGGACACACCACTTATTTCCTCAGCACCTCAACAAGTGGAGTTTACTTTCTGTCTTTGGCTAGTCCATAAACAAATATTATTGAGCGCATTCTACATACAAGGCGTTGGTGCCAAACACCAGAAATACATCCCTGATCCAGATAAACCCATTCATGTATTTTGAGAACCCAGATTAACAGAATATAGACATTCAAAGGCTAGTATTGCCCTTAATTTATTTACAAAGGAGAAATATGAGAATAACTGGCGACCAAGACTAGTCTATGAAAGAGAAAATAGCTGTTTGATGAGGGGGAGATCTATGGGATGGGACACCCATGAGAACCCTCTAGAGATGAAAGGACATTCTAGAGAATGTCATAAAGGGAGGGAGAGAGGGGAAGGTGGCGGCTGGTCATGCAGGATGCTGTCCACCATGCGAGGACATTGGATTTTATTTTTAAGATAAATAGAATATATCAGCAAAGACTGTTATGATAAAAATTTATATGAGAGTCATATTTGCTGCTATATAGAAAATTTATAAAAATAAATAAACAACAATAGTTGAAGTCTAATTACTCCCATACTGGTGTGTCAACCAGTATTATAAATGATTTATGTGGATTTATCGTATGAAACTCACACGCCCCTTAATGAGACGAAAACACATTAACAGAGGATAGAAATGATACATGGTTTACATTTTGTGTCTATTTTGTACTGGGAGTTGGGAAGGAATTTGTTGGGTCCAAGCTCTGCAGGAGAGCTGATATGGGAATGCACAGAAGTGTTAAATGGCCCATTGTTTCGCTGTGTGTGTGTATTTCTGGTGTGGCTGCACTGCCTGGTTTGTGGGGAAGGAGAACTGAGAGCTGAGGGGGGAGAGTCACATCGGGACTGATCATGCACAGTGTTGATTTTAGAGAGAAGAGTTTGGAGTTTACCCTGAAGACAGTGAGGACCATGGAAGGATTTGGGGCAGGGAAGGGACAGATTCTGAAACGGATGGTAGAAAGACAGACATGTGGAGTGTGACCTGCAGAAGGGAGTGTGGACCTGGAGCTCAGAAACCAGTGAAGTGGTGGATGTGATCACAAAGGCCAGCTGTGTCCAGGTGTGGGCCATGGGCTGGACTCTGTGCATGGGCAGGACAACAGGGGTCAGTGGGATTCTGGAGGCTGAATGGTTTTTATTGGGGGATTGGCTGAGAGATGTAAGAGACGAGGAAGTGAGGGCAACCTTCCCTCCCTGCCTTGGTTGACTGGAGACATCAGTGGTGCCCTCAGAGACATGGTGAGCCCAGGGGTGGTGGGGATGGAGGGGCCTGGGGAGTTTGGTGCAATACGCTTCTGCTCCTCCAGGAAAGAACAGCTCTTCCTCTTGGCCCTGGAATGTGAGTTTCACTTCTCACAAACAGCCCTCTGAGTGACATGCTGGTTTCTGTGAGAAGCAGGACCTCTCTATCTATTACCTTGGGGTCAACCATTTGAGTCCTCTCTGTCTCTTCAGAGCACCCTTCAATGCTGGGTGTCGCTTTCCACTTCAAACTGTGGAGATGATTCAGAATTCAGACAAGAATAGTCCTCATCAGAGCTCCTGTTTGAAGACAGTGATATATATATATATTTATATATATATATATATACTTGAACAAGAGGGAAAGTAGCCTGCTAAAGATTATCAAGCCATTCAGGAAGCGGTAGTGCTACAATTCATATGTATGTGTGTACTCATGTAAGTATTTACTGACTCACTCATTAATCAATCAATAAATTAATCAATCTACCGACGTATACATCCAGTTTTATAGAGATATAATAGACATACAGCGTGTATAAGTTTATGGTGTACAGCATAATGACTTGACTTACATATCTTGTGAAATGATCACCACTGTAAGTTTAATTAACATCCATCCTTTTGTATAGATACAAAAAAAGAGAGAACATTTTTCTCTGTACTGAGAACTCTTAGATTCTACTCATTTAACAACTTTCAGAGACACAAACAGCAGTGCTAACTATAGCTGTCACATTGTACATTCCATCCCCAGTACTCACTTATCTTAGAACTTGAGGTTTGTGCCTTTTGGCCCCCTTCATCCAATTATCCCTCCCCACAAACTCTGCCTCTACACAAATATAATCTCTTTTTCTATGAGCTCATTTGTTTTTTCTTTTAGATTCCACCTGTAAGAGAAATCATACAGTATTCGTCTTTCTCTGTATGACTTATCTCACTCAGCATAATGCCCACAAGTTCCATCCATGTTGTCATAAATGGCAGGATTTACTTCTTTCTATGGTTGAATAGCATTCCAGTGTATATATACTTGTTTATTCTTGATTTTATTGCTTGTCCACGAGTGTTGATAAAATCTTAAAAAAGAGTTTCTCTTAAAACGCAAGTTTATAGCTGACCTACCTAACACGTAGTCACAAACACAGGGAAAGAGGCAAAGTGAGGAGGCAAAGGAATACATTCCAAGTAAGGGAACAGGCCAAAACCCCAGAAAAGGAAGTAAGTGAAACAGAAATGAGCAACCTACCCGACAGAGGGTTCAAAGAGGGTTAAGGATGCTCACTGATGTGGGGAGAAGAATAGATGAACTCAGTGAGGAAGGCAACAAAGAAATGGAAGATATAAAAAAGAACCAATCAGAAATGAAGAATACAATACTGGAAATGAAAAATTCACTAGAGGAACTCAAAAGCAGAGTAGAGGATACAGAAGAATGGA
>JABWHU010001658.1:5482839-5592200 GCA_014189135.1 Dicerorhinus sumatrensis harrissoni
TTTTTGCTGAGGAAGACTGGCCCTGGGCTAACATCCATGCCCATCTTCCTCCACTTTATATGGGATGCCACCACAGCATGGCCTGACAAGCGGTGTGTTGGTGCACACCCGGGATCCAAACAGAGAACCCCGGGCGCCCCAGCGGAGCATGCACACTTAACCGCTTATGCCACCGGGCCGGTCTCAGGATTTTCTTCTTTTTTAAGGCTGAATAATATCTCATTGCCTATATAAATGTATTCACCACAGTTTTTTATCCATTCATCCATTGATGGACACTCATGTTGTTCCCCTATCTTGGCTACTGTGAATAATGCTGCGATGAACATGGGGCGCAGACATCTCTTTGAAATCCTGATTTCATTTCCTTTGGATGTATCCCTAGTGTGGCATTGCTGGATCATACAGTAGTTCTATTTTCAGTTTTCTGAGGAACCTTCATACCAGCTGCAGGGTCTGCGGGTGGGTTGCAGGCAGTGTCTGTGGGTGGGTTGAGATCCCGCCTTGTCTGCCGTGAACTCCTCTCCATTTCTTTGTTCTTAGCTGCCCCCAGAGGATCCAGTCCTGCTGACTCCCTCAGCAGTTCAGAAGGGGGCTCTCACGCAGCGCCTGGAAAGGCTGCAGAAGAGACGCTTACATTGCTCTCTCCCCCGCCCAGGAGAAATCGCAAGTGGAGAGGTCTCTGTGTGATGAGCTGAGCCAGCTTGTGGGAAGATGGTGCAGGGGGAGTGAAGCTGTTCTCTCTTCCCTTTTCAATGAGGTTGTTCTCAGATTGTGTGCTCTACCAGCGTGCTGAGACCTCACACCTGGACTCCAGAGCTTTCATAAAGATATTTACGTCTGTGGCTGGTGGTTAAATCGTGGTTTCTGTGGGCAATGAGTGCTGGACTTTCCTATCCCACTATCTTGCTGATGTCCGTCGTTGTCATTTTATTTTGTGTTTCCCTAATGAGCAATGAAGGTGAGCATGTTTCCCTGTGCTCACTGTCTTTTCACAGAATTTTATCATCTTTGCAGAATGTCTTTTCTGTAGAAATGTTTACTCAAGACCTCTGGCCATTTTTCAAATTGGATTTTTTTGGTGGTTGAGTTGTATTATTTGATACATATTCTGGACCAGACCATTATCAGATAGATAGTTTGCAAACATTTTCTCCATATGTACATTTTCTTTTCACTTTCTTAATAGTGTCCTTTGATTCACACATATTGTTAATTTTGATGAGGTTCGATGTATCTGGTTTTTTTTTTGGATTATTGTACTTTTGATGTTCTTTCTAAGAAAACATTGGAAGGCCAACCCTTATGGAAGGAAAACCCTTATGTTTTCTTCTGAGTTTTATAGTATTAGCTGTTACAATGATCCATTTTGAGGTCATTTGGGTGTATGGTATGTGATGAGGGTCCAACTTCATTCTTTTGCATGTTTTCTTTTTGCATTCAGTTATCCAACACCATTTGTCAAAGACACCAAGTCTTAGCGATACTGTGTCTGTTTTTCAAGGTCAAGCATCCATTGAGTTTCCATCTGGGAATGGAATCAAAACAAGCCTGCCTCCAACATCTGGCACCCTCTGCACACAGCTGCCTTCCCCTGATTCCCCCTCACTGGGGTCTGAGAAGAGACCAGGCCACGTGAGTATTATTCAGTCTGGAACCAATCCCCATGTGATCCCTACACCAGGACCTGATGGGGTTGTCCCCATCTCTGAAATAAGCCCCAAGTCCATATTGGTGGCCTCCATCCCAATTTAGATTGTTTGACCAAAATGGAATCAGAAATTCCAGTGGCCATCTAAATTTTTCAGTTGCATGTCAAGCGATACTGGACAAGGTGTTTTCTGAGACCCATTTTCTACCCTGGGCAGGGACCCGTTGTTTGACTGGACTCTGTGAGGCTAATCAGGCGGGTGGTGGTCATGTTTTGAGGAAACCACATTGCCATGATGTGACGTATTTAATATCTAACACATCAACCGCCACTTTGTTGGAAGTTCCAAGCCTAGTTCAGGCTGTAGATTGCACCCCCTACTTCAATCCCAGCTCATTAAATTCTATGGAAAGTAAAGATAGAAATGCAAAAATAGGTTACAAAATAGAAATGCAGTGTTTACAAGAATGACAACTGGACTCATGAGTCATCAGTGAGGGTGAAGAAGAGCATCACCAGATTTCCAGTCCCTGTGTCTTCCATTTTGTTTATTGCAGTAACATTGGTTTATAACATTGTAAAAATTTCAGGTGTACATCAACGTTGCATTCTATTTAACCACTGAAAGGATTTCGTGATGTTCTTTCCCTTCTTTTACTTACTGGGTTTATCTTAGACATGCCTACCTAGTGACAAATGACGTCTCTTTCTGACCTTTGTGTAATGAAATGGCCCTGCTTGCCTCCTTTTGACAATCTTTCATTCACTCATCACTGTGTTTGAAAATCTATACACATTTCTCTTTGTAGATTTAATCCGTGAGTTTGCAGTGCCATATGATATTCCATAGTGGAGATATACCACCATCTTCCTTATTCTAATTTATGAATTTTTTGTATTTTATGGATGTTTTCTAAATAAGTGTCTCTCCTATCAATGTTCTTGTGAGTGTTACCTTGTGCTCACATACACATTTACCTATAGGGTATAAACTTTCTGGTCATAGCTTTGTGTCTCTTTATTTTAACTAGATAATTCCAATATATTCCCCAAATTTGTTGAAGTAATTTTTACTCCCATCATTAATGTGTTGGAAGTCTAAGTGAACCCTATTATCACTAAAAGAGAATGAAAGACAGGTCTACATGGAGCTGATAGGGAAGTGTGCTGCAGACGGCTCTTACACATTTGTGAGGATGATTCTGTTGATCTCCTCCCAAATCTGCATTTAATGAAGTCACATTTGCACCTTGTTGTTGGCCTTGAAGGGAGGATTTATGTGACAGAAACTGGAGACTGCAACGAATCAGGGATTTTTTAAAAAGCTTCTTCAGAGGCAGCACACCACTAGGCTGTCCCTTCAAACACCCGTGTCTTGATTCCAAGTGATGCCATTTTTGGGGAAACAACACAGGTGGCATCTGAGGAAGAGAGAAAGGATTGTGGGGTCCAGAGGGTGGTAGGCATCATTTTGGATTTATCTTTTCCGGACTAGAATCTCTTTTTTTTCCCATTTATTTAGCTATTGAAACCAACTTAAATCCTGTGAACTGAAATGATGGAGACTCAACAATGTACATCTGGTTATGTGGTTCTTAGAAATAAAGGAAATTATATAACATAAAAGTGGATGAGAACATCAGGTTTTACCTGTGGACCCAAATCAGCCATGTGGGATGTACACTCATGTCATAGGGGTGAGAAAAAAGGGGGAGCCTGTCAAAGAAAGTCAACAATGGTAGGGAAAGAAACATCTTTAATGGCTGGAGATCCTGTTCAGGGAGCACTCCAGACATTTTCCTGTGTAAACAAGGTCTACTCCCCTCGACATTCTCAGCAGGCAGATCCCCAGACTTATGGTCCAGATTTTCTTTCAACCTCCTGGGATCATCAGATTTGTTCCAAGCCTCCACCACGCTGAACGGTGCAGTGTTCTCTCTTGTGTTTTCCTCCTGGCTGCATCTTGGGTCTTCCTCTTGCTGTGTAGAGCCTGTATCAGCAGCACCCCGAGGACTACCAGGATCAAGACAGCCATTCCCATTCGGATAAAATTCTCCACTGCGTAGTCTTGGGGGTGTGAGGCTAGAAATTGTGGACAAAGAGTTCATGAGGTCAGTGCAGACCCAAGTCACCCCAGGATCACTGCATGTCTACCCAGGGCACCTGCCTCCGTTTGACAGGACATGACCCTCTGAGTTCAGCCCCATAAGAAGAATTTCTCCTGCTCACCACTCTTGGGGTCTGACTTGTTTTGTGATGGGTTGATGATATCAGCTGTTCCTGAGGGAAAAAAGAGAGAAGATAGTGAGGAATTGAAGAGATCCTAGTCCAGCCTTTCCTCTGGGCTCTGTGTTTTATATGCCCCCATTCCTCATGACGTAATTTATAAATAGTTCCTTCATTAACCCTTTCTCTGCTGTAGCAGGGTTTCTTCTGGTCTCCTCACTGGATTCTTTCAGGCTCCCTGTTTTCTTTGAATTCAGAATCTGCTTCTGAGTCTCAGTGGAACAGAATTTGGATGTGCCCCAAGAGCTCAGGATTGGGGAGAAAAAGTTGTCCCAGTTCAGAAATAGTTGAGCCCTTGTATGTTACACTGTTCAGTCTGGGACACAGTCCCATAAGCTTATTCTGTACAGCTGAGAGTTTCCACTTATTCAACAGCCGAGGACCCAGGTTCCATGGATGGGTTGGTGTCAGGGGCTCCTGAATGTCAGGAGCACAAAGGATTGAGATACTGAGGCTGGGTCCCCTTCACTCCAGTTCACCCAGTTCCCTCCCCTCTGCATTGTAATCACCACCTGGACTTTTTCATCCATTTATTCTTCCATTACTTCAGTCTTCAGGTAGTTAGTAACACCTACAATGGTGGATAGATAGACAGACATATACACATAGACATGCTAACAAGTATTTTCTAAAGGCGATGTTTAGTTATTGCGTTATAAAAACACTATTATTCCTTGTTTGGAGTGTGAATCAAGGTGGAAAGACTAATAACAAAGGTGTGAAAACATACCCGATGAAAAGTATGGGTACATGGACGAATATTGGTATATATTCATAGATGTGTGTGGATAAATATATATAACTGTATATTTTATATGACAGATATATGTGTAATTACATATATACACAATTATGTGTGTGTGTGTATATATATATATATAGAGAGAGAGAGAGACAGAGAGAGAGAGACAGAGAGAGAGAGACAGACAGACAGACAGGGAGAAGTAAGCTCTCAGTCTGCTCTTCAATAAGGAACAAGGTCTTGTCTGAGGGATGTAGGGAGGGGGCAGAGGATAAGGAGGAGCTGAGACTCGGGGGCCTTGGTAAATTGGAGACAGGTCAGGGGTGGTGCCCAGAAGAGGGGGCTCCATCATCATCTCTCTCCTTTTGGACAAACTCTAGAAAGCCTGATAAATTATCAAGCAGAGGTGGCTAATCATTTGATTTTTATCTTAAAGAGAACCTCTACCCCTTCTTTATCAAAAGTCCAGAACCAAGCAAATCCAACACCTTACTTATAAATTAGTGAAGCGGTGGAGCACTTCTTAAAATAGGCTATGGATTGACACTATTTTGTGAATAAAATTGAAAATGCTTCTGAAGTTTAGTAATAAACCTCATTTGAAAATTTGTGTTATAAGGAGACTTGATATTAACAAAAAAGTTCTTCTCCATAATGACTGTATGAATTTAATTTAATCCCAATAATAATGTAGAATTACTTATGTTTGAATCAGAAATCTGTATTACATAAATTAAATTTGTAAGTTTATAGATTTAAATACTACTTAAATAATTCTCAAAAAAAGAGGAATAATAGAGAAGTGTGCACAGAAAATGCAGAGTAGACGTGAGCTGCACACAGACGTGCTGTGCAGTGATCCCCTACGTGACCCCAGTGAGCCGTGCATGGTCCCTCCTCAGTGTCAGGTGTGCACTGAGTGGCTGGAGGCCTCCAGGGGAGCACAGGAGAGCTGTGCAGAGTGGTACCCGTGGGGGGTGGGTGTGCTTCTCTCTATAGGAGAGTGTCCAGTGGGGGCTGGGACACCAGAGGTTCAGATTCTGAGATGGAGACGTCAGGAGGTGAGCAGCAGGGCCTGTCTTCTACCTTCAGTCTAGTCACATTCCTGCTGGGTTCACCCATGTCTCACTCAGCCTTCCCTACTCTGTATCTCTGCTGAGACTTCAAGGATGGGGTGCCCCAGGGGTGGGAGGACCCTGGATCTTTCCACCCTCTCATGAACTAGACCCTCATCTGTGGAGCCTCCACCTCTGCCCCCTCATTTATCAGAGTCTCTGATTTCCTGAGGACAGAACTCTGAGCTGACTGACTCAGAAAGGACAGGGTCACGGCCCCTCACCTGAGGGCACGAACTCCAGGGAGTCTTGGGGGTGTGACAACAGGTAGGGGGTGCTGCTCTATGAGCTGTAACACTTGTAGGTCCCCCCGTGGGCTGAGGTCACAGGACTCATGGAGAATTGGACCTGGCTCTGCTGAGCTCGGTACTTTGATCTAAGATGCAGGAGGGGATAAGCTGCCGCTGCTTGGACAGAAGGAAAGTGTCCCTCGGACCCCATGACTGACACAGCAGGGTCACGTTCTCTCCTGAGGCCACCGTGGGGCCTGGCTGCACCAAGAGGGAGGGTGTGTCAGGGAGCTGTCCTAGAGAGAGGAGGGGGGGTGAGGGGCTTATTCTGAATTGAAGAGCCCCCAGGCTTTTCTCTGAGGACCCTCATCTCTGTCTATCTTGTTTTCTCTGAGTCTCTCCCTCTCCTCTCCTCTGCCCTGTCTCTCTTTTTCTCTCTACCTCTCTGGAGACCCCACATCCCTCATACTGGCCTTAATACCTGTGGCTCCCAGGCAGGACCTGCGCAGATTCTGGGTCCCTGACTGAATCCACTGGCTCCTCACCTGCCACCAGGATGCCCAGGGGTCACTGGGGGATGACCACTAGGAGACGAGGTTGTGTCCACCATAGCATCTGTACTGGACCCAGTGGGACCCATTTGCAGGGCACAGGGGGAAGTTGGCACGAGAGATCTCAGCCTGGGGCTGCAGACCAGGTCCTGAGGGAGGTCACATACCCCCTCCATGGACAGAGTGAACCTGTAGTAGCCAACAGGAAAATGACACTGGAGGGTCAGGCTCTGTTCAGAGGCCACGACAGGGCCCTGCTGGGTCAGGATGGAGAGCTCCCCAAACACATCTGGCAGAGGGATGACCTCTGGATTGCATAGGCTGATTCCCCCCATGAACCCCCTTCCCCATCCTGGATCCCAGGTCTCACTGTCTCTCACCCTCTGTGTCTCTGGCCCAGGAGCCCCATGATCCCCTCACCCCACCCTGTCACCTGCATCTCTCCTGGGACAAAGACCCCAATAATCTGTCTTGTACGTGAAAACATGGATGGGGCCAGGATGGGACTTCCTCTCCTGGAACCAGGAGCTCCACGGGGTCACTGGGGTGTGACCACACCTGGGAGGTGTACCTGTAAAAGCCATAGCATCTGAACATCCACCTGTGGTGGGGGGTCATGAGGCTCACAGGGAACAGGGCCTGAGACTGCCCATTGGGGTGTCTCTGTGAGTCCAGGGTCCAGGAGTGAAAGTCTTCGCCTGCTACAGTCAGAATGAACCGGCAAAATCTCTGCCATGATCCACAATGGAGGGTTACTGTCCCTCCTGAGGTCACCATAGGGTTCGTCAGGGCTGAAACTGTGGCTTTGCTGTAGAATCCAAGGAGAGGTGGAGGCAGCTTGTTAAATGGGGCTGACATCTCCCTCATATCCCCCATGGCTGGGCTGTGAGAGGGGAGACAGCCCTGAGAGCAGACCCCCTTCCTGAGGGCAGAGCCTGAGGCTGGGAACCCTGAGTGTCCTCTCACCTGTCACCACCAGCTCCAGGGTGTCACTGTGCTCTGACCAGCCAATGTGGCTAAGATAGTAACAGTGATATCTCCCTGCATATTGCTCTGCCATGTGTGGGATGGAGAACTTGGCTTTGTCCTCGGGCTTCAGTGGGCTCTGTCTGCTCCACGGCTTTGGGCTTCCCTCTTTATCCAGATGGTACTCCTGGGCCTCCAGGGTCCCCTGAAACCAGATGGTCACGGGCCTCCTCCAGGTGATCATAGAGCCTGGCTCAGCCCAGATGGTGGGTTTGGGGAGGGTCCCTGGAAGGAATACAGAGCCTGGAGTCCAAAGTCTTTCCCCACCCCTCATTCTCCCAGCTCAGCCTCCGGTCCCTCTTGGTTTTATCCCCATCATCCCAGAACCACTGGGCTCATTCCTGAGTGCTCAGGGGCTGAAGTAAGAGGTGGGGACATGGCAGCCTGGGGAGGACTCACCTGCCTGCACTCGGGTTCTCGGGCCCTGACACAGCCCTGGAAGAGAGTCCCTGTGAGAGAGCTGCACCCGATGTCTGAGCCAATTCTCTTCCCATCAGAGCTTCAGTCCACTCGAGCTGCCTGAGCCCTGAGCTTCCCCATGAACAAGGGGGTGTGGAGCCTCCCCATCCCCTGCTGCTGTCCCCTTCCCACTCTCCACCACTGACTGAGGCAGAGAAGAGCAGAGAGGATGGAAGTCATGGTGCCTGCTCTGAGTGCTCCCGCTGTGCAGATGGAGGAGACCACGGGGCCTGAGGGACAGAGAGAAGCACAGGGTGTGGTATGTCAGGGGCTGCTGCCACTCATTTGGGTTCCCACAGCTGTGGACCCACAGGAATGGAGGGCCCCTCCCTGGGCCTGGCTCTGCTTTTCTCCAGGGCAGGGGCTCAAGAGGACTCCAGGCCCTCTGGAGACATCTCAGCCCAGAGCTGAGGCCCCACCTTGTCCCCAAGACTCTTTCTGCCTGGCCTGAATCCCGCTCAGGGAGGGTGGGGACCCAGGTTCTCATCCTGAGCTGGTCTCTGACAGGCTGGCTTTAAATAGGACACACCACTTATTTCCTCAGCGCCTCGACAAGTGGAGTTTACCCTCTGTCTTTGGCCAGTCCATAAACAAATATTATTGAGCACATTCTATGTACAAGGCATTGGTGCCAGACACCAGAAATATGTTAGTGATCCAGGTAAATGCATTCACGTATTTTGAGAACCCAGATTAACAGAATATTGACGTTCAAAGGCTAGTGTTGCACTTAATTTATTTACAAAGGAGAAATATGAGAATAACTGGAGACCATGACTAGTCCATGAGAGAGAATAGCTGGTTTGAGGAGGGGGAGACCTATGGGATGGGACACCTGTGAGAACCCTCTAGAGATGAAAGGACATTCTAGAGAATATCAGAAAGGGAGGGAGAGAGGGGAAAGTTGTGACTGGTCATGCAGGATGCTGTCCACCATGCAAGGACATTGGATTTTATTTTTAAGAGAAATAGAATATATCAGCAAAGATAGTTATGAAGAAAAATTTTTCTAAAGGTCACATTTCCTTTTATGTAGCAAATGAAAAGAAAGAAAGAAGGAGAGAGAGAAAGAAACGAAGGAAAGGAGGGAGAGGAAGTGAGAGAGAAAGATAATGAGAGACAGTGAGAAAGAAGGAAGGGAGGGAGGGAGGAAGAAAGGAAACAGGAAGGAAGGAAGGAGGGAAGGAAGGAAGGAAAGAACAATAGTTGAACTCCAATTATTCCCATAACGATATGTCCACCAGTATTGAAAATAATTTATGTGGATTTCTCATATTAAACTCACATGCCCCTTAGTGAGACAAAAACACGTTAACAGAGGATAGAAATGATACAGAGTTTACCTTTGTGTCTATTTTGGACTGGGAGTTGGGAAGGAATTTGTTGGGTCCAAGCTCTGCAGGAGAGCTGATACGGGAAAGCTCGGAAGTGTTAAATGGCCCATTGTCTGAGTGTGTGTGTACGTATGTGTGTATGTGTGATGTGACTGCACTGTCTGGTTTGGAGGGAAGGAGAACTGAGAGTTGAGGGTGAAGGGTCATATCTGGACAGATCATGAACAGCCTTGAGTTCAGAGAGAAGAGTTTGGAGTTCACCCTGAAGATGGTGAGGACCATGGAAGGATTTGGGGCAGGGAAAGGACAGATTCTGAAATGCATGTTAGAAAGACTGATATATGGAGGGTGAACTGGAGAAGGGAGGGTGGGCCTGGGGATCAGAAACCAGGAAAGTGGTGGATGTGACCATACAGGCCAGATCTGTCTAGATGTGGGCTGTTGGCTGGACTCTGTGGATGGGGAGGACAGCGGGGGTCAGGGGGATTCTGGAGGCTGAATGGTTTTTACTGGCTGATTGGCTGAGAGGTGTAAGAGATGAGGAAGGGAGGGCAACCTTCCCTCCCTGCCTTGGTTGACTGGAGATGTCAATGGTGCCCTCAGAGGCATGTGAACCAAGGGGTGGTGGGGATGGAGGGGCTTGGGGAGTTTGGTATAATATGCTTCTGCTCCCCCAGGAAAGCACAGCTCTTCCTCTTGGCCCTGGAATGTGGGTTTCACTTCTCACAAACAGCCCCCTGACTGACATGCTGGTTTCTGTGAGAAGCAGGACCTCTCTCTCTGTCACCTTGGGGTGAATCATTTGAGTCCTCTCTGTCTCTTCAGAGAACACTTTGATGCTGGGTGTCGCTCTCCACTTCAGACTGTGGAGACTGTTCAGGATTCAGGCAAGAATGGTCCTCATCAGAGCTCCTGTTTGAGGACTGTGATGTATATATATACGTGAACAAGAGAGGAAGTAGCCTGCTAACAATCATCAACTCATTCAGAATGTGGTAGTGCTACAATTTATATTTATGTATGTATGTATTTACTTATTCATTCTTTAATCAAACTACCTATATCTGTCTATCTATCTATCTATCTATCTATCTATCTATCTATCATCTATCTATCTAATCTATCTACGTACCTACCTATCCATCGAGTTTTAGAGATATAATTGACACTCAGCACTGTATAAATTTACGGCGCATAGCATACTGACTTTACTAACATATCTTGTGAAACGATCACCACGATATTTTTACTTAACATTCATTATCTCATATAAATACAAAAAAAGAGAAAAAAAAGTTTTTTTTTTCTCCTGTGATGATCCCTTAGGATCTATTCTCTTAACAACTTTCAGATACACAAACAGCAGTACTAACTATAGTCCTCACATTGTACATTCCAATCCCAGTACTTAATTATCTCATAACTGGAGGTTCGTGCCTTCTGGACCCTTTCATCCAATTCTCCTTCGCTCGACCTTTCGCCTCTGGTTAAGACAAATTTAATCTCTTTTACTATGAGTTTGTTTGTTTAATTTTTTTAGATCCCACGTGATTGAGATCATGCAGTATTCGTCTTTCTCTGTCTGACTTATCTCACTTAGCATAATGCCCTCATGGTCCATTCATGTTGTCATAAATGGCAGAATTTCCTTCTTTTTATGGCTGAATAACATTCCAGTGTATATCCACTTGTTTATTCTTGATTTTGTTGCTTGTGCAAGAGTGCTGATAAAATCTTGAATGAAGTTCTCTTAAAACAAAATTTTAAATAGCGACAATTATACACGGGAGAGAGGACCAAGTTCTATTTGATGAAAATGAGGTGAAATCTGAACCCTGACCTTTTGTTAAGCTCTCCTACATCTGAGTGTGCCCCGAGGTCCAGGTGGCCCTGAATGCTGACTAGTCCCTTGCCTTGCGGGAGGTCAGTGGGGGGCCCTGCAGATCCTAATTATTCAAGAACTGGTGGAGAAGGCGTGCGGGGTCCTGGTCCTAGGAGGGCTCTGTGGGTGCAGTATTTTGTCCCCCTCTCATTAGAGAAGGGGAGCAGATGATGACACACATCTGCCCCAATCCAGTTTCAGAAATTCACATCCTCCTTCAGGTGAATACAGAGCTTGGTTAGCCTCTGGGGAGTGTGTAGGTAGAGGGTCCAGGACAAAATAAGAACCTGGGATCCACAGGGCATGCTGCTCTACTTGTATTTCCAGAAGTCTCAGCACAGGTCCCCCAGTGCCATCCCCATCAGCCCCAACTCCTCTGCGCCCCACCCCAGCCCTGGATAAAACACATTGTGTTTGGTCCACACAGTAATGAGGGAATGGGGAGCACTCACCCTCGTGTTCCCAGATCCTCTGGCTCAGACACAATCCTGGAAGAAAACGCATCAGAGATGACTCTTCCCCAGGGGATCCCAGGCTTCAACATGCCCCCATCCTCCAAACCTGGTCATGTACCATGAAGAAGCCCAGATTTCCACCATGACCCTCTCCTCCCTTCCCTTCCAGGACTCACCAAGACCCAGAAGGCTGAGGAATTTGGGGGACATGGTGCTGTGTCTGTCGGACAAGAGGCAGCAGCTGAGCAAAGCTGACAGATTGACAGGATGTGGTGGGCAGGGTCCCCACACCACAGTTTGTACAGTCCATAAGCTGCCCGTCACACAAGAAGGTGACCAGATTTTCTCACCCTGAGGATGGCGGGTGCTAAGGGTCTGACTTGAGCCACATCACTGAGCACGCCTCATGTCTACAGTATCACATTTAGTTTTCCTAACCTCCACAATCGTGTAAGGACTTTAACAGATCTTGCTGCATTTTGTAAGTCATAGTTATTATTCAGTTTATAACATGAAATATTTCCTTCTCAAGCTAATATATAAATATTAACATTATAAAACTCTTTGCAGAATGAATATCCAATGTGTGTCCCACTAATATCTTTAGGGCTCGTGCTAGCTGCAAATTCTTTACTTCTGTAAAAAACAAGCAGTTAACTAGAATCTTTGTTTGTTCCCCTCCCAGCTTTATTGGGGTATAATTGACAATCAAGAATTATATATAAGGTGTGCATAGTGATGTTTGTTATATACATTCATTTTGAAAGGATCACCACCCTCAAGCTAAGTAACACATCCATCACCTCACATTGTTGCCATTTGTGTGTGTGTGGTGAGAACACTTGAGATCTCTTAGTAAATTTCAAGTATATAACACATTATCGTTAGCTGTAGTCACAGCACTGTACATTAGGTCTCCAGAACTTATTCATCTTATAACTGACAGTTTGTAACATTTTAACAATATCTCTTTTTTCCCCCACGCTCAGCCTCTGGTAACCACCCTTCTACTCTGTGTTACTATGAGTTCAGCTTTTTTTTTTTCCGTCTACATATAAGTGAAATCATGCAATATTTTTCTCTCTCTGTCTGGTGTATTTAACTTAGTGCAATGTGCTCCAGGTTCATCCATGTTGTCACAAATGGAAGAATTTCCTTCTTTTCTGAGGCTGAATAATATCCCATTATAAGTATGTATATACACCACATCTTCTTTATCCATACATCTGTTGATGGACACTCATGTTGTTTCCATATCTTGGCTACTGTGCAAGATGCTGCAATGAACATGGATGCGGATATCTCATCCAGATCATGATTTCTTTTCCTTTGGATGTATCCCCAGAGTGGCATTGCTGGATCATAGGGTAATTCTATTTTCAGTTTTCTGAGGAACCACCACACCAGCTGCAGTGTCTGTGGGTGGGTTGCCAGCAGTGTCTGTAGGCTGGTTGTTGAGATCCCCCATTGTCTGCTGTGAACTCCACACCATTTCTTTGTTCTTAGCTGCCCCTGGAGCATCCAGCCATGCTGATTCCCTCAGCAAGACAGGAGTGGACTTTCAACCAGTGCATGGAAAGGCTGCAGCAGTGATGCTCACATTGCTCTCTTCCCCCTGGGAGAAATCGCAGGTGGAGTGTTCTCTGTCTGTGCTGAGCTGAGCCAGCTTGTGGGAAGATGATGCAGGGGAAGTGAAGCTGTTCTCTCTACCCTTTCCAATGTGGTTGTTCTCAGAATATGTGCTCCACTGGCGTGCTGAGACCTCACACCTGGACTCCAGAGCTTTCATAAAGGTCTTTTCATCCATGGATGGTGGTTAAATCATGGTTTCTGTGGGCGATGAGTGCTGGGCCTTTCTATCCCACCATCTTGCTGACATGCATCATTGTCGTTTTACTTTGCATTTCCCTAATGACTAATGATGGTGACCGTCCTTTCTTGTGCTCGTTGTCTGTTTTAAAAAATATGTCTTCTTTTCAGAATATCTTTTCTGTAGAAGTGTCTACTCAAGTCCTTTGAACATTTTTTTAAAAATGATTTATTTTGTGTGGTTGAGTTGTATATATTCTTTACATATTCTACACCGGACCATTATCAGACACGTAATATGCAAATACATTCTCCAATTCTGTATGTTTTCTTTTCACTTTTTTTTTTGCAAGGTAAGAGTCACCCTCAGCTAACATCTGTTGCCAATCTTCCTCCTTTTTCCTTTATTTTTCTCACCAAAGCCCCAGTACATAGTTGTGTAAAGGTGTAAGATCTTATGGTTCTTCTATGTGAGCCGCTACCACAACACAGCTACTGACAGAAAAGTGTTGTTCCCTGCCTGGGAGCTGAAGCCAAGCCATCTAAGCAGAGCGTGAGGAAATTTAACTGCTAGGCCATCAGGACTGGCTCACTTTTCACTTTCTTGATAGTGTCCTTTGATTCACACAGATTTTTAATTTTGATGAAGTCCTATGTATGTGGTTTTTTAAAATTTATTGTGCTTTTAATGTTCTTTCTAAGAAAACATTGAAAGCCCAAGTTCATGAAGACTGACCCTTATGTTTTCTTCTGAGGTTTATAACATTAGCTGTTACAGTGATCCATTTTGAGGCCGTTTTGGTGTGTGGTGTGTGGTGAGGGTCCACTTTCATTCTGTTACATGTTTTCCTTTTGCATTCAATTATCTAACACCATTTGTCAAAGATACCAAATCTTAGTGATACTGTGTCTGTTTTTCAGGGTCAAGCATCTAGTGAGTTTCCATCTAGGAATTGAATCAAAACAAGCCTGACCCCAACATCTGGCACCCTCTGCACATAGCTGCCTTTCCCTGATTCCCCCTCATTGGGGTCCAAGAAGAGACCAGGGAACCTGAGTATTTTTCAGTCTGGAACCAAGCCCTGAGTGATCCTAAACCATGACCTGATGGGGTTGTCCCCATCTCTCAATAACCCCAAGTCCATATTGGTGGGCTCCATCTGAAATGGAGCATGAAGAGGTTAAAAAATATTCCTTGGGCTAGAAAAAGGGAACAAAGAGTTTTGATAACTGCAGCTGTGCATATTCAGCATAATCAACTATTGTTTAAAACTAACCATGTCTTTCTATCCCTTCTTAGTATATGAGTGAGCTGTCTTTCCCAGAAAGTCAAGCCATCAAGATTCAGCCTCACAAGGCCAAACTCATGCTGAAGATGAAAACTAACCAGAAAAGTCGAGACAGTTAAGGAAAAAGAAATTCAGACTTCAAGATGAAATACAGAATGGTGGGAAGGTGGCAACCAGCAAGGCCACATGCTCCCCCTCCCCTACCTAAAACCGCAGCACATGCTCTTCCTCCCTTCCTTAAAACCCAAGCACATACTCGCCCTCCCCTAGATAAAATTCCAGATCAAAACCCCTACCTTTTTCCCTTCAGGGAGGTGGATCTGAGTTCTAGCTCCCATCTCCTCGTCTGGCTACCTTTTGATAATAGTAGACCTCTTTCTTTCCCACAAGCCTGGTGCTTCAGTTGTTTCTTTATTGGCCCTACTATCCAGCAGGTAAAGGAACCTGTGTTTGGGTTCAGTAACAATATGGCGAGCCAGCCAGGAGGCTCTTTGCCTGTGGCTCCACAGCCCCAGGCTGACTGGAATCTCCTGGGAATCAGCCCAGCAGCTGCCTGGGTGATTTGCCCTAGGGACTGTCCCCAGTACTTTCCGTCTGACCAGACACTGCTGGACTTAGGCGCATTTGTCCTGTGGCAAGGAAACAGGCTCCAGATTTGTTTGTTCTTTTCTGTGTTTGTTTGTCTGTTTCTTTTGGCTTCTGGTTTGGAATGGATGTCCTTTTGGTGAGTTTCCTCATTAAAATTGACCGAGACCTATTTTTCCTTTCTTTGTTTGCCTCTGTTTCAGGGGTTTTCTTCCCTGTTACTGGAGTTTGTTCAAGGGGCTCAGATTTTGTTGAAAGGACTAGGGAATCTCCCTCAAGAGAAAATTGTGGGGCCCCTTTGTTTTGGTTGAGTTGCCTCGTTAAAACTGACTGAGTCTTAATTTTCCTTTTGTTTATTTGCCTCTGCTTCAGGGGTTTTGTTCCAGGTTTTTGGAGTTTGGTCAGGGGCCCTAACTTTGTTGAAACGACTAGAGATCTCACTCAGAGAGGACTAACTCTGAGCTCCATTTGTTCTGATACTTGTCTGTGTATGAGTGTGCATGTGAATGTGTAGTTTGTTTCCTATGTTTCAGGGGTCTTGTTGTAGGTTACTGGAATTTGTTGGGGGGAACCCTAATTTCTTGAAAGGACTAATTCTTGGTTCTATCTGTTTTGATACTTGTGTGGATATATGTGCGTGTGTATAATATGTGTGTGTGAGTGATGTCATAATGGGATACTCAGATTTGATTCCCAGTGGCAGCCCTCTGGCTTATGTATTGCAAAATTGGGATGTTTTCTGTTATAAACCTAAGAAAAATTAAAAAGATGAAACTTAATCAAATTTGGGTTCTCATCTTCCTTTCATGGTCTTACAGATGTTAATGAAAACAAGTTAACAAAATAAGTTTTAAAAAGCTGAGAAAAAAATAAGGGGACTTTTCTCAACAAGGTAGACATTTTTTAAAGTTTTTTTTTTAAATAAGGCAAATGGATGTGGTAAATAAGGCAAATATTAAAAGTGGACAAATAAAGAGGAATCAAAAGGGAAGCGTCACAGGACTCATCTCAGCAGGATGGAAGTCTTTAGCTAGTTATTAAAAAGAAAAGTGGGATAAAAGGAAGCAGACATGAATGAGGTTAAAACAGAGGTTTTAATAAAACACTGCCTAAGGTTGGGTGGGCTAAAGGGACTTCCTCCTAGTCCCCTACATTAAATGGCCTCAACAGGCCCATTCTGTTAATCCCAGTTTAGAAGAAAAAAAACTTAAAAAGCCAGAAGGCAGAAATCACAATGAAAAACCTGACCAACAATTGTGTGGGGCAACAGTTAGGCTTCTAAAGTTGGTAAGATTATAAAGACTAAAATGTTTGAGCTAATATTATACGATGAGGTCATGTCAACTTTTCATGAATGCTTTTTTTTTTTGAAATGGATGTTATATCTGGCTGGGAATGCTTCCCCTACACAATAAGACCGAGACTTACTAATGGAATCCTAATGAAAGCTAAGATTAGAGGTATAAGAGTTGATAAAATTAAGATAAAGTTTTTGTAAACAAAATTGGTATATTTAAATGGACTTTATGTAAAATGATTGCATCTCTTTTGTCTGATTGTATTATAGATTATGTTGTGGGGATATTCATTGTGTCTCACTGGAAATATTTCCTCTGTCTGATATTGTAAAAACATATAAATCCCCCCTTCACTCAATATTAATTAAACTTGCTAAAGGAGATCTCACTTTAAAATGACTAAAGTGTGGCAGCTTCAGTTTACCTAAACTGGTGCATTTATATATGCGATTGGAAAAAGCCAGCTATAAAATCAAACAACCAATGGGAAGCCTATTTCAATATTTTGAGGCTTCTAAATTAAATCAGGAATACCGTACTGCCTCTTTAAAAGAAAATAATTAAACATGCCAGCAGCGGAAGCTGAATCTGCTACTCCTCTCTCCTCTCTTGCTGAGCTTCCCCACTTTAACTCCCCCGAAATTCCTGAACTAAAATTAAGCAAGTAGAAATAAGTAAAATTTTAAGATAATTTGGAATTGTAATGGCCATTCTGGGGAACTTCTGTTTCAGATGAGTCTGGCTTAAGTGTCACTCTTACAAGACAAGATTCAAAACCTCCCAGAGACAATGGAATGCAGTCATTGATTAAGACACAAAAAAGTTTCTAAAAGACAAAATGATTACAAGAACAACTATTAAATAGATCCTTACAGCAAAAAGAAAAGAATATTTCGTAAATATTTTTAGTCCTCTGAGCAGGTCCATCCATCAAGGAGCTTTAGATCTAACTGTTCTTCTGAGTTATGTACCTGAGACCTGGTTAAAATTTTGTATATTTCTGTTTGTGTCTGTCTGTGAGTGAGTCTCTTTATATATTTGTTTGCCACCAGATGGTACCATTTCTAAAGGAACTCTATTTAATTGGCTTGAAGTAAGTGCTTATATAAATTATTTCTAAATATAATAGAAACTAACCCAAATGTCTTTCAAGTTAACATAATATAAAATGATCTTTGGTAAATAAAACCTTGTTTCAGTTTGTGGTTTGATTAAAACACATGTTTTCAGAGTTATCCACATTGGATATGGTACAAACATGTTATCTCTGTTACAAAATTTGTCAGCAAAAAATAATAACTTAGAATAATAGCTGATTTTGTCTGATGTCTCATGAGGGTTTTGGAGGAAAACTAAATACAATTATTGGGAACAAGTAAACTAAATAAGTGTGAAAAGGATTAAGGATTTTGGCAGTAACTTTTTAACAATAATTGTGTGTTATGGTGCATATCCCTAAAACAACTCAAGATGCTGGCTAATTGCTTTAATGGCACGTGAAGTTTTTGTGAGTAATCTAAACGTAATTTTTGGGAACAAATAATTTAAACAGATAAAAAATGAGTAAGAGGTTTTGGGTACAATAATTATGTTTTATAGTATATATGCTTAAAAAATACCCAGGTCAGGCTTTTCATTGTGAAATAATTTTGGCAACTTGAAACATTAGGATTTTGCTAAATTAAGTTAAATAATAAAATTTGTTGATTATCTGGGTCATTTCCACACAAGATAAAATATTAAAAATTAATGAGTGGGCATAGATTTGTCTGCTTTTAGTTTCTTATCTGAAAGAAACTAAAAAATAATTAAGCTTATTGATAAACATATTTTGTTCATGCTAAGAAATTTTCTATGAGAAAGCACATACTTCTGGAAAGTCTATATACAAGGAAATTAAAATGTATGTTTTCAGTAAAGAAGGTATAAAATAGAGATATTTTTGTTTGTTTTGTTAAGAAAGATAAATTTGTCCTAAAGTACTAGGGAACAAACTTTTAAAAATGCATGGGACAAATTCTGAATGTAAAAATGTAAGTGACAGTAGGTTTGTAGAAGTGAAACCCTGAGGAGTTTTTTGCAAGGCCAAGGTGGTTAAAGTAAGCTGGTGGAAAATTAGAATTCGGCTTTCTCTCTTAAAAAGAAAATTTTCTTGAACTTCAGTCTGTTCTTGATAAAGAGGTTACAAAAGGTGTTTCCTTGCCTTTGAGTAAGTCTACCTAAAAGACAGAAAATTTATGTTTTGTTAACATAATTTCCTATGTTCAAAAGGACTGAAGTCTCTCTATTAAGGTTTTTTGCCTGTTTCTGTTGTCACCTTGATTAAATTGATAACTAAGCATTATTTCCTATTTGACCAAATGTTTTAAAACTTTTTGATATTTTTGACAAACTCCCACCCAAAATTAAAGTCTTTCTTTTGAATTAAAAAGTAAACTGTGGCCGGCCCTGTGGCTTGACAGTTAAGTGTGCACGCTTCACTACTGGCGGCCCAGGTTCAGATTCTGGGTGAACACCGACGCACTGCTTCTCTGGCCATGCTGAGGCCGCGTCCCACATACAGCAACTAGAAGGATGTGCAACTACGACATACAACTATCTACTGGGGCTTTGGGAAGAAAAAAGGAGGAGGATTGACAATAGATGTTAGCTCAGAGCCGGTCTTCCTCAGCAAAAAGAGGAGGATTAGCACAGATGTTAGCTCAGGGCTGATCTTCCTCACAAAAAAAAAAAGTAAACTGAGAATTTCCAATCAGCCCTGAGGTACTCGAAAACTGTGTTCTCTCTTACTATAAAGAGGAAGATATGAAACTAATTAGGCTTATTTGATATGTTAAATTATATGGGAAACATTATCAGATAAGTAATAATAAGCCTTTCTAGATTATATTACATGGGTAAATATTATCAATATAAGTGTTTTTAAAATATATAAAACTCCAAAAGTTCTCATCTCTCTTGGTTGTCAGTCATAATTCTAGTTATTATCTCAAAGTGTTACATGTCACAGAAATATCCATGTGTCTTTGTCAATTGCCATTTTAAATGTTTTGTCATTTTCAGACAGTTGTTTTCAGACTCTGAAGTTTTTGCAAATATGTTTTGTCTTCAAAGAGATTCACGGAAAAGACTCTGACACTTGCTCTAGAATACAGGATTGTGATAAAATTTCAAATTATGAAACTGAGCTGGGTAAAAATATTACAGAATTGTAATGGAGAAACTGATGTCTTCATGAAACTGCTAACAGAAGATCAAGAGTTGATATCATGGGACCAAATAAATTAATAACAATGATTATAGTTTTTATGACTTTTTCTTTAAAATATTGCTGAGTTTTTAATGTTTTGTTTTTCAAGGTTTAACAAAAACCTTTTCTCTTTCCTTTTAATGACCTATGACATATAACAATTTGGAAACAAAATTGAAGCAGTTATCTTTTTCTTCCTATCTGATCTCTCCAGAAATTGAAAACTTTTGAGAAGTGAGTATTCTTATCTTCATGGCAATATAGTTATTTATATAAGCTCAGTAAGAATCTGTTCTCCTTATAGCAGGACAAATTGAAAACACTGGTTATATTACCATGGCTTTGAATGAAGTGTCATATTTAAGAGAAATATGCATAAACTCGGATATGACCAGATAGATTTAGAGAAAAAAATGTTGGACTCTATAAGATAAAGCCATGGAAATATTAGCCTGCTACCTTGCTTACAGTGTTCCCAGCAACTTATCAGGTGAGTAAGGAAGGTCACTTCTCTGGCAAGTGCAGAGAACCCCAGGATATTTTGGGGACCTCAAGAAGAGAGGAATTCACCAAAATCTCTAGGTATTGCAGGAGGAGTCTAATGACAAGTCCTTGGCTTGGCCTAGCCTCAAGAGGCCTTTAAAGTTCAATCTGAGATTCCTTGTAGAAGTTCCAACAAAGCAGATTTTAAAAAGCCTATATGAGCAATTGCCGTTCTTGCTGTGCTTATGTAAATAATTGGGCCAATTTTATTAAAACTAGACTTATTTTGTAAATGAATAAGTCTTAATTTGGCCATCTTTGATAAAAATGAGGGTGATTTGAGAGAGAAAAATTACGTTTCCAGAGAAACTATAATACGTATTTGTGGATGTTGCATTCTGGTTCTGTTAATTGTCTTTGAGGTTTTTCTTTTCTATCTATAAAGTGGACCGGATCTTAAATTCAAGTTTCCTCAAGTATTTGGTACACATCTCCAAATTACCGTTTTCAATTTTTTTCCTGTCCTTTTCATTTGTAATCATTGAGAACTAAATCCACCCTTTTTCCTGAAGCCCTGCAAACTGAAGCTGGACAACTTAATATAAACCTAAGAGAAAGCACTATGATAGCCTATGTTTGGACAGTCTTCATGCCTCTTGCTGTATAAGCCACTCAAAAGGTTTACTGAATGCCTGATGACATCATTGGAGACATTTTAAACTGTGGAGGATGCTTAAGCACTGGCATCTAGAGACCTTTTGACTAACCATCCCCTGGGCTCAGAAACTGGTTTATAATTTGCTTTAATCATGAACTTTGTTTTTCTTTTTCTAAAAATGCTTCTTCTTAGATATCTGGTTACTTGCTTACACAATGTAGGGCTAACTTTTGGACATTTCTATGTTCTAGAGATGATCCAAAAGACCCGGAGGGAACATAAACTAAGGAACTAGGCACTGTCAGATGTTTCTCTGCACCACCTTTGTCATAGAGACTGGGTCCTATTGAAATCCTGCTGGATGGGACCATAGGCAAAACACCACAGGAAATATGAATCATGCCGTAGAATAACATCACAACTGGGATCACCCAAACCTTCAGTGACTTCATACTCTAGACGCTGACTTCTCTGAATGGTCAAGGGAATCCACGACAGACTACAAGTTGCTGTTCAGAAAACGGTCTTCTAAAGATAAATAATAAATGACAACCAGGTTCTTATCTTGCCTCTTGGACTATTAGACAGCAGTCTACTTGGCTACATCAGATTTCACCTGAGTTTCTAGACACTAACCTTGATTAGTTTACAGGACTCTTCTACTGGATTTCTCAAAGGTTGAGGTCTATTATGGATAGGATACTAAAATTTGGGCTATTTTGCTAATATGTGTAGTCACCTGTGTAATTATAAAATGTTAACTTAAGAGTTGTTCCAAAGCCATTGATCATGGTGCTAAAATATTGGTCATGCAAAGCTTATCTTGCTCTCTCCACCTGGTATCCAAAAGTATTTTAAAATAAAGGTAAAACAGTTTTATTCCTCTGATCCTGATCTTCACACTTTTATGGAAGGAAGCATCTAGAGTAGTCTTTGTCCCCATTCCCCAAGATTGAGGAATGATCATAAGACAGTGGGGATTGAAGCCAAGCACATAGAAGTTAAAAAATCTTCCCAGGGCTAGAAAAAGAGAACAAAAACTTTGAGATAAGCTTTGCTAACTACAGCTGTGCACGTTCAGCATAATCAACTGTTGTTTAAAACTAACCAGGTCTTTCTGTCCATCCTTAGTATATGAGCGGGCTGTCTTTCTCAAGAAGTCAAGGCCCAGACATCAGCATGCAGCCTCCCAAGGCCAAACTCAGGCTGAAGGTGAAAACTAACCAGAAAAGTCCAGAGAGTTAAGGAAAAAGAAACTCATTCTTCAAGACCAAATACAGGATGGTGGGAAGGTGCCAACCAGCAAGGCCACATGCTCCACTACCCCTACCTAATACCCCAGCACATGCTCTGCCTCCTCTACCTAAACTCCCCGCACTTGTTCTCCCTCCCCTACTTAAAACCCTAGATAACAACCCCTACCTTTTTCCCTTCAGGTAGGTGGATCTGAGTTCTAACTCCCATCTCCTCATCTGGCTGCCTTTTGCTAACAGTAAACCTCTTTCCTTGCCACAAGACTGGTGTTTCAGTTGTTTCTTCATTGGCCCTACTATGTGACAGGTAAATGAACCTATGTTTGTGTTCAGTAACACATCCCTATTCAGATAACTTGAACAAAGAGGAATGAGAAACTTTAATGTCCATTTAAAGTTTTCAGTTGCATGTCAAGTGATACTAGGCAAGGTGTTTTCTCTTCTGAGGCATAGTTTCTCTCCCAGCCGGGGACCCATACTTTGACTGGACTTCGTGAGACTGCTCAGGCAGGTGGTGATCATGTTTTGATGCAACCTCATTGCCAAGAAGTGACATACTTGCTATCTAACACATCAATAGCCACTTTGTTGGAAGTTCAATGCCTAGTTCAGGCTGTGGATTTCAGCCCTTACTTCAGTCCCAGCTCACTCAATTATATGGAAAATAAAGATTACAATAAAGGTTACAAAACAGAAACGCACTGTTTACCAGTGTGACAACTGGACTCATGAGTCACCAGATGAAGGTCAACAAGGATATCACCTGCTTTCCAGCAGCCCCTGTGTTTTCCATTTTGAATACACCTTTCAATTTTGCATTCTGTTTAACCACTAGGTGGACTACATGGGGTTCTTTCCCTTCTTTTATTCATTGGGTTTGTCTTAGGTATGCCTACATAAACGATAAATGATTTCTCTTTCTGAACTTTATGTAATGAAATTGCCCTGTACACTTCTTTTTAAAAATCTTCCATTTACTCCTCACCATGTTTGAAGATTGCTCTTTGCAGATTTAATCTGTCCACAGCCTGAACTAGGCATTGAACTTCCAAACAAAAGCAGTGTCATATGATATTCCATGGTGGAAATATGCCACCCATCTTTCTTTTTTAAAGTTATGGATGTTTTCTAAATAAGAGCTTCTCCTATCAATGTTCTTGTGAGTGTAACCTTGTGTTTACATACACATTTCCCTTGAGGGTATATGTTTTATTTTTGTCACTCAATGTCTTTTCCTTTTAACTAGATAATTCAAATACACTCCCCAAATTGGTTGAAGTAATTTTTACTCCCACCGCTAATGCATTGGAATGCTAAGTGAGCTCTATTATCTCCCCCATTGGATTTTTTTTTCCATTTGCCTATCATGTGGATTTGCTAGGATTATGGTGTCATAATTTAATTGAAACCGGGCAATAACACAGCATTAGAAATTATCATAATCGCTAAAAAGTAATGAAAGACAAGTCTACATGGAGCTAATAAGGAAGTGTGTTGCAGATGGCTGTTACACATTGTGCAGATGATTCTGTTCATCTCCTCCAACTCTGCATTCAGTGAAGTCACATGGGGACCTTGCTGTTGGCCTTGAAGGGGGGATTTACACCACAGAAACTGGCAAATGCCACAAATCAGGGAATTTTTAAAAATGTTTTTCAGAGGAAGCACACCACTAGGCTGTCCCTTCAAACACAGATGTGTTGATTCCAAGTGATGCCATTTCTGGGAAAACTACATAGGTGGCATGTGATGAAGAAAGAAAGGATTATGGGGTCAAGAGAAGGTGGTAGGCATCATTTTGGATGTATCTTTTCCTGATTGCAATCTGATTTTTGCACTTTTATTCAGTTATTGAAACTAGATTAAGTCCTGTGAACTGAAGAGATGGAGACCCAACAAAGTACTTCTGATAATGTGATTATTAGAAATAATAAAATTGTATACATAAAAGTGGATGGCAACATGTGGTTTTACATGTGGACCCAAATCAGCCATGTGGACTGTACCCTCATGTCGTAAGGGAGAGAAAAAAGGTGGAACCAGTCAAAGAAAGCCAACAATGGTAGGGAGAGAAAACACATTTAATGGCTGGAGAGTCCTGGACTGGGAGGACTCCAGGCATTTTCCTGCATCTACACCGTGTTTACTCCCCTCGACCTTCTCAGCAGACAGATCCCCAGACGTATGGTCCAGATTTCCTTTCAGAGTTCTGGGATCATCAAATTTGTTCCAAGGCTCTACCACTCTGAATGGAACAGTGTTCCCTCTTGTGTTTACCTCCTGGCTGCATCTTGGGTCGTTCTCTGGCTGTGACGAGACTGAATCAGTAGCACCAAGAGGACCACCAGGGTCAAGCCAGCCATGCCCATCTGGATGAGATTCTCCACTGTGTAGTCTTGGGGATTTGAGGCTAGAAATTCTGGACAAAGTGTTCATGCAGTCAGGGCAGACCAAAATAACCCCAGGATCCCTAGGTGTCCACCCAGGGCACCTGCCTTCCCTTGACTGAACATGACCCTTTGAGCCCAGCCCCATAACGGGAACTTCTCCCAGTTACCACATTTCAGCCTGACTTGTTTTGTGATGGGTTGAAATATCAGCTGCTCCTGAGGGAAAATAAAGGAGCTCATAGGTGAGGAATTGAAGAGATCCTAGTCCAGACTTTCCTCTGGGCTCTGTGTTTTATATCCCTCCACTTATCATGACATAAGGTATAAACAGTTCCTTCATTAACCCTTTCTCTCCTGTAGCAGGGCTCCCTGTGGTCTCCTCACTGAATTCTTTCAGGCTCCTTGTTTTCTTTGAATTCAGAACGTGCTTCTGAGCCACAGTGGAACAGAGTTTGGATGTGCCCCGAGAGCTCAGGGTGGGAGAGAAAAGTGGTCTCCCAGTACAGAAATAGTTGAGCCCTTGTATGTTACACTGTTCAGTCTGGGACACAGTCCCATAAACTTATTCCATACAGCTGAGAGTTTCCACTTATTCAATAGCTGAGGAGCCAGGGTCCATGGATGAGGTGTTGGTGTCAGGAGTCCTGAATATCAGGAGCACAAAGGAGTGAGAATCTGGGGCTGAGTCCCCTTCACTCCACCTCACCCAGTTCCCTCTCCTCTGGGATCTGCGTTTTAATCATCTCTTATCCAGTTTTGTTATGAAAACCAAGAGGGTGGAAAAAAAGAAAGAAAGAAGAAAAGAAAAGAAACACATCATAGACCAATCCTAATTATGAAGATCCACGCAAAAATTCTAAATAAACATTATCTCATAAAATTCAGGGAATGTGAATGAATGACAAATGCTATCAGTTGGGTTAATTTCCAAATGTTTGAAACTAAGAAGCCTTTGTAATATGTCTCACATGGTTATAAATTTAAGAGAAAAGATAACTGTGCAGGGGTTGTATGACTGTCAAGAAAAGAAAGCATTTCTAATAAAACCCTAACGAAACAGGAAAATGAATTGAAAGGGACAGGTCCATAGTGCTATAGATATAAAATACAGATTTAATACATTTGCCTTAAAATAATGTTGAGTATAAATTAAGCTGTTTTCCTGAGGAGGAGCTCAAGAACCTTCCCTGTCTTTATCATCATGTGGTATTTAGAGCGAGAAAATAGGTGTGCAATTCGGAATAAAGATGTGAAATTTCCTTTTACTTCTGGCTATTAAAATTTTTACCAGTATTTAAGAAGAAATCAACTGAAAAACAACTGAAAGGGAGAGATATTGTAGTAAGTGAATAAGACGTAAAATTAATATGCACAAACCAATGGCTTTCTCATGTATACTTAACTATTGTTTAGAAAAGATAAAGGAATCAAACACGTTAAATATAAACTAGTTGAGCAATTCTTAAAATAGGATATGAATTGACACAATTTTTGTGAATAAAGTTGAAAATGCTTCTGAAGTTCAGTAATAAACCTCATTTGAAAATTTGTGTGATAAGAAGACTTGATATTAACAAAAAGTTATTCTCCATGATGAATGTATGAATTTAATCAGATCCCATTTTTAAGAGTAGATTTGCTTATTTTTGAATCATAAATCTGTATTACATAAATTAAAATTGTAAGTTTATACATTAAATATTGCTTAAATGGTTCTCACAGAAAGAGCCATAATAGAGAACTGTGCGCAGAAAAAGCAGAGTAGATGTGAGCTGCACACAGACGTGCTGTGCAGTAATCCCCTAAGTGACCCCAGTGAGCCGTGCACGGTCCCTCCCTAGTCTCAAGTGTGCAGTGAGTGGCTTGAGGCCTCCAGGTGAGCGTAGGAGGGCTGTGCAGAGCGGTACCCACAGGTGGGGATGCTTCTCTCTATAGGAGAGTGTACAGTGGAGGCTGGGACACCAGAGGCTCAGATTCTGAGATGGAGACACCAGGAGGTGAATGGTGGGGGCCTGTCTTCTACCTTCAGTCTAGTCACGTTCCTCCTGGGTTCACCCACATCTCACTCAGCCTTCCCTACTCTGTATCTATGCTGAGATTTCAGGGATTGGGTGCCCCAGGGGTGGGAGGACCCTGTCTCTTTCCACCTGCTCCTGAGACGGACCCTTCTCTGTGGAGCCTTCCCCTGTGCCCCTCATTTATTGCAGTCTCAGATTTTTTGAGGACAGAGCCATGAGCTGAATGACTCAGAAAGGACAGGGTCGGGGCCCTCACTTGAGACCACGAGCTCCAGGGGATCACTGGGGTGCGACAACAGATGGGGGAGGTGCTGTGTGAGCTGTAGTACTTGTAGGTCCCCCAGTGGGCTGAGGTCACAGGACTCAAGGATAATTGGGCCTGGTTCTGCTGAGCTCGATACTTTGACCGAAGATGCAGGAGAGGATCAGATATCCCCTCCTTGGACAGGAGCAAAGTGTCCCTCTGGCTCCATGATTGACACAGCAGGGTGATGTTTTCTCCTGAGGCCACCGGGGGGCCTGGCTGCACGAGAGGAATGGTGTGTCAGGGAGCTGTCTTAGAGAGAAGAAGGGTGGGTGAGGGGCTGCCCTCCCATCCTGTTCTGAACTGAGAGTCCCAGGCCTTTCTCTGAGGACTCTCATCTCTGTCTGTCGTGTTTTCTCTGAGTCTCTCCCTCTCCTCCTCCTCTACCCTGTCTCTCTTTATCTCTCTCCCTCCCTGAGGACTCCACATACTTCTTCCTCGCATCACCACCTGGGGCTCCCTCGGTAGGACTGGTGCAGAATCTGGGTCCCTGACTGAATCCACTGGCTCCTCACCTGCTACCAGGATGTGCAGAGGGTCACTGTGGGCTGAGCACTCAGAGGAGAGATTATCTCCACCATAGCATCTGTACCAGCCCCAGTGGGACCCGTTTGCAAGGCACAGGGGGATGTTGGCCTGAGACAGCCCAGCCTGAGGCTGCAGGCCAAGGCACTGGGGGAGATCATGTCCCCACTCCTTGCACCGAATTAATCTGTCCTAGTCAACATCAGAGAGACACTGAGCGTCAAGTTCTGTCCAGAGGCCATGACATGGCTCTGCTGGGTCAGGAGGCAGGGCTTCCCAGACACATAGGGGAGAAAGACCACCTGTGGATTCCAGGGGCTGATTCTTCCCATAAACCCCCCTTTTCCAGTCCTGGCCCCCAGGTCTCACTCTCTCTCACCCTCTGTGTCTCTGGCCCAGGAGACCTATGCTCCTCTCACCCCACTTTCTTGGGGTCCCCTGAGAACAAAGACCCCAATAACCTCTCTGGTGCCTCAAAATATGGATGGGGTAGAATGAGAACACCTGGGGTTTGTTCCTGTAATAGCCATAGCATCTGAACATTCACCTGTGACTAGGGGAAAAGGGCCTGGGCCTGCCCTTTGTGGTGTTGCTGTGAGTCCTGGGTCCAGGAGGGCTTGTGGTCTCCTTCCTTGTCAGAATGAGTCCATCCAATCATAGCCATGAGTCACACTGGAGGGTCACATTCCCTCCTGAGGTCACCACAGGGCTTGGCAGGGCTGAGAGGATGGGTTGCTGTAGATTCCTAGGAGAGGAGGAGGCAGTGTGTTGAATGGGGCTCACACCTACCTCATATCTCCCAGTGCTGGGCTGTGAGAGGGAGACAGACCCCTGAGAGCAGACCCCATTCCTGAGGGCAGAGCCTGAGGCTGGGACCCCTGAGTGTCCTCTGACCTGTCACCACCAGCTCCAGGAGTCACTGTGCTCTGACCAGCCAGTGGGGCTGAGATAGTTACAGTGAAATCATTCTGCATGTTGCTCTGTCATGTGTGGGATGGAGAACTCGGCCTGGTCTCTGGGCTCCAGTTGCTTCTGGAGGCTCCAGGTGAATGAATTTCTATCTTTCTTTCCCTTTTTACCAAGACAGTACTCTTGGTCCTCCAGAGTGCCCTGATATCAGATGGTCATAGGCGTCTCCCAGGGGATCACAGAGCTTGGCTCAGCTCAGACAGTGGGTTTGGGGAGGGTCCCTTGGAGGAAATCAGACACTGGGTTACAAGACATGCCCCACACCTGTTCCCCAGCTCTCAGCACCAGGACCCTCCCAGACGTCCCCCATCCCTCAGCTTAGAGCTGCTGTTCTCCATCCCCAAATGCCCAGGGGTGGCCTTTGTCCCCAGTGAGGAGGTGGGACCCGGGACAACTGGAGACAGACTGACCTGCCTGCACTGGGGTCCGCAGGCCCACACTCAGCCCTGGAAGAGAGTTCCCTGTGAGAGATTTGCCCCTGAAGCCTGAGGAGGACCCCTTTCCTGCTTGAGCCTCCTGAGTCCTGGGGTCACCTGACAGAACAGGGCCTGGCTTTAGGGCGGGGTCCATCCCAGATTAGGTCTTTCCCCCATCTCCTCAAATCTCACTGAGACAGAGCAGGGCCATTGGGTGAGGGTCATGGCGTCTCCTCCCTGTGACTCTGGCTGTGCCGATAGAGGAGACGTCATCACCCAGCATGTCACGCAGACACATAGGATGTGGCAACCGGGAGGCTGCTCCTCCCAGTTATAGGCTTGTCAAGTCAGCAGCCCCACAGGAAGGGAAATTGCCTTCCCCAGGAGCTTGCATCTCATTTACAGTTTGGAGCAATAAATAAATACAGAGATACCCCTTCCAGGTGAGGGTGACACAGGGTATGTCTTTACCTCTAAGAGCCTCCCCCATGGGGTCTCCTTCATCCTCAACCCATCCATTAGAACATCCCTTGGGGTCCTCACCACAGACAGTGGTCATCCCAGGCCCTGGAGATGCTTTGGGGCATATGCAGGTTCCTGCTGCACTGCAGAGCTCAGATCAGCAGAGGCATACACTCAACATCTAACTGTACAGTTCAGGTCGAGATCATTGTGACAATGAGCACAAAGGAGAAGTACACTGAAATAAGAGAAGGAAACACTACTCCTCTCCTGGCCCCAGAGTGTGGGCTTTCTTACTATCACAGCCCCCTTCAGGGACTCCTCTTTTTTCTTGCAAGAGCATCCACCCCCATCTCTTTGGGCACAAACCTTTGAGCCCTTCCTGCCTCCCCAGTGCTCCTTGTTTCTTTGGGCAGAAGTCTCCTCCTCATCTTGAGGTCCTGTCTTCAGCTTTAGGGGTCAGTGAGTGGGTTAGTGCTCTGATTTGGGGGTTAAAGCTGATTTTTATTTAAATATGCCTTCACCATCCACGTCCCATGTCACCTTGAGTATTAACGCCCAATCTCTGAGCCTCAGTTTCTTCATCTGCAGCATGGTGTCAGGAACCCCAGTAAGAGTGGCTGTGGGGTCAGTGGTCCCAAAACACAGGATGGATTAACCTTGTTAATTTTCAGACCTTATAAAGATGTATGAGGTTTGAGACACGAGAGCATTAATGTGTAGGATTCTACAGTCAAGGTGGACAATTGATGTGCAAAGGAGACCTACAGAGAGATGTCAGCAGGATGGCAGAACAAGAGTTTCTCCCCTCATTTTTGACAACCAAAATCAAAGATGGGTTAACCTTATCTCTGAGATAACCCCTGAGTTTGTGTTGATGACCTCCATCTCAATTCAGGTTCATGGGAAATGAAGAGTTAATTTTTAATTCCTAAGTACATAGCTTGTGATCTTGGGCAAAGTGTTCAGAGATCCAGTTTCTCACCAGCGAAGTGGGTCATTTTCTGATTAGACTCAAGTGAGGCTGAACACTTAGATGGTGATTGTGTTTAGAGCGAACTTCAGAGCTGACATGATAAAAGTAAATATTTAGATGGATACATGGTCAAAAATACAGATATCTATAGATATAAGGTAGGCTCTGATAATTTGATAAAAACAATAGCAAGGAATACCAGGTGACCCTGGGAGGGAGGAAGGGAATACTAAACACAAGTTCCTACAGAAAATGTTTTGGAGAGTGACCCGATCTAGCTGACAACCTGGTGCTCATGGAAATCAGGAAGAAATCCTGCCTTTCTTCTCCCCCCCCCAGCCACACATAATGACAGTGGCTCCTGGTGGAGACAGGACATGTTCATAATGGACAGAAGTCCCCAGAGAAGGGTTCCTGGACATTCTTCCACAGAAATTCACTGGCAGAGAACTGCAGAACTAATTCAGCCTTTTGAAATCCAGGATAGGATTGTATTTCTGAGGGAAGAGAGATAAAGTTTCAGATATGGATAGAATTTTGTCAATTTCTCTACTAAAGGTGGCTGAGCCAACTAAACTTCAGCTTATGACTTCCAGTGAAACCCCCAACATCCTCGACCTGAAACTGAGAGACTATCTTCACCCTTCTGAAGGTGCCATGATGATTCTCATCCACCCCTAGAGTTGACTACCATGGACAGAGATGGAATCTGTTCATTACTCCCCAACACAGCTGAGGGTCTTTCCCTTCATGTGTTTCCTCTCATACTGACCACACATGTTCCCTCCTGTTACCACTACAGGACCTGGGTGGGCTGAGTGGGAGAGTGTTCTGTTATGAGAGGTTCGGGGATTCGATCGGAGACGTAAAAATACTTTCCACTCCAAGCAAATGGACTGAAGGTATATTTTATTATATAGAGGATAGTAAAGGTGATAGTCCGCAAACAGATCCGAATAGGTCAAATAATAAGGGGGAAAAAACACCAGCTCGACTGGAAAGGGAAAACATCCACATTGGCTGAGATAGCAGCAGATTCAAATAGGTCATATAATAAGAGGGAAAAACATCAGATTGATCAGAAAGGGAAACACCAGATCGACTGAAGGGAAATGACACAAATCAACTGGAAAGAGAGACACTAGGTTGACCGAAAAGAGAATATATCAGATCAATTACTTCACAATAAATCAATTATTCACAAAATTTACACCGCATTGCCAGGAGAGTCCTGTCAATTGACATGGCCGGGCAAGGATCACACATCCTGGGCAAAGCGTCCCTCCCACAGGTGGAACTCTCATCAGGTCTCAGTCTCCAGCAGTTTTTTATAGCATCAATAATTTCCAGAGTAAGCAGTTACAGAGCTTTTTTCAGAGCAAGCATCTAGTGTTCCCATGCACAAATGGTTATCGGTGGCATACGTGCACTGAGCACCCCTGGCTGTTGTCCCAGCCCAGTAGTTGTGTATGTGCATTGTTTACCCTGCTTATCGTCCGAGCCCATCACAGATGGCCAGTCTGCCCCAGGCTGCAGCGCCCAAAGGGCCTTGAAATTTTTACACATTGCAACTATCTCCATGGGAGAAGGGCCAGTTCCCACCACACAGAAAGCAGCTTTTATATTTCTTTTTCTGTTGGTGGCTGTAGGTCAATGGAGCGGCCAAACATGGCTGTACTCATGTCAAGACATTTTCGGCCGTGGCCGTCTCCATTAACCATAAGATATCATATGCATAGGTAATGAACTTTGTACACATGTATATAAGGCACAGCCAAGAACCCAAAATCCAATGATTATAATAATTACATAACTTTTTGTAATAAAGGACCCAAACCCAAAGGTAACCAATCAAATAACCCCTTAGAATATGAAATATTATTAATTTGATCTTGCAAATCATGCATAGTATCAAAGATAACACTAGATAAGGTAATGCTTAGGCCTAACAAATTAGCTTGTAGAAGTCCAGACCAGACCCCATCACAGAGGGTAGCAGAAGACAGGGTAATAGAGAAATTATCTTATATTGAGAAGTTGCTTGATGGGTCTGAGACCAAATTTCTCGGCCACTCATAGTCTAGGTTACAGGTCCTACTGGTGTAGAGCAGTTGCTCCAGCAGTGCAGGGTCAAAGGTTGTCCTATGGAGACATTAGTTGGTGTGTAGGTCTGCAGCAGACATGGAGATGTAGCATAGCATAGCGAGCACAGCAGGAATATCTATTCATGTAAAGAAACAATTTTTAGGAACATGATATAATTGTTTACTTCCTGGATATATGACTATGAGTGTTGCAGGGGGCCCTTGGGCCACTACTTCTGTGGCATGAGGAGCCGCATTGGGTGGGTGTGTCACCCACACCTTTGCTCCAGGTTTCCATCCATCTGTAGACCCAAATCCTGGCATTTCTCTTCTAGTTAATTTAGTTGAAGGTTGTCTTTGTGACACACTTGGAGTTAGGAGGGAGAGTACCAATAATTGTCCCATTCATTCCCCAGACTCTATAATTAGTATTGTGTCACTACCATTATATAATATAAATTTTATTTCTCCTTGGTAATCTGGATCAATGATGACTCCTAGTACATCAATACCTTTTGTTGCCAGTCCAGAGTGTCCTTTTAACAAACCAAAAGTGTTTTTGGGAAATTGTATCCCTATCCCAGTAGGGACTATAGACTGCTTCTTAGGGGGCAATTGAATAGAATAAACAGCAGATAAATCCAATCCAGCTGCTTCAGCTGTGGCACGAAAAGGCAGTTTAGCAGATTGAGTCAAGGGCCAACAGGTTAAGGTCATAAGCTCATGGGTGGAGGTTGCCATTTCTGTAATCTTTGCTGGTAATCACCTTGACAGAGGAGCAGTACTTAGATGTTTGTGCCATCTTTTTAATGAGCCATGACTGAGTTTTCTCAATTGTTGTTTAAGCAATCCATGCATTTGTTTTATGAGGCCTGCAGCTTGGGGTAATAAGGTATATGATAAATCCATTCCATATGATTTTCCTTTGTATAAGTTTGAATCAACTTACCTGTAAAGTGGGAACAGTTGTCACTCTGAATCCGCCTTGGTGTTTCATAGAATTTTATGGCACTCTGTTGGGTGGCTGCTTTAGCCAGCATAGCTAATAAATAACCATAATGTGTATCAACAGCAGTGTAGGCATAAATATAGCCACAAGAATTTGGCAATGGTCCAATAAAATCTATTTGCCAGGTATGGGTGGGAAATAATCCCTTTTGAATATGAACTTGGTAGAGGTGTGGAACTCCCTGTTTATTTAACTGTTGGCATAATTGGTATTGTTGTACTGCAGTGGCAATATCATCACAGGTGACAAGGATTCCTCTTTGTTGTGCCCACCTGTATGAAGTTTGTTCTCCCAAGTGTCCACTCTTTCCGTGGACCCATCGTGCTAAGCCTGGACTGTGCGTTGCACGAATCTGCACCAGCTGATCAGCATGAGAATTATGCTTTCGTTTTGCAGAAATTAAAGAACTGTGAGCATCAACATGAAATACAGTCACAATTGTATTTTGGCACCATAATCACATGTCTTTTTATAATTTCTTTTTAAGTTAAAAAAACTTTAATTTTGGCAGAAGTTTATCAAGAATATCAAAACATTTTAAAACAGTTTGTCAAATAGGAAAGAATGCCTAGTTATTTATTTAATTAAGTTGACAACAGAAACAGTCAAATGCAAACAGAAAGTTAAAACAGTCAAAAAACAAAAGGAAAAACCTTAATAGAGAGACTTCAGTCCTTTTGAACATAGGAAATTAACAAAACATAGATGTTTTGTTTTGTATACAGATCTACTAAAGATAATATCTTTTAATTTCTATATAAAGAGCAGATCAAAAGTTTAAGAAAATTACCTTTATAAGAAAGAAAGTCAAATTTTAATTTTTTATCAGCTTACTTTAGCCAACTTGACCATGTACAAAACTCCTCAGGGCTTTACTTTCACAAACCTTCTGTCACTTACTTTTTACATTTAGAATTTGTTCTATGCCTTTTTTTTCTTTTCTTAGTACTGTAGGACAAATTTATCTTTTTTAATAAAATAAACAAAAATATCTCTATTCTCTATATCTTTTTTATGGATAACATACATTTTGTTTTTCTTGTATATAGACTTTTTAGAAATGTGTACTTTCACAGAAAATTCCTCAACATGCACAGAACATGTTTATTAATAAATGCATCTTTCAGTTTCTCTGAGATAAGAAACCAAAGGCAGACAAATCTGTGCTTAGTCACCAATTTTTAATGTTTTATTTTATGTGGAAATGACCCAGAGACTCAATAAATATTTATTAACTTAATTTAGCAAAACTCTAAAGCTTCAAGTTACCAAAAAGATGTTGGGAGCTGTCTTTGAAATAACTTGGTCTTTTAGGAGCCTCTGTGTATTAATTAAAGATTGCATTTCATCGTGAGAGGTTTCGAATCCTCTCTTTTACGGGTGACACTTAAGGTGAGCTCATCTGAAACAGAGGTTTTCCAGAATGGCCATCATAATTTTAAATTACTTCAAAAGTTTACTTATTTTCACTTGTTTAATTTCAGATCAGGAATTTTGGGGGAGTTGAAGCTGGGAAGCTCAGCAAGAGAGGGGAGAGGAGCAGTAGATTCAGCTTCGGCTGCTGGCATGTTTAATTACTTAATTATTTGCTCTTAAAGAGGTAGTACATATGTTGAAGAGACTTTCTTTTCCCATTGTATGTTCTTGGCTCCTTTGTCAAAGATTAGCTGTCCATAGATGTGTGGGTTTATTTCTGGGCTTTTGATTCTATTCCATTGACCTGTGTGTCTGTTTTTTTTTTGTTTGTTTGTTTTTTGGTGAGGAGATCAGCCCTGCGCTAACATCTGCCAATCCTCCTCTTTTTTTGCTGAGGAAGACTGGCCCTGGGCTAACATCCGTGCCCATCTTCCTCCACTTTATATGGGACGCCACCACAGCATGGCCTGGCAAGCGGTGCGTCGGTGCACGCCCGGGATCCGAACCGGCAAACCCTGGGCCGCCGCAGTGGAGCGCGTGCACCTAACCGCTTGCGCCACCAGGGCGGCCCCAGACCTGTGTGTCTGTTTTTGTGCCAGTACCATGCTGTTTTGGTTACTATAGCTTTGTAGTATATTTTGAAATCAGGGAGTGTGATACCTCCAGCTTTGTTCTTTTTTCTCAGGATTCCTTTAGCTATTCAGGGTCTTTTGTTGTTCCATATAAATTTTAGGATTCTTTGTTCTATTTCTTTGAAAAATGTTGTTGGATCTTTGATAGGGATTGCATAGGGACAGAGATTGGATTGGTGGTTACCAGAGGGGAAGGGGGGAGGGAGGAGGGTGAAAGGGATAATTCAGCACATGTGTGTGGTGATGGGTTGTAATTAGTATTTTGGTGGTGAACATGATGTAATCTACGCAGAAATCGAAGTATAATGATGTACACCTGAAATTTTTACAATGTTATAAACCAATGTTACTGCAATAAACAAAAAATTAAAAAAAAGAGGTAGTACAGTATTCCTGATTTTATTTAAAAACCTCAAAAGATTAAAATAGGCTCCCACTAGTTGTTTAACTTTTCAGCTGGCTTTTTCCAATTGCATAAGCAAATACATCAGTTTTGGTAAATTGAAATTGCCCCATTTTGGCCACTTTTTCTCTCTGGAGTCTATGGAATATTGTGGCCATGTGGTGTTACAAGAAAAACTGTCTTCTTCTTGGACATGGGCTCCTAGCTGAATATAGCCCATTTAGCCAAGAGGTGGCCCAGAGGGCTTTTCCTGGGGACAGATGGAACTTCCCCCCTTCAAAATTACAAACATATAGAACAGACAGTCAAATGGGATCCCAAACAGAACAGATAGATGCATCTAACAGATTCCGGGTAGAAGTCCTACAATTATTCCCACTCCAGTAGGGATAGCCCTGCCTCTTAAAGAGACAGGACTCCAGATGGAGGGGAAGGGAGTTCTTGGTGTAAGCAAAAACAAATAGACAAACAAAGAAATAATTCTAGAGCCTGTTTCCCTGTCATAAGAAAAATGTGCCCAGAGTCAGTGGTGCCGGGTCAGATGCAAAGCACTGGAAGCAGTCCCTAGGGCAAATCACCTAGGCAGCTGCTGGACTGTTTCCCAGGACATCCCACCCGGCCCAGGGCCACTGAGCCACGGACAAAGAGCCTCCCAGCTGGCTCGCCAAATTATTATTGGATACATATTCAGGCTCTCTATTTGTCACATAAGAGAGGCCAAATAAAACTAGAATGCCAGGCTCATGGCAAGGAAAGAGTTCCTATTTTGGGAGACATCAGCCGGGACTGTAAATCTAAAACTTTTTCCAAGAGCACCTTGTCCCTTTTATTTTATCCCTATCTTCCATAGCCGGACGATAAGCAGTCAATAAATACCAACTTCACAATGCCAGAAAAGAAACATCATCTCTTTCTTTATTTTTTTTCCCCACCGTCTGCAAAGCTTTGGTCGCATCCAATGATTCATATCTCGCAGACGAACATCCCAAGATTCACATAACCCTGACCTACGAGCCCACTCCCCAGCCAGAGTGCAAGAGGGAGGGTCCTCCCATCCTGGAATTTCTTCCACCTTGGCTTCAGTTACCTTTCGTTTGAATAGGAAAGGCATCTCCTTAATCGAATCCTGCTCACAGCGCCAATTATGTTATCAGAGGTTCGGGGATTCGATCGGAGATGTAAAAGAAACTTTCCACTCCAAACAAATGGACTGAAGGTATACTTTATTATATAGAGGATAGTAAAGGCGATAGTCCACAAACAGATCCGAATAGGTCAAATAATAAGGGGGAAAAAACACCAGCTCCACTGGAAAGGGAAAACATCCACACTGGCTGAGATAGCAGCAGATTTGAATAGGTCATATAATAAGAGGGAAAAACATCAGATTGATTGGAAAGGGAAACACCAGATCGACTGAAGGGAAATGACACAAATCAACTGGAAAGAGAAACACCAGGTTGACTGAAAAGAGAACACATCAGATCAATTACTTCACAATAAATCAATTACTCACAACATCCACGCCCCACTGCTGGGAGAGTCCTGTCAATCGGCACGGCTGGGCAAGGATCACATGTCCTGGGCAAGGCGTCCCTTCCACGGGTGGAACTCGCACCAGGTCTCAGTCTCCAGCAGTTATTTATAGCATCAATAATTTCCAGATTAAGCAGTTACAGAGTTTTTTTCAGAGCAAGCATCTAGTGTTTCCATGCACAAACAGTTATCAGTGGCATACGTGCACTGAGCGCCCAGCCCCTGCGGCTGTCATCCCAGCCCAGTAGTTTTGTGTACCTGCATTGTTTACCTTGCTTATTGTCCCAGCCCGGCACAGATGGCCAGTCTGTCCCAGGCTGCGGCGCCCGAAGGGCCTTGAAATTTTTACACATTTCAACTATCTCCATGGGAGAAGGGCCAGTTCCCATCACGCAGAAAGCAGCTTTTATATTTCTTTTTGTGCTAGTGGCTGTAGGTCAATGGAGCGGCCAAACATGGCTGTACTCATGTCAAGTCAACTCGTGTTCTCTACACTCCTGAGAAAGAATTAGGGAGCTTGTTAAAGGGGGTCTGTCAGTACACATTCCCCCGGTGTGGACTGTGAAGGCTGAGGTCCCCTGAGCCCAAACTCTGCTCCCTTCTGCCTGTGAGGAAGAGCCCACAGTGGTGAGGGGACATGACCCCTCCCTCTTACCTGTCACCACCAGGGGCTGGGGGTCACTGTGCTCTGACCATCCATTCCTGCTGGTGCAAGATTCACACTGATATAGCCCTGCATTATGTGAGTTCATAGATTCAATGAAAAAATCATTCTTTTTGCTGGAGTCCAGTGGGGTTTCTGTGTCCCAGGGTTTAGAGACCCTCTCTATACAGATGATAGACATCAGCCTGCAGAGACGCCTGACTCCTGACAGTCACAAGGTTCCCCGTGGTGACTATAGGGCCTGGGTCAGCCCAGATGGAGGGTTTGGGGACTCCTGGAAAGGAATCAGACCTGAAGTGTGAAAGGAGCCCTGCTCAACTTCAAGTGTCACAGCTGTCACTCCAAGGCTCCTCCCAGACATATCACCATCAGCTCAGACCCTCTGTGCTCCACCCAGATACCCAGGGGTGTTCCTTGGTATAAAACATGATTTGTGCTGGAGGATTCTTCCCCTCTTTCGTGGGAACTGACACAGTTCTGGAAAAGAGTTCCCAGTGAGAACGTGTCCCCCCAACATACACAAATAGAAGCTCTAGGCATGGTCTGAGTGCCTGAGCGCTGGGTCAGATCTAGGGCTGAGTGCATCTCTCCACACCCCTGAATTTCTTTTCCCTACTGATCCTTCTGAGTTCTGGAGTCTCAGGGACCAGGACTTGTGATGGGAGGGGATCCCTCTTCTGCTTTTCCAAAAAACTCATTGAGGCAGAGGAGGGCAATGAGGGTTGGGGTCCTGGTACTGCCTTCTACGGTCCCCAGCAGTGCAGATGACTTATAAAGACCACATAGCCAGGCAGGCAGACAGATAAATGGGGTAAACAAGATTCAGGCTGAGTGTGACACGTCTTGGGTTTCTCATCAGTGGCTTCACAGGAAGAGGCAAAGCCCCTCTCATGGACTCTCTCTGGTCTCCCTGAAGGATGGGGCCAAAGAGACAGCAGGCTCTGTGGACCTTCCAGACCATCTAAGTTCCACAAGACCCCATATACTCTGCCTCCACTTCACGACAAACCCAAATCCAGAGAGTGACACTTGTCCCAGAAAATGATGGTAGAGGATGCAAGGCAGTGCCTAGGAGCCAGCCCCTTTCAGTTCAACTTCTAACTCTGGCTTTTATAGAACCTCTGTGACCTGTGGTAAATCAATTCCCTTTCTGGAGACTCCGTAAATGTAAATTTCTTGTTTCCTTCCACCATCCAGGCATCAACCAGTGTTTATTGAGCAGTTACCATGTACAGGCATGAGATTCATTGGTGAAACTGACTGGTTCCTTCCCTGGACTCATGGAACTTTGATTAGTGACAACAGACAATGCAAATATTTAGACAATGGATCATTTGACTGTAGTTTTGGTAAGCAGTAGAGAAAAAGAGAAACTGAAAACAGAGAGACTCGATAACAGGTGGACATCTAGAAACCTTAGTGATGAGATTTTGGGGACCTTCTGGAGAAGAAGAGACCATGACAAGGTAGGGTTAGCACAAATGTGGTGAGGAACTGGCATGCTTGACCAGAAAGGGTGAACTAGTCTAAGAACTGTGAGTAATCAGGTAACACTGCACCCTGGTCACACGGAGTCTTGTGCAGACTGCAAGTAGTCTTGGATTTTATCTTTCAGGTAATGGGAAAATTTTCAGTAAAGGAACGTATGAACAGATTGCTGTTTTGAAAAGGGCATCATCCTGTAGGGACTGTACTGTAGGAGGACTGGATTGATATAAACAGTGATAAAACACTATCGTTAATCTGGTGATGAGTCAGTCAGTATTCTGAGGGGTTTATGAGGATTTTTCATGTAACTCTTACACAAAGCCTACAGCAAAAATACATTCACAGTTGAGGGGGATGAGGCAAGAAGAATTCTTCATCCTTGTCATGGTCTAGGAAGTTTGGAAAAGAGTCTGCTATGTTGAAATTAGCTCAGGGAGCTGCCCATGAGAAGGAACAAATGTATTTACTCAGGTTATGTGTGTGTCTGAGGAGGAGAAGTGGTCAACTGAGATGAGTTTGGTTTGTAGGGAGGAGCTGGCTTTGCTGGGGCTGGAGAGTTTAGCTCAGCCCGATCATCAACCTCATGGATTGTCAGGTGGAGATGGTTGGAATTTTCTTGAAGGAAGAAGGAGACCTGTGGAAGGGCTTTCTGCAGGGTCATTGACAGAAAAGTTTGGGGCCATGAGAATAAAACACCTTATCAGGTAGTGAAAGCCCAAGGTATGCAGTAGGAAGGAGGCTGATGGGGTCGCGCCAAGAAGATGTCTTGAGTCTTTTATTGAACTTGGCCCTGGTGGTGGTGTAGGGTCATGGATAAAAAGGATCAGTGGCAGAACTGTTGAATTTGTTCACTATAAGTGATCTGGAAGAGAGTGAAGAATTGAGGGCTCTTCCTCTCTCTGTCTTGGTTGGCTAGAGGAACCAGTGGGGCTATCACAGGATGGGTGAACCCAAGAGGAGAAGGAGGCTTGGGGAGATGTTTATAATACTGTCAACTGACTCACAGAGGAACCATCACCTCCCTCCTGGCCTGGGTATGTGGTTTTGTTTCTCCCAAACACTTCCTCTCTCTGACTTTCTTGTTTCCATAAGCAGCAGCACCTTCTCTTCACCACTATCCATCAAAATGTCTGAGTCATTTCTGCCCCCTCACCACCTCTTGTCCTCCAGACAATAACTCTTCACCTGAGACTGTGGATTTTGTCTCCCTGCTTTTGGCAAATGTACTAGCTGGAGACATTCAGAGGTTTTAATTGTTGTTGTTTTTCCATAATCAGTTGATGGACATTTGGGTTGTTGTCACTTTTTGTCAATTGTGAACAGTTCTTCTATGAACACACTTTCATAAGTGTTTGTTCAAATATCTGTTAGCAATTATTTTTCTTTTCTTTTCTTATTGTGGTAAGAACAGTGTGTGAGATCTACCCTCTTTACAAATTTTCGTGCATGGTCCTGTATTGTTAACTATAGGCACATAGTTGTATGGCAGATCTCTATAATTTATTAGTCTTGCATAAGTGAAACAAACCTGGAAGGAGATTTTCTAGGTCATATGGTAATTCTGGGTTTAATTTTTGAAGAACTGCTGAACTGTTTTCCACATGGCTTAATCATTTTACATTCCCACCTGCAGTGTATGTGGGTTCAGATTTCTCGACATCCTCATCAACAATTTTTTTTTTGAATTATGGCCAATGCAATGGGTTTGAAGTAATATTTCATTGTGGTTTTATTTTCAATTCTCTAATAACTAGTGAGTTGATCATCTTTCATATGCTTGCTGTCCACTTGTGTATCTTTTTTTAGAAATGTCTGTTCAAGCCATTGGACTATTTTTTTTAAAATAGGAATGTTTTTCATTGTTGAGTTAAACGTATTCTTTTTACATTGTGGATACTAGACCCTAATAAGATACATGATTTGCAAATTTTTTTCCACTTTTGGAATTTGGCTTTTACACTCTTAATCATCATTTTTTTTTGTGTGAGGAAGATCAGCCCTGAGCTAACATCCTGCCAATCCTCCTTATTTTTTCTGATTAAGACCAGCTCTGAGCTAACATCTATTGCCAATCATCCTCCTTTTTTCCCTTTTTCTCCCCAAAGCCCCAGTAGATCGTTGTATGTCATAGTTGCACATTCTTCTAGTTGCTGTACGTGGGACACGGCCTCAGCATGGTCAGAGAAGCGGTGTGTCGGTGCATGCCCGGGATCAGAACCCGGGCCGCCAGTAGTGGAACACATGCACTTAACCGCTGTGCCACGGAGCTGGCCCTGTAATCATTGTTTTTAATGAACATATATTTTAAATTTGATGAAGTTCAATTCTTGTATTATTTTTTCTTTTCCAATTTGTGCTTTTAGTGTCATAACTGAAAAATATTGTCAAGTCTAAGTTTATGATAATTTACTCCATGTCATTCTCACATTGGCACCTTGAAGTTGGCCATGAAGGGAGTATATACACCAGAGAAACTGGATAATGCCTTGAATCAGTGTTTTTAACAATGGGTTTTTCAGGAGCAGTAAGAACTGTGCTATGTCAAACAGCAATGTCTTGATTCCAAGTGATGATATTTCTGAAGAAACTACACAGGTAGCATCTGATGAAAAGTGAAGGGCTTGTGGAGTCCAGAGAGGGTGTTAGGAAATCATTTTGGATTTACCTCTTTCAGGCTGGATCTTTGTTACTACAATTTATTGATTTATTAAAGTAGATTTCACGCTCTGAAAGAAGAAATAGAGACTCCTTAATACACATCAAGGAATGTGGAAATTAGAAATAAAGGAAAAAGGAATTTCATGAAAATGTACCAGAGCATGAAAGTGTGAGGAGGTGAGGACCCAAATCCGCCTTGTGGGATACATGATGATTTCACAGAAAAGGGGAAAGATAGGAGCCAGTCAAGACAACTCAACAGTGGTTGGGAGGGAATGTTCCACAGTTTATTGGCAGAAGAGTCCAAACATTGTCCCTGCACATGGACAATGATTCCTCCACCTCGCAATGACCTGTAGACAGTTTACACAACATATGCCCCAGATGCTCTTCCAGAACATCCTGGGCACACAAGATTTATTTACAAGCCTCTACGTCTCTGAACAGTGCCTAGTTATCTTTTGTGTTTACCTCCTGGCTGCATCCTGGGGACTTCTCAGGCTGTGCCATGCCTGAAATAGCAGAATCCCAAGGACCACCAGGATCACAACAGTCAAGACCATCCGGATAAGATTCTCCACTGTGTAATCTTGAGGATGTGAGCCTAGGAATTGTGGAGAAAGAGGTCACAGAGGTGAGGGCAGAGCAAAATCACCCCAGGATCCCTAGATGTCCACCCAGGTCACCTGCCTCCCCTGTGGAGGACATGACCCTCTGTGCCAGACCCATAACTGAGAATTTCTCCTGCTTGCTACTCTTGGAGTCTGACTTGTATTGTGATGGGCTGATGTTGTCAAGTGCTTCTGAGAAAGACAAAATAGGGAGGATGGTTGAAGAGTTGATATTACTCAAGTCTTTCCCCTGGGCTCTGTGGTCTTATAATTCCCTCTGTTTCTCATGAAATAAATATTATGCAGTCCCTTAAATAATCCTTTCTCTGTTGTAGAAGGATTCCCTCTGTTCTCATTGGATTCTATCATTCTTCATGTTTTTTTTTAATTTTAATTTAGACTTTGCTTTTGAACTTCTTTGGAACAGAGTTTGCATGTGCCCCAAGAGCTCAGGATTGTTGATAAACCTGGTCTCTCAATACAGAAATAATTGAATTCTTGTATGCTTTCTGTTCACTCTGGGATATTGACCATGTAAGCTAACTCTTCCAGATATGAGTGCTTACGTTTACTCAACAACTGAAGACTGGGGATCCATGGATGAGAGGTGGGTCATATACACATGAGAGAAGAGAGAAAATTCAATCCATACAAACATACAGCGCCAGCTGTGTTAACTACAAGAAATAAATTATGTAACGGGGAGGTAGGTCTGATCTATACAGTGTCACCATGAAGGTCACACTTGGAGATTACGCTTAAACTGATTCCTGAATAGGAGAAGGAGCCTGAGAGGAGCCACGTGAAGACCTAGATGAGGCGCATCACAGGCTGCAGGAAGAGCAGGTCCCCAGAAAGACCTCTGACTGTTCTTCAATAAAGAATAAAATCAGGTCTGTGAGATATAGCTGGGTCCAGAGGAGAAGGGGCCGCTGAGATTCGGGGTGGTGGTGCATTCAAGACAAGGTAGAAATGACAGGACAGATGAGGGAGTTTCCATAACTGTCATTAACATCATCATCATCATCATCATCATCATCATCATCATCATCATCATCATCATCATCATCATCATCTCGCTCTCTCTGTCTGAAATAACTCTGGGAACTGGTATAAGATTCCAAGCAGAGAAGATAGTCATTCGATTTTATATATGAACTTTTTCATGCTAAAATACTGGATAGGAAAGTGAGTTATAAGAATGTGTGAAATTCTCAGCTTCTTTGATATTAAAATCACGTAAAAGTTAATGGCACTCAACAAAGACTACACGAAAGAAAAAAAGTGGGTAATCTCTACCCTCTCCATTTCAATTATCCCAAACCAAGAAAATCCACATTGTTAGCCTTCACATTGTTAAGGAATAGGAAAATCAGTGGTTTTATGTATTGGGTGAGCACAAAAAATAGGTAACTCTTCAAATCTATTTTAATCAGTTTTAACATAAAAAAAGGAAAAAGCAAATTATAGATCAATTCTAATCATATATCTCAATGTAAAAATTCTAAATAAGCTTCTACTGGTCAAAAAGTATGAAATAATAATAGACGTCACTCAATGGGGTTAATATCCAGATGTTTGTTACTAATAAGTCTTTTAAATGTATCTCCCCATGGCTAAAATTAAAGAGAAAGAATTCAGGAGATATAAAAAAGTCCAGAAAAAAATCCTCATTTCTATAAAGAAAATAATATTTTTTCCTAATAAAATCTGAACGTAACAGAAAAATGGACTGATGGATAGGTCAATAGTGTTATGCATACAAAAAATATAGGCTTTTGATGTGTTTGCCTTAATACAATTTGGATTAAAAATGAAGATATTATCTGAAAGTGACACTCAGGTATATCTTAACATTTTACATTGTCTGCATTTTCATATACTATATGATACAAATAAAATTGGTGCACAATCTGGAAACAAGTGAAATTTCAATTTCCTTGAGAATGAAATTATTGTCAGTAAATCAGAGGAGATCAATTGAAAAACAATTGAGTGGTGGAGAATCTTTAGTAAGTTAATGTGACATAAAATTAATATAACCAAGCCAATATCACTATCTATATTTAAATATTTGGAAATTATAAAAAATCAAAGATCTTACTTATCAATTAATAAAGCAGTTGAACAAATCTTAAGCTGTGAGTTTAGACAATTTTATGCATAAAACTTCAAAATGCTTCTGAAGTCATAAATAAACCCTCCTTTTAAGCATCTTTTGAAGGAAAACTTCCCGATAACAAAAAGTTACTCTCCATAATGAATGTATAAATTTAATCTAATCCCAATGAAAATAGGGATAGAATTGCCTATTTTTAAGTCATAAATGTTTATAAGTTAAATTTGCAAATTTATATATGCAAGTTTTTCTATTAAAGTTCTCAGTGAAAGAGAGGAATAGCAGAGAGATGTGCACAGAAAATGCAGAGTAGACGTGAGCTGCACACAGACGCGCTGTGCAGTGATCCCCTAAATGAACCCAGTGAGCCGTGTACAGGCCCTCCTTAGTCTCAGGTGTGCACTGAGTGGCTGGAGGCCTCCAGGTGAGCAGAGGAGGGCTGTGCAGAGCAGTACCCATGGGCGGGTGCTTCTCTCTATAGGAGTGTCTGGTGTGGGCCCCACCTGCATCCACAGCAGATCCAACCGAGGTTTGAGCAGCCCCCTAGCCTGTTCTGAGAGGGCTAAGGGACTCTCACATGTGTTTGTGAGGCGCTGCATCTAAATATTTCTTGGAAATGAGAATTAGGAGCTGCCAAGGGAGTGTCCGTCTGTCCTCTGTCCAGCTCTACCAGCCTGTCCTCCTCCTTGGATTCCAGCTCAGGCCTGGACACAAAATGCTGCAACGCCACCCCTCTCCTTCTACTCCACACATCCTCCAAAACTGGTCAGGGGCCTGGGACCAAGGTGATCTGACAAGAGGGAGTAGCTTTTAGTTGAAAATCACACAGTTTTTGTGTGGACCAGGAGAGTTGAGGGGCTAAATCAATAGGGTTTCCAAATCTTTGTGTTCTCCACAATATTGTGCCTTCCTCTTGCTAAGCTGAGACTCCAGGCCTGATGGATTAAAATCACATGCTCCTGCCCCCTGTCTCCCTCAGCTTTTTAATCCTGACAAGGTCAGACTTACTGGGAGCAGCAGGACAGGCCCAGAGAGGGCTGGACCAGGAGCAGGGCTATGATGAGCCACTTCCCAGATGCCCCGGAAGGCCAGAAATGGAAGGGCCTCTGGAGGTCATGGTCATGCAGCTCCCCCTTATTCAGAGGAGGAAAGGCTTTCTCAGAAGTTCACCCTCCCAGGAGAACTGAGCCCACACACCCTCAGCCCCACCTACTCAGGGAGTCCCTGCCACCTTGATTCCCAGACTGAGCACCTCTGTGTGGTCTCCCCCTGCTGCTGGCTCCTGATCAGTAGCGATGTTGTGGTTCTGAGATGGAGAAACCAGGAAGTCAGTTGGTGGGGCCTCTGTCTTGTAACTTCAGTCTAAACTCATTTCCTCTTAGGTTCACTGAGTCTCATCCCATCCCTCTCCCATCCTCAGCCCTGTCTGAGACTGCAGGGATGGGGTGTTCCAGGGCTGGGAGGTTCCCACTAATTTCCACCCTCTCATGGGCTGGATTTCCTCTGTGGAACATCCCTTGTGCTCCAATTATTCCACTATTTCTCAGATTTTCCTGTGGACGGGGCCCAGAGAAGACCTGAGTTCAGAGAGGACAGGGACAGGGGTTCCCCACCTGAGAACAGGAGCTCTGGAATCAAGGACCTGTCCAAAATCACCACCTCAGGGAGCACTGAGACTCCCCAGTGGATCACATCCCATATATCATAAACCAAAGGTGGGGGAAGTGAGGGGTGGCTGCTCTTCTCCCATCTTCAGCCCAGCTGCCCCTCTCCATGGCTGGCCTAACATCTCCCTCTGCCATGATCGCCCCACACATCGTCTGCCCAGGCTAGAGCCCCTAAAGTACTGTGGTCCCTGCCTAGGTCCCTGCCAATTATCAGTTCCCTAGGAGACAAACATGTCCTTGAGTATCTGATGGGGCATTAGATCCTCAGAGAGACTCTCAGAATGCCCTGGGTGGTCTGTGGTCCCTCTGAGCAAAGGGGCCTCAGTGAATTCCCAGTTGTTGAGATGGGCCCTGTGGGTGAGGGGCTGGGCTAGCCCTGAAGTACCCACCTCACTCAAACCTTCTCCTACATCTGCCCTGTGGCCCCTGCAAGACTGTCCTTCTCCCCACCTGGCATCTTCTAGATCCACGTGTGGGGGCGGGGGGTGGGTATCAGTAGGAACGACTCTGAGGGGCTTATCCTCTTCGGGGTGCCCCTCCCTCTGGCACCCTATCTCCATTCTCAGCCAAGACATCTCTTGAGGACAGGGCCCCAAGTAGATCATAGGGACAGAGGGAACAGCACTAGGGCTGCTCACCTGAGACCAGGAGCTCCAAGGGGTCACTGGGGAGTGACAACAGGTAGGGGGAGGTGCTGTTTGAACCATAGCACCTGTAGGTCCCCTCATAGTCTGAGGTCACAGGACTGATGCTGAACTTGGCCTGAAAGGGTGCAGCCATGTCCTGCAGATGAAGGTGTTGGGGAGGAGCAAGTGACCCCTCCTTGGACAGATGGAAGGTATCCAAGCGGATCTCAGAGCGACACTGCAGGGTCACGTTCTCTCCCCAGAACACCGAGTGCCCCGGCAGGGCTGAGAGGGAGGGTTTCTTGTACATCCCTGGGGGAGAGGAAGGTTGTGATGTGTAGAGAGCTGCCCTCTCCCCACACGCCCCTCACCCTGACCTGAGGGACCACCGTCCTCTCTCCAGGGACTCTGTCTGTGAACCCCTCTCACCTCCTCTTAGTCACTCTGGGTGGGTCTCTTTTATCTCCTTGCCCCTCACTCTCCTGTTCTCAATCCTCTCCCTAGACCACTGCCCCATCTCAGCCTCTGCTCCAGGATTGTCTCCCTGGACCCTATCACCACCAGGGGTGACCCTGGGCCCAGGGCACTGAGCTGACAATCAGGACATGGGGCAGGGCAGGGGCGCCTCACCTGCGATCAGGATGTCCAGGGGGGCACTGGGGGCCGACCATGCATAGGAGAGGTTGTGTCCACTGTAGCATCTGTACTGGCCCCCATGGGTGTGGTTCACATGGCCCAGGGGGAAGTCGGGGCTGTGCTGACCCTGAAGACGCTGGGGGTGTGTGAGCCCCTCGTCCTTGGTTAGAGCAAATCTGTCAAAGCCGGCCTCTGAGTGACACTGGAGGGTCAGGTTGTCCCCAGACAGCACCAGCGAGCCCGGCTGAGCTGAGAGGGAGGGCTCCCTGTACACGCCTGGAGAGAAGGGACAGTGGCATTGAAGGGGACGCACACCCCATATCGCCCACTGGGCCTGCAGTGAGAGTTCCCATTGGTCCCTCCTCAAGCCTCCTGCTTTGTGGTTCAGGCCCCAGCTGCCCAAGTCACCAACCTCCCACCACCCTCAGGGCTCCACTGGGCACATATGTAAGTCATTTTGGTGTCCTAGGAAAGAGAAGTGTTGGGGGTTCCCTCACCTGTGACCTCGAGATGTAGAGGATTGCTGGGGACTGACCACACATAGGGATACGCACTGTGAGAACCATAGCACCTGTAGGTCCCCCCATGGGAGGTATTCATGGGGCCCACAGGGAAGACAGCTTGCTGCCTCCATTGATAGATCCTCGATTCCATGTGTCTGGACAGGTCAGCTCCTCCCTCCTTCAGCAGATAGAAGATGCCCCCTGTGAACTGTGAGCTACAGAAGAGGGACACATTCACTCCTGACACCACCACAGGGCCTGGGTGGGCTGAGAGGGAGGGTGCGCTGTACACTCCTGAGGGAGAAGGAGGGAGCTGTGTTAAAGGGGGACCATCAGCCCACATACCCCAGGTGTGGACTGTGAGAGCTGAGGTCCCCTGAGTCCCCACTCCATTCTCTTCTGCCTGTGAGCAGGATCCCACAGTGGGAGGGGACCAGCTCCTCCCCCTTACCTGTCACCACCAGGGGCAGGGGGTCACTGCGCTCTGATGAACCATTCCTGCTGGTGTGATATGCACACTGAAATAGCCCTGCAGTGTGTGAGCTCACAGAGTCAATGGAGAAATTGGCCTTGTTGCTGGAGTCCTGTGGGGCCTTTGTATCGAAGGGTTTGGAGCCTCTGTCTTTATACAGATGGTAGACATCAGCCTGCACAGACCCCTGACACCAGATGGTCACAGTGCTCCCCAGAGTGACCATGGAGTGGTCAGCCCAGATGGAGGGTTTCGGGAGGGCTCCTGGAAAGAATCAGACCTGAAGTGTCAGGGGATCCCTTCGCCTTCAGCATCCCCAAATGTCACTCAAGACTCCTCCCAGACTTGTCACCTCAGCCCAGACCCTCTGACCTCCCCCAAGCTGCTCAGAGGGGTTCACTGGGCTGAAGCAGGTGGTGTTGAGGAGGACTCACCCGCCTGTACCTGGTTCCATGGGCCCCGACACAGCCCTGGAAGAGAGTTCTCTGTGAGAGCATGTCCCCCACCCACACATAAAAGCTCCAGGCCATATCTGCATTCCTGAGCACTGGGGTCCGATCTGGGATTGAGCACATCTCTCCTCGTCTCAGAAATTCTGCCCCCGCTGGCCTCCTGAGACCTGGGGTCTCGGGGACTAGGACCTGTGAGGAGAGGAGATACTATCCCTCCTCTTTTCCCCAAAACTCACCGAGGCAGAGAAGGGCAGTGAGGGTAGGTGTCCTGGCTCTGCATCCCATGGTCCCCAGTGGAGCAGACGACTGATAAATACCACAGAGCCAGACAGGACAGACAGACGCATGGAGTGTGACAAGGACCAGGCTCCGTGTGACACGTCGTGGGTTCCTCATCTGTTGCCTCACAGAAAGGGGAACAGCCCTCTCAGGGCGTCGCTCTGCACTCCCTAAAGTATGGAGACAAGGAGACAGCAGGTTGTGGGGACCCTCCAGACCAGATCCAAGTCTCTGCACACCCACACACTCTGCCTCCACCTCATGCCAAACCCAAATCCAGAGAGCGACACTTGTCCCAGAACATGAGGCTTGGAGAGGGCAGAGGAGGAGCCAGCCCATTTTCTGTTCCAACTCTGACTGTGTCTCTTATAGAGGCTTTGTGAGCTGGGGCAAATCACTTCCCTTTGCCGAGCTTCTGTAAATGCAAATTTTCTTCCTTTATTTCATCAGCTGGGCAGTCAGTCAATATTTATTGAGCAGTTACCATGTCCAGTGTTGGTGCCAGGAGCTGGAGAGTCATTGCTGAAGCTGACAGATCTTTCCCTGGACTCATGGTGCTCAGATGAATGAAGACAAGACATTACAAATATTCAGGTGACAAACAATTCAGTTATGGTCTTGTTTTAATACAAGGTGAAAGAAACAAGAAAACAGGAGACAATGAGATTCAATGACAGGTAGACGTCCTGCAACCTGGGTCCTGGTTGTCAGGGGTCCTTCTGGGGAAGGAGTGACCTAAGACATGAACAGGGGTCAGCCCAGAGGTGGTGACAAGGGGGCATCCTTGCCCAGAAAGATCTGAGCTGTTCTCAGAATTGAGAGCCATCAGGAGAAGGCTGGTCCTGTCACACAGGATCCTGAGCACTATGCAAATATTTTGTATTTTATCTTTAAGGCAATGGGAAGACGTTAAACAACAGATAGTATGAACAGATTTCTGTTTTAAAAAGACTACCACCATGTAGAGAATGTAATGCAGGAAGGCTATATTGATAATTAACTCTATTAATAATAAAACTCCAACATGACTCTGGCCCTGGGGTGGCGTGTTGATCAGTATTTTAACTCTTTTATGTGGTTTTCTTGAATAACCCTTGCGTAAACCTATAACACAAAATACATTTACAGTTGAGTGGAATGAGACAGGATGGCTTTTTGGTCCCTCAGGTTAGACAGGAGTTGGCTAGGTTCAGACTGGCTGAGGGAGCAGCCCGAGGAAGGCACAGAATTGTTAAGTAGCTCTGTTTCTGGGTGTGTTTGGGGTGTGTGTCCTTACCTGTGATGCGTTTGGTGGAGGAGGAGAGTTGTGTTTGCTGTGGCTGTGAGTTTAGCTCAGGCCTGATCATTCACAGCCCTGAACATCAGATAGTGCACCTTGGATGTGTTTTGAAGATGGGAACTTTTTGAAGAGTTCTGAGCAGGACAGCATCAGACCAGATAGGGTTATTAGAAGAGTCCTTTGGAGACAGTCAGAGGCATGAACTGGAGGAAGGAGAGGGTCCTGGATTGGAGGACCAGGAAGGAGGCTGATGTGATGACACAAGTGAGATGCCCTGAGTCTTGCAACGGGTCAGGATATTGTTAAGAGGGACTCAGGGGGCATGGTGGTGTGGATTTGATGATTGGATGTGAAATGCAAGAGTAAGGAAGTCAAGGCTGTTCCACTCTCTGCCTTGGTGCCTGGAGGAGCCAGTGGGGCCATCACGGGGAGGAGGACCCTTGGGGGAGAAGGGGGCTGGGGAGATGCTTAGAAGACTGATCACCATTTCTCAGAAGAAAGCACAGCTCTCCTTTCTAATTTGGGATTGTGGATTTTCTTCCCCCAAAACACTTCCATTCACTGACTTCCTTGTGTTTATAAGTCAGCACTATCTTTTGCTTCATCACCCTCCTTCAAAACCTCTGAGTCATTTCCACCTCCTCAGTGCCCCTTCCTTCCCCAGGCAGAAAACTTAAAAAAATTTTATTGTGGTCATATCGGTTTATAACATTGTGTAATTTCAGGTATACATTATTATGTTTCAATTTCTATATAGACTGCATCGTGTTCGCCACCAACAGTCAAATTTTTATCCATCACCACGCATATGTGCCCTTTTACCACTTTTCCTCTCCCCCTCCCCCTCCCCCTCCCCCTCCCCCTCCTCATCTCCCTCTGGTAACCAGTAATCTGTTTCCCTTATCCATGTGTTTGTTTAATTTCTGCATGTGAGTGAAATCCTAAGGTGTTTGTCTTTCCCTCCCTGGCTTACTTTACTTAGCATAATGCCCTCAAGGTCCATCCATGTTGTCGCAAATAGCACAATTTTGTCTTTTTTTTTATCTGAGTAGCATTCCATTGTGTATACATATACACCACATCTTCCTTATCCATTCATCCATTGAAGGGCACTTGGTTTGCTTACACATCTTGGCTATTGTGAGTAATGTTGCAGTGAACGTAGGGATGCATAAATCTCTTTGCACTGCTGATTTCATGTTCTTTGGATAAATACCCAGTAGTGGGATTGCTGGATCATATGGTATTTCTATTTTTAATTTTTTGAGAAATCTCCATACTGTTTTCCATAGTGGCTGCACCAGTTTGCATTCCCACCAGGAGTGTATGAGGGTTCCCTTTTCTCCACATCCTCTCCAACATTTGTTATTTTTGTCTTGTTAATTATAGCCATTCTGATGGGTGTAGGTGAAATCTATCATAGTTTTGATTTGCATTTCCTTAAAAATTTGTAGTGTTAACATCTTTTCATATGGCTGTGCCAATAATTAGTGATGTTGAACTCTTTTCATATGCCTATTGGCCATCTGTATATTTTCTTAGAAAAAATGTCTGTTCATATCCTCTGCCCATTTTTTGATCTGGTTGTTTGTTTGTTTTGTTGTTGCATTGTATGAGTTCTTTATATATTTTGGAAATTAACCCCTTGCCAGATATAAGATTTACAAATATTTCCTCACAGTTGGTGAGTAGTCTTTTCATTTTATTTATGGTTTCCTTTGCCTTGCAGAAGATTTTTAGTCTGATGTAGTCCCATTTTTTTTACTTTTCTTTTGTTTCCCTTGCCCAAGTAGACGTGGTATTCGGAAAAAACCCTGCCAAGAACAATGTCAAAGAGTGTACTGCCTATATTTTCTTCTAGGAGTTTTATGGTTTCAGGTCTTATATGCAAGTCTTTATTAATTTTGAGTTCATTTTTGTGTATGGTGTAAGATAATGGTCTACTTTCATTCTTTTGCACGTTGCTGTCCAGTTTTACCAACACCATTTATCGAAGAGACTTTCCACTCTCCATTGTGTGTTCTTGGCTCCTTTGCCAATAGTTAACTGTCCATAGATGTGTTGTTTTATCTCTGGGTTTTCACTTCTATTCCATTGATCTGTGCGTGCTGTTTTTGTGCTGGTACCATGCTGTTTTGTTTACTATAGCTTTGTAGTATATTTTGAAGTCAGGGATTATGATGCCTCCAGCTTTGTTCTTTTTTCTCAGTATTTCTTTGGCTATTTAGGGTCTTTTGTTGTTCCATATATATTTTAGGAATTTTTGTTCTATTTCTGTGAAGAAGATCATTGGGATTCTGATTGGAATTGCATAGAATCTGTAGATTGCTTTAGGTAATATAGACATTTTAACTATGTTCTTCCAATCCATGCACATGGAATATCTTTCCATTTCTTTATATCTTCTGAAATTTCTTTCAATAATGTCTTATAGTTTTCAGTGTATAGGTCTTTCACCTCCTTGGTTAAATTTTTTCATAGACGTTTTGTTCTTTTTTGTTGTGATTCAGAACGGGACTGTACTCTTGAGTTTTCTTTCTGCTAGTTTGTTATTAGTGTATAGAAATGCAAATGGCATTTTTAAGTTGACTTTGTACCCTGCAACTTTTCTGTGGTTGTTGATTATTTCTAATAGTTTTCTGATTCTTTAGGGTTATATATATATATATATATGATGATGTCACTCGCAAACAGTGAGAATTTCACTTCTTCCCTTCCAGTTTGAATACCTTTTATTTCTTTTTCTTGCCTGAGTGCTTTGGCCAAAACCTCCAGCACTATGTAGAATAGGAGTGGTGAGAGTGGGCTCTGTTTTCTTGTTCCTGTTTTCAGAGGGATGGCTTTTATTGTTTCTCCATTAAGTATGATGTTGGTTGGGGGTTTGTCCTATATGACCTATATTATGTTGAGATACTTTCCTTCTATACCTATTTTATTGAGAGTTTGTATCATAAAACGATGTTGAATCTTGTCAAATGGTTCCTCTGCGTTTATTGAGATGATCATGTTCTTTTTATTTTTCATTTTGTTGATGTGGTGTATCACATTGATTGATTTGCAGATGTTGAACCATCCCTGTGTCCCTGGAATAAATCCCCCTTGATCATGTTGTATGATCTTTTTAATGTGTCGCTATTTCTGATTTACTAACAGTGTGTTAAGGATATTTGCATTAATGTTCAGCAGCATTATTAGTCTGTAATTTCCCTTTTTGGTTGGTTCTTGTCTGGTTTTGGTATCAGGGTAATGTTGGCCTCATACAATGAGTTAGGAAGAAACCCATCATCTTCAAACTTTTTGTAGAATTTGAAAAAAGTAGGTATTACATCTTCTTTGAATGTTTGGTAGAACTCACCAGAGAAGCTGTCTGGTCCTGGACTTGTGTTTTTTGGGAGGTTTTTGATTACTGTTTCAATCTCTTTTACTGTGATTGGTACATTCAGCTTCTCTAGTTTTTCCTAATTCATTTTTGGGAGGTTGTATGATTCTAAGAATTTATTCATTTCTTGTAGGTTAACCAATTTGTTGGCATATAGCTTTTCATATTATTCTCTTATAATCCTTAGTATATTTGTGGTACCCATTGTAATTTCTCCTCTTTCATTTCTGATTTTATTTATTTGAGTCTTCTCTCTTTTTTTTGTGGCTCTAGCTAAGGTTTTTTTTTTATTGATGTTTTAATGGTTTCTAACATTGTGAAATTTTGGGTTGTACATTTTTGTTTGTCCATCACCATATATGACTCCCTTCACCCCTTGTGCCCACCCCCCACCCCCACTGCCCCTGGTAACCACAGTCCAGTTTTCTCTGTCCATGTGTTGGTTTATATTCCACATATGAGTGAGATCATACAGTGTTTGTCTTTCTCTTTCTGGCTTATTTCACTTAACATAATACGCTCCAGGCCCATCCATGTTGTTGCAAATCGGACGATTTTGTTAATTTTGTTTATCTTTTCAAAGAACCAGTTCTTAGTTCCATTGATCCTTTCTATCGTCTTTTTAGTTTCTATTGCATTTATTTCACCCTCTGATTTTTATTACTTCTTTCCTTCTACTGACTTTGGGCTTCAACTGTTCTTCTTTTTCTAGTTCTCTCAGATATAGTGTTAGATTGTTTATTTTCCATTTTTCTTGTTTCTGTAGGTAGGCCTATATTGCTCTCTGTGTCCCCTGTCATACTGCTTTTTTTGCATCCCCTATGTTTTGTTTTCATTTTTTTTTTTTTTTGCAAGGAGGACTAGCCCTGAGCTAACATCTGATGCCAATCCTACCTTTTGGTCTTGAGGAAGGCTGGCCCTGGGCTAACACCCATGCCCGCCTTCCTCTACTTTATATGGGATGCTGCCACAGCATGGCTTAGTGTTGGTGCATGCTTGGGATCTGAACCTGCGAAGCCAGGGCCGCCGCAGCAGAATGCGTGCACTTAACTGCTGCACCACTGGGCCGGCCCCTCTTGTGTTTTCATCTTTATTTGTCTCCAGATATATTTGACATCACCTTTGATTTCTTCACCGATATAATAGTTTTTCAGTAGCACATTGTTCAGTCTCCACATTTTTGTGACTCATCTAGTTTTTTCTTGAAGTTGATTTCTAGTTTCATACTATTGTGGTCTTATCACAGTTTTTTGCTTTATTTATTTTGTTGATTATTCCAGTGCCTTGCAGAATAGTAGAGGTCATAGTGAACATTCCTGTGTCATTCTCATTCAGAGGCAGAAAGACTTCAAGATTTTACCTCTAAAAATTATTTATTGAATTTTTTTTTTTTTTGCTGAGGAAGATTCGCTATGAGCCTACATCTGTCAGCAAGCTTTCTCTTTTTGCTTGAGAAAGATGAGCCCTGAGCTAACATGTGGTCAATCTTTCTCTATTTTATATGTGGGTAGCCCCCACAGCATGACCGCTGGTGAGTGGTGTAGGTCCACCCCCAGGTATTGGATACTCAGTCTATAGAATATTAGCAGATGGACAATACATATTTAAAGTGCTCCTTTAAATCCTTCCCACCTCCCATCATCCCCATCCCCACAGACCCTGATGGAGGGAGGATAAACATCTCTCCTGGGCATGTATTCAGGGTCACTAGACCCTTCATTCCTATTGCAAGAGATCTCAGTCCCAGAGCATGAAAGGATAAATGTCCCCCCTGATTCCTATACTGACCACAGTCTCAAATGCTGATGGAGACTTTGGGGATTGTGGGGGAAGTTGACTAGCCCAAGGTCACAGAGCTGGGAGATGGCAAAGCTAACATTTACACAGGAACCTTCTGCCTCCCCAGGATTCATAGATTGAATTAAGAGATCTCCTTGTTCACCTTTTGTGGTGCTTCTTTCTGTGCATGATGGACAAGTACTTGTAGGAATTCCTGGGAAAAATGACAGAGAACGGTGAGCCAGTGTCTTTCCTTGCCCACTGAGGTAGGATCATTCCTCTGGAAGGTTGGTCCCCTGCCCACCCCTCACTCTGTCATCTCCCCAAGAACTGATGGGGCCTTCTGGTCCTTCCACATGAATGCCTTGAGCAGATGCTTCCTCTTTGAGACGTGATGCTGTAAAGAAGCACTAGGATATGCCTGGTGATGAAAGACAGATATGATCATAAGACATTGTATCCCCTCGGGTGATAAATACCTATGCTTCTCAACTGAGAAATCTTATGTGTGTCAGAGGGGCTTCTGGGAAACAAGTAAGGGTGAGGGTCTGATGCAACCTCTGATCTCCCCAAATTCTGTCCAGCCTCTCCTCCACCTGGGTCTGCCCTGACCCATTTCCTCTTTTGCCTGGATACATAGGACCCCAATGTGGGCATCCACAGAGGAGGTGGAGGAGGGTTTGGAGGTGCCTTAACTACCATCCTCTCTTTTCCTCTCTGTATTTCCCCTTGCTTCCATTTCTCCAGAATCCCTAAGATTCTCCTATTGCCAAAGTTTGCCCTTCAGCTGTAGCTCCATCATTTAGTGTATTGTAAGACTTGGGACAGGATGAGGTTCCTCACCTGTGACAGAAAGGTGCAGTGGGTCACTCAGGTCTGAGCACCAGCAGGGAGAGTGATTCAAAGAGCCGTAGCACCTATAGGTACTGCCATGGGCTGCGGTTGCAGGGACCAGAGGGAAGAAGGCCTAGAACGCATCATTTTGGCTCTGCCCTCCAAGGTCACAGTGTTCATGTGCTGCCCCCTCTCTGGATAGATGGCTCAGGTCGAAGAGTTCTCCTACTCACAGGACAAGGTCAGGTTCTGTCCTGTGGGGCCCACCTGGGCTGAGAGAGTTTTCTTGTGTATTCCTAGGAGAAAAAGTGTCCTTGATCTGAGACTGCAGGTCTTATCACATTCTCCTTGGTCACGACAAAGAGTTCTCTGTTCCCGTTCTGGGGTGCCCACTCTGCATGTCTTCTAGTGCCTCTAGGTCTCAGCTTTATCTCTGCAGTGCTGACTCGTTCTGTGTGTGTCCACGTGTGTGTCTTTTCATGACTCTGCTTTTCCTTGATTCTCTGTAGCTTTCTGATTGTATCTCCACGTCTCACTGCTCCCAGAAGCCATAAGAAACGTGGAGTTCTCTCGAATAATGCAACGAACTAGCCACTTTGGGACACTCAGAAAACATGGTGTTGGTCTTAGGCTTCCTGACATTGGTCTTAGGCTTCCCGACACAGAACAAGGAGATTCTGGAGTAAAAAGTGTCAAAATCCCCATAGGATTTGCGAGAACCTCTTTATGCAGGGAGTGGCCAGCATGGCCCTGTACCCCAAGGTGCGGGGAGCGACCACCAGGTTGGTAAGTTTGGAAGTGAGCACTCCTCCCTCTTGTGCAGGAAGATGTGTTAGACCACGTTGTGATCAACACCTCAGGGTCCCAGTCTCTATTCAGATCACTCAGGGCCTGGCTGCAGGGCTGTCTAGTGTGTCACTGTGTCCTCACAGCAGAGGAAGGGGCTGTGGAGTTAAAGGGGTACCCAGTTACCACTGTCACTCAGTGCCTGAGCTGGGACACCCCTCATCCCTGTGCTCAGGAGTCTTTCTCAGTCCCTCTTTCTCATCCTCTGTCCCATGCTCTGTCTCTGTCTTATTGGTTTTCTCTTTGGATTATAACAAGGTCTCTGTTTCTTCTCCTTTCCCTCCCTCCCCACTGCTTTCTCTCTTGAGTTTGTCTGTAGCTCTGCATGTCTGTCTTTCTCTCACTGTACTAACATTGCACTTGAGACCACATCACCCCTGAGCCTCCAGGGCACAAAGACAACAGAGGCTGTGCAGGTCACACTCCCCTGTGATCATGATGTCCATGGGGTCACTGGGGGCTGACCACCCACGGGGGAGTAACTGGGAGAGCCATAGCATCTGTAGGTCCCCACATGGGCAGATGTCATAGGCCCGTGGAGATATGAGCTAGAGTGTGCCCACCAGGAAGTTCCTCTACAAATTGCTGAGAATGCGGTGTGTCCCCTCCTTGCGAAGGATAAATGTGTCCAACACCAGTTGTGAGTGACAGCACTGGGTCACAGTCTCTCCTGCACGCACAACGGAGCCTGGGTGGGCTGAGATGGAGGGCTTTGTGAACACACCTGGGAAGAAAGAGAGTGTGAGTTTCCATGTGCATCCTCTGTGCCCTTCTCCTGATAGTTTCAGAGTGATTTCTACCTCCCTCAAGCCCAAAGCTGTCTCCGTTCCTTCCTATGCCTTTCTCACTGCATATTCTCTGAGGCTCATCCTCCATCCTCTCCCTCATGACTTTTATAGTCTAGATTTCACCCCCTTATCTCCATCTGCTTTTCTCTCTCCCTTGGTTAAAAGCCCTTAACCTTCTCAGCAATCGTTCTAGGATCTGCGACCTTTAGATCCACTCCCCACTCTCAGGGCTCCAGTGGGATCTGGACTCTGAGTAGGGCCATTGGACACAGCACGGACATTGGCTGGGCTGGACTTCTCCTACCTGTGACCACGATCTCCAGGGGGTTACTGTGTCCTGACCACACAGAGGGGATGTGGTTGTAAGTTCTGGAACATCCATAGACCCTTGCATATGCTTGCATATCCTTCATATGAAGGATGTTCCCACTCAAGAGCCCTAGTTGGCTCCCAAACACTGAGAAATGCTATTTATAGTATTTCTGAAGTACATAGTCATAGCCAAATGCAGAAAAGGAGAAATGAAATTTCCCTACCTTGAGAGAGGACCACAACAGATAAACGATGCCAAAGCTGAGTGGCCATTGGTGCTTAGGTGTAGCAAGGGGTCATTAGAGAGGGGATTTTCACCTGTGCGTGGACACAAGACAGGAACCCTCAGCCTGTGGCCAGCACTGAGCCACCTCCCATGTGTGTGCATGGAACAGATTCACTGCAGTATAGGAAGATACAGATGTCTGTGCCATGTGTGAATGAGGGGCTTACACTGGACCCATCCCTGCCGGACACAACCCTGAGTTTGGAAGAGTGGGTGCATCAGGGCAGAAGGAGCTTCAATAATCCCCCTCACCATGCCTGACTCCCAGCACAGCCCTGGGAGAAAATCTCTACGGAAAATTAGGTGTGTGGAAAGCCTTCCAACAAGCACGGACAGCAAAGAGGAGTCCTAATAATGATGTACAGTGTTACAAAGACAATCTACCATTAATGGGCGTATCATATCCATGGAAACAGAATGGTAGGCATATATGAGACATTTAAAATTAAGAATGTGTTTACATATACGAAAATTAAAGGAGGAAATTTAATTTTTGAGGCAAGAAGATGGGTTATGCTATGGAAGAAGACATTCAGCCACTCTATGTCTTCTGATAATCCAATTACATTGATAGTGATTAGTGATATGTAAGGGCTTACTACTGACATTTTATTAGCTGTTTTCTGACTGTTCTGTAGTTTCTTTGTTCCTTTCTTACTCAGATGAGGGGATAACAGGGTCAGAGAGAGCAGATTCACAGAATGTCTTCTATGAGAGCTTCTGACGTAGAAAATACACAGGAAAAAAGGAGCCACTTTTCCCTTGTGCACTTTCTCCAATTCCCCCTCATTGGGGACCGAGATGAGACCAGGCCTCCTAATTAAGGTTCAGACTGGAACCAAGTCCTTGTGTGATCACCACACTAATGCCTAATGAGGTTGATCCCCATTTCTGAAATAACCCCCAAGTCTATATTGGTGGCCTCAATAGCCAATTCAGATTCATGGGACATGAAAGAGTCTAAAACTCACATGATCTTTATTTAAACCATTACTTACATATCCAGTGATATTGGGCAGTGTTTGTTCAGAGACGAGTTTCTTTCTTTCTTTCTTTTTTGTGAGGAAGATCAGCCCTGAGCTAACATCCATGCTAATCCTCCCCTTTTTGCTGAGGAATACTGGCTGTGAGCTAACATCTATTGCCAATCCTCGTCCTATTTTTTTCCCCTCAAAGCCCCAGTAGATAGTTGTATGTCATAGCTGCACATCCTTCTAGTTGCTGTATGTGGGATGCAGCCTCAGCGTGGCCAGAGAAGCAGTGCGTGGGTGCGCGCCCGGGATCCGAACCCGGGCCGCCAGTAGCGGAGCATGAGCACTTAACCGCTAAGCCATGGGGCTGGACCAGAGACAAGTTTCTAACCTGGGAAGTAGCTCATTGTCTGAACGGACTCAAAAGAGGATGAACAGGCAGATGGTGACCATATTTTGAGGGAACTTCAATGCCAACATGTAAAATATTTTTTTAACAGATCAAGAGCAACTTTGGTTGATATTCACTGTCAAGTGAAACCTGTGGCTTTCTCCATCCTAATTCAATACCACCTCACTAGATTGTATGGAAATTAAACATAGATTATAAATGGAGATGTATTATTTACCAGTAACAACCAATGGACTTACGAGTAAACCAATAAAAGTCAAGAAGAACATAGTATTCCAGATGGTGGCTTCCATCTTAAACAAAACCTTCCAAATTACCTGCAAGTTTACCATAATTATGGATTCCATGAGATTCTTTTCCTTCATTTATTTATAGAGTTAAACTTAATTTTGCCTCGCTAAATAATAAATGTTGTCTCCTTTAGAAATATATGTATTGAAATGAATAATCCTTCATTCATGTGTCTTAAAATTTCTCTCGTTTATTCACTACCATGTTTGAAAATTAATCTGTATTACGGTTTGTTGTTTTTTTCTCAATTCAGACATTTTGTTATTTTTTATTGAGTTATAATTGACATATAACATGATATTAACTGCTTGTAGTTTTACTTTGTGCATTTTGCTGCCATATAATTTTCCATTGCATATATATAACACAAATATTCATTATTTGTGAGATTTACTTCTATGGTATGTGTCTAAAAAGAATGACACCCCTGTCAGTATCAATATTCTCATAAATAAATTATTATGTGCACATATTTTAAACCCGGGTGTCTATATATACATACACACACACACACATATATATATATATATACACACATATATATATATGTTTATCAGTTAAAAGAAAGAGACACACAGCTGTCTCCTTTTAAATAATAATTATCCACTCTCCAAATTGTCTGACCATATGTTATCTACTCCCCAAATTGACTAAAGCAATTTGTGCTCCTCTCAGAAAAGTATTGAGACTCTAAGTATGCAATATTTTCTCGCCTAGTTGATTCTGTCTTTGTTGTAGTTTTTAATATGGATATACTAGGATTTTGACATCACAATTTCATTGACATGAGAGTGTGGTGATCTTCTGGAGAAGAAGAAACCAAGACAAGGTAGAGTCAGCACAAGTGTGGTGAGAGGCTGGCATCCTTGACCAGGAAAAGGGTGAATTATTCTAAGAACTGTGAGGAATCAGGTAACGTTGCATCCTGATCACACAAGTCGTGTACACCTCTAAGTATTCTTGGATTTTATCTTTCCTCAACAGGAAAATTTTCAGTAAAGGAACATATGAGCATATTGCAGTTTTGAGAAGAGCACCACTCTGTAGGGACTGTTCTGTAAGAGGACTGTATTGAAACAAACAGTGATAAATATCTATCATTAATCCACCCCCTATGTGATGAGTCAATAAGTATTCTAAGTGGTTTATGAGGATCTCTCAGGTAACCTTTACAAAAATCATACAACAAAAATACATTCACAATTGAGTGGGATGAGGTAGGAAGAGTTCTTTGTCAGTATCACGGTTTAGGAGGATTGGAAAGGAGTCTGCTATGTTCAAATTGGCTCAAGGAGCTGCCCCTGAAAAGGAAAAAGTGTGGTAACTACTCAGGTTGCGTGTGTGTCTGGGGAGGAGAGGTGGTTAACTGGGCTGAATTTGGTTTGTAGAGAGGAGCCAGTTTTGCTGGGGATGGAGAGTATAGCTCAGCCTGATCATCAACTTCATTGACTGGAGATAATTGAGACTTTTGGAATTTACTAGAAGGAAGAAAGAGAACTGTGGAGTGGATTTTGGCAGGGTATGGTCGGTGAAAGATAAGTTGGGGGCCACCAGAATAGAACACTGCATCACAGAGTGAGAGCCTGGGGTAAGTGGCAGGAAAGAAGCTGATAGTGTGGCACCAACAAGACGTTTTGAGTCTTCAGCTGAACTTGTCTGTGGTGTTGGACCAGGGTCAAGGAAAGAAGGGCTCAGGGGCAGAACTCCGGATTTGTTCATTGTATATGAAGTGGAAGAATGTGAAGAATTGACGGCTCTTCTACTCTCTGCCTTGGTTGACTAAAGGCGCCATTGGGGCCATCAGAGGATGGATGAGCCCAAGAGGAGAAGGCGGCTTGGGGAGATGTTTATAATACTGTCAAATGCCTGCTGAGGGAACCACCACCTCCCTCCTGGCCTGGGTCTGTGGTTTTCTGTCTCACAAACACTTCTTTTCTCTAATTTCCTTGTTTCTATAAGCAACAGCACCTTATCTTCATCATTCTCCACCAAAACCCCCGAGTCATTTCTGTTCCCTCACCACCTCTTGTCCCCAGGACAATAACTCTTTGTCTGATACTGACAATTCTATCCCCATGATTTGAGCAAAAGCACTAGTTGGAGAGAATTCACAGGTTTGTTTTTGTTGTTTTTCTGTTCATCAGTTGATGGACATTTGGGCTTTTGTCATTTTTTGTCTATTGTGAATAGTTCTTCTATCAACACACTTGCATAAGTACTTGTTCAAATACCTGTTGGCAATTCTTTTTTCTTATTGTGTTAAGAGCGCTTAACATGATATCTAACTTCTTTACAAATTTTCATACACAGGACGATATTTTTAACTCTAGGCAAACAGTTATGTGGCAGATCTCTAAAAATGATTAATTTGCATGACTGAAACTTAGAGCTAGAAGGGGAGTTTACAGGCCATATAGTAATTCTGGGTTTAACTTTTTAAAGAATTGCCAAACTGCTTTCCACAATGGCCAAACCATTTCACAATCCCACCAACAATGTATGTGGATTGAGATTTCTCCACATCCTCATCACCACTTGCTATTTTTTTCTCAAATTGTGTTCAGTCTAGTGGGGGTGAAGTGGCAACTCATAGTGCTTTTATTTGCATTTCTCTAGTTGCTAATGAGTTGGCCATCTTTCATATACTTGCTATGCATTTGTATATCTTCTTTGTAGAAATGTCTATTCAAGCCTTTGAACTGTTTTTTAATTGGGTCATTTTTTTCGTTTATATGTTAAAGGTATTCTTTATATATTGTGGATAGTAGGCCCTTATTAGATATATTATTTGAAAATATCTTTTTCAATTTTGTAGGTTGTGTTTACATTTGATATATAGTTTAAAATTTGATGACGTCCAATTAATCTATTTTTTCTTTGTTGCTTGTCCTTAAATATTATATCTAAGAAACTATTGTCAAGTCCGGGGTTGTGAAGATTGATTATATGTTTTTTCTCTAAGAGTTTTATAATTTTAGCTTATATTGATCCATTTTGAGATAATTTTTGCATAAAACATGTGTAAGGTCCAGGTTCCTTCTTTTGTATGTGGATGTCCAATTTTCCCCACACAATTTATTCAACAGACTATTCTTTCCCCATTGAGTTGTCTTGGTACCTTCATCAATAGTCAGCTGTTCATATGTATGGGTTTATATCTCGTCCTTCAATTTTATTCCACCTCGATTGTGGCCTTCTAGTCTCCAGAATTGTAAGAGAATAAATTTGTTTTCATCCACCTGGTTTGTGGAAATGTTACGACAACCCTAGGAAACTAATAGAAGGTTGAGATGCATAGTGTTTGCAAGACTGGACTCTGGTATCTGGAATCTTGGCCTCATTCCTGGATCTTCCACTCTTTGGATCTGTGACTCTGAACATACTGCAGGATCTCTGAGTCTCGACTTTCTCATCATGTATCATGTAAATGTAAACAAGATTAGTAATTTCCTCATGAGGTTTAAAAGAGGTACAAATTATTTACTACATTGAAAACTTCACAAAACTGCATGCCACCTTGCTGTCTGAAAGTACTGAACATCATTATAGAGCTATTTCTATGGGGATATCATGAGACTCAGCACCACTGTGACCCACGTCTTGTCCCTACAGATACAGTGAGGTGGCCGAGTAGAGATGGGCTCCATGTGGGAATACAGGCCTGTGTCCAGCTTAGGGTCAGAAGCAGAGAGTTGGGGAGTGGACTATGGAGGCACTTGACCTGTCAAAACCACCTCCAGGGTCACTTTCTCTTGGGGCATTTGCAAAGCCTGCAGTAATTTTGCACATGCAGCGACTGGGGACAGCTGTCGTGTTCTGGGATTTCAGTGTGCTTGGTTATCTTCGAGTTCAGAGTGTCCCTTTTCTCCTGGCATGGATGGTCACGTGCTCATTGCTGTGGAAACAAGGTTGGAAAATCTGGGATCCGAGTGTAGGGAGAGACCTGGAGGAAATGGGAGGCTCTCCTCAAGGGAACTCACATTCTTCTCTTTTCCAGGAGGATGGTATAAGAGAAGGAACTACTATTTGTGGGGCATCAGTTATTTCAGGGCCTTTCAGTGGAGGTTTTCTTCTGTTGGGATCCTTTCTAACACTGCAATATCACCTCTACTTTAAAGACAACAACACGAAGGCTTAGGGATGTGTGTCTGTTCTTTGAGGACAAATCTCCAGTAAGTTTCCATCTGAGAAAGGAATTCAGATCACCCTGACCCCAGAGTTAGGCATCTCCTTACACAGCTGTTTTCTTTGAAATTACAGACACTGGGGGTGAGACAGAGACCAGGATGATGAAGCTAGGAGTGAGGGTCCTGCCAGGTCCTCAGGACAATGTTTGGGTAGGATGGAGTTGGGAGGCAGTGATCTGGAATGGGCGGCAGATAGGAGACAGACCTACATGTAAATTGATGGTAGTCCCAAACTGGTGTGTTTAAGCAAATTAATTCCTGATCCTGAAATCATCTTTACCAAGGAGGAGATGACCCACATCTAATAGTTATATGTTGAAGACTCAGTGATGGGGTGTGTGCAGCACCTAGCACAGGTCCGGGCACCCAGAAGGCACTCAGAAAATGCTGGTCTGTACCACAGTGTGCAATAACTGGGATGCCCACTGCTCTATGCAGGGCAGGCTTCATGAGTGGTGAGCTGTGTGATAGGACAGGGCTCCAAATTCGGTTGATGTTCTTCTGTTACCATCTTGAAATTGGTCTAAGGGGCCCTGTATTTTCATTTAGCGCTGTGCCCCACAAATTACGTAGCCTTCCTCACCTCCATGATTTTGTTTTTTGGTGATCACTTATTTCGGTTGGACAGGTTTTTCTTATGTCTCAGCTGAGTGGAGTGGAAAACGGGGAATTCTTGGGTCTGAGAACTGAGAGAGGAACCAAATTTACACAAATTAAAGAGGAAGGCAGCAGGGGAGGATACGGGCTTGATTTATTTCAAATTGCAATGTGTGTGTGAAATAAATTTTTTCTTTCATTTTTTTTCTGTTTATAAACAATTCATTCACCCATCCAATCAGTGAAAGTATATCTACAAATATCAACTATATTCAGACAATGTACCAAGCATGAAAACTAAAATATGTGCTTACCTGATATGGATCCTGTTCCTGATCCCTACTAGTCTAAGGATGTGAGGGACATCCAATAACTAATTACAAAATAAATGAAATTATACACTATGACATGTTATGTGGAATACATTCTTGAGCATTGGAGATTAGATAATAGCAGATCGTAACAGGTCTGAGCATCATGGAAGGTTAACCTTGAGCAAGTGAAATGAGAAGATAGAGCTGAGACGTGTGGAGAAGTCTTAGTGAACTGCACAGGAGTGTTGATAATTCCTGGAAAAAGAAAGCAAGGAGTTAAAGGTCCCCATTTGAAAGGGACCATGGCTGCTGAGCTCCATGGGGTCCATTTTGTTCTAGAATCTGGGCTGATTTCCCTGCAGTCCACACCACTTCCATTCCAGGAAACACAGGGTGTGCATGTGAGGACCCAGGCACTGTCCCAGCCCAGCTTGTCTGGTTCAGTGCAGATGAGGAGAGCAGACAGAATCAGACAGAACAGATTCACAGAACATGGCACATCAAAACCTCTGACATGCGTTTTCTGTAGGAAAAGGGAGCTTCTTCCCTCCCATGACCTCTGTCTGATTCCTCCTCAGTGGGTCCGAGAAAGACCAGACATTCTGAGTGTAGTTCAGTCCTGAATCAACCCCAGAGGTGTGACCCAAAACCACTACCTGATGGGGTTAAACCCCATATCTGAAATCACCCTCAAGTACACATTGGGTGGATTCATCTCAGTTCAGATACTTGGACCATTAGGGATCAGGAACACACATGAGCCCACTTTAAATTCTTAATTGCATGTAGTCTAGTATTGGCCAAATTGTTTGTTCAGAAACCCAGTTTCTCACCTGGAAAGCATCTTATTGTCTAAATAGATTCAGGTGAGGGTGATTAGGCAGGTGGAGGTCATGTTTTGAGGAAAACACAATGCCAAAATGTGAAGTATTTGCTGTAACAGATCAACTGCCACTTGGCTAGGACTTAGTCACTAGTGTAGGATGTGGCTCTTGCCACCCTACTTCAACCCCACATCACTAATTTGTATGGAAAATAATGATGGCTATAGAGCAGAAATGCTCTATAGACCTGTAATGACAGTAGACTTATGAGTCATCACATAAAAGTCGAGAAGATCATTGTCAGTATTCCAGAAGAGTCTGTTCTTTCCAACGTGAACAAAACCATCTAACCTCACCTTATTTGTAACCACTATCATGGATTGGCTGGAATTCTTTTCTCTCCTTTTTCCGAGAGAGTTTAATTTAGGTATACACTCCTAAATAATGCATGATGTTTCCTTTTTAACGTTAGGTAAATGGGATAATCCTAAAGACATGGCTTGTTACAGTCTTCTTACATTTATTCAGTACTATGTTTGAGGATGGATATACATGACCATTTGGAATTATAGTTTGTTCATTTTCTCGGACATATAATATTTGATTTTCTACAGAGAAAAGCAAATTGTCTCTTTTTTTGGTGCATATAGTCTTAAAATGATTTAGACTAAGATGAATATCTCTTCTGTCATTGTCCTTGTGAATGGATCCTGGTATAAATGTACATATTTTCCCTAAGGTACATACTTAAATATCATACCTGTGTGTCTTTTACTTTAACTAGATAAGTATCATCAATTCTCTAAATTGATGCATGTTCTTGCACTCCTACAAGTAATGAATTAGAATTCTGTGTGCCCACTATTCTCTCCCACAACTGATATTCCCATTTTTCTCATTGCATCTTACCTGAATGTGCTGGAATTTTGGCCTTGTGATTTCCCTGAAACTGTGTCACAACATTAAAGTAGGAATGATCATTATACACAAAATACAAGGAAACTTAGGTGAACTTTGGGGCTATCAGAGTGGAATTCAAGGTGTCCTATTGGCTTGACTATTTTGTGACAGGCAATTCTGTGCATCACTTCCCAACTCTGCATCTGGGACCTCACATTGGCACCCTGAAGTTGGCCATGAAGGCAGTATATACACCAGAGAAACTGGAAAATGCCTGAATTACTGCTTTTAATGATGGGTGTTCAGTCGCAGTAAGAATCTTGCTATCACTTCAGACAGTAATGTCTTGATTCCAAGTGAGCATATTTCTGAAGAAATTACACAGGTAGCATCTGATGAAAAGTGAAGGGTTTGTGGAGTCCAGAGACAGTGTTGGGGCATCACTTGGATTTACCTACTTAGGCTGGATCTTTGTTATGGCAATTTATTGATTTATAAAAAAAGATTGCATGCTCTGAATAAGACGTGAACACTCCTTAATACACACCAAGGGATGTGGTGATTAGCAATAAAGAAAAATGTGTTACACGAAAGTGTGCTAGAGCCTGAAAATGTAAGGAGGTGTGGACCCAAATCTGTCATGTGGAAAACATGCTGATTTCACAGAAAGGGGGAAAAATAGGAGCCAGTCAAGACAACTCAACAGTGGTTGGAAGGAAAGTTGCACAGTTTAATGGCAGAAGAGTCTACGCTGACCCTGCACATGAATAATGATTCCTCCACCTTACAATGACCTGCAGACAGTTCACACAGCTAATGACCCAGATGCTCTTCCAGACCCTCCTGGGCACACAAGATTTATTTCCAAGGCTCTACCACTCTGAACAGTGCATAGTTCTTGCTTGTGTTTACCTCATGGCTGCACCTTGGGGTCTTTTTGGGCTGTGCCGAGCTTGAAGTAGCACAATCCCGAGGACCACCAGGATCACAGCAGCCCGTCCATCTGGATGAGATTCTCCACTGTGTAGTCTTGGGGGTGTGAAGCTAGGAATTGTGGAGAAAGAGGTCACAGAGGTAAGGTCTGAGCAAAGTCACCAAAGATCTCTGTATGTCCGCCCAGGCACCTGCCTCCCCTTGGCAGGACATGACCCTCTGCACCAGCCCCATAACTGAGGATTTCTCCTGCTTGCTACTCTTGGAGTCTGACTTGTACTGTGATGGGCTGATGGTGTCAGCTGATTGTAAGAATCATAAAGTAGTGGGGATGGTCAAGGAGTTGATATGACTCAAGCCTTTCCCCTGGGCTCTGTGGTCTTATGATTCCCTCTGTTTCTCATGAAATAACTATTATGCAGTCCCTTGAAGAATCCTTTCTCTATTGTAGAAGGATTCCCTCTGTTCTTATTGGATTCTCTCAGTCTTCGTGTGGTTTTTTGAATTTAGACTTTGCTTTTGAGCCTCTTTGGAACAGAGTTTGGATGTACCCCCAGAGCTGAAGATTGTTGAAAAACCTGGTCTCCCAATACAGAAATAATTGAATTCTTGTATGCTTTCTGTTCGCTCTGGGATATTGACCATGCATGCTAACTCTTCCAGATATGAGAGCTTTTGTTTATTCAACAACTGAAGCTGGGGATCCATGGATGAGAGGTGGGTCATATATACAGGAGAGAAGAGAGAAAATTCAATTCATACAAATATATGGCATTAGTTGGGTTAATTATAAGAAATAAATTATGTAATGAGAAGATAGGTCTGATCTACACGGTGTCACCATGAAGGTCACACTTGGAGAGGATGTTTAAGCTGATTCCTGAATAGGAGAAGGAGCCTGAGAGGAGCCACGTGAAGACCCGGATGAGGCGCATCACAGCCTTCAGGAAGAGCAGGTCCCCAGAAAGATCTCTGACTGTTCTTCAACAAGGAATAAAGTCATGTCTGTGAGATATAGCTGGGTCCAGAGGAGAAGGGGGAGCTGAGATTTGGGGTCTTGGTGCATTCGAGACAAGGCAGAAATGACAGGACAGATGAAGGAGTTTCCATAACCATCATCATCATCATCATCATCATCATCATCTTCATCATCATCATCATCTCTCTCTCTCTGTCTCTGAAATAACTCTGGAAACTGCTATAAGATTTCAAGGAGAGAAGGCTAATCATTCGATTTTATATTTGAACTTTTTCGTGCTAAAATGCTGGGTAAGAAAGTGAGTTGCAAGAATGTATGAATTTCTCAGCTTCTTTGATATTAAAATCATGTTATTTATGCTTAATGACACTCAATAAACATTAAATGGAAGAAATAAAAGTAGATAATCTCTACCCTCTCTATTTCAAATATCCCAAAGAAAATCCACGTTGCTAGTATTCAAAGAGTTAAGGAACAGGAAATCAGTGGTTTTATGTATTGGGTGAGCACAAAAAGTAGGTAACTCTTCAAATCTATTCTAACCAGTTTTAACATAAAAAAGAAAAAAAACAAATTATAGATCAATTCTAATTATACATCTCAATGTAGAAATTCTGAATAAGCTTATACTGTTCAGAAAGTATGAATTAATAATAGACGTCATTCACTGGGGTTAATATCCAGATGTTTGATACTAATGAGTATTTTAAATGTATCTCACCATGGCTAAAATTAAAGAGAAAGAATTCAGGAGATCTTAAAAAGTCCAGAAAAAAATCCTAATTTCTATAAACAAAATAATAATTTTTTCCTAATAAAATCTGAATGTAACAGAAAAACGGACTGGGGGATAGGTCAATAGTGTTATACCCTTAAAAAATATAGATTTTTGTTGTATTTGCCTTAAAGCAATTTGGATTAAAAATAAAGATGTTATCTGAAAGTGACACTCAGGTATATCTTAACATTTTACCTTGTCCGCATTTTCATATAGTATTTGATACAAATAAAATTGGTGCACAATCTGAAAATAAGTGAAATTTCAATTTCCTTGAGGTTAATGAAATTACTGTCTGTAAATCATAGGAGATAAATTGAAAATCAATTGAATGGTGGAGAATCTGTAGTAAGTTAATGGGGCATGAAATTAATATAAGCAAGCCAATATCATTGTTATCTATATTTAAATATTTATAAATTATAAAAAATCAAAGATCTTACTTATAAATTAATAAAGAAGTTGAACAAATCTTAAGCTATAGGTGTAGACAATTTTATGAATAAAACTTAAAAATGCATCTGAAGTCATTACTAAGCCCTCCTTTTAAGCATCTTTTTTTTTGTTTTATTTATTTATTTTTATTTTATTATTTTATTTTGAGGAAGATCAGCCCTGAGCTAACATCCATGCCAATCCTCCTCTTTTTGCTGAGGAAGACTGGCCCTGGGCTAACATCTGTGCCCATCTTCCTCCACTTTATATGGATGGGATGTGGGATGCTGCCACAGCATGGCCTGACAAATGGTGTGTTGGTGCCTGCCTGGGATCCAAACCCGGGCCACCAGCAGCGGAGTGCGTGCACTTAACCACTACGCCCCCGGGCTGGCCTCTAAGCATCTTTTATAGGAAAACTTCATATTAATAAAAAGTTACTCTCCATAATGAATGTATACATTTAATGTAGTCCCAATGACAATATGTATAGATTTGCTTATTTTTAAGTGATAAATCTTTATAAGTTAAATTTGTGATTATATATGCAAGTTTCACTACTAAAGTTCTCAGAGAAAGAAAACAATGACAGAGAAGTGTGCACAGCAAATGCAGAGTAGACGTGAGCTGCACACAGACGTGCTGTGCAGTGCTCCCCTAAGTGACCCCCGTGAGATGTGCACGGTCCCTCCTTAGTCTCAGGTGTGCACTGAGTGGCTGGAGGCCTCCAGGTGAGCACGGGAGGGCCGTGCAGACCGGTACCCACGGGCAGATGCTTCTCTCTATAGGAGAGAGTCTGGTGTGGGCTCCACCTGCATCCACAGCAGATCCCATCTTGGCCCGAGCAGCCTCCTGTCCTGGTCCGAGAGGGTTCGGGTACCCCCACATGTGTGGAGTGAGGGGCCCCATCTAAAGGTCTCTTGGAAATAAGAAATAAGAGCTTCCAAGAGAGTGTCCATCTGTCCTCTCTCCAGCTCTCCCAGCCTGTCCTCCTCCATCAGTCCAGCATCTTCCCTGGATTCCAGCTCAGGCCTGGACACCAAAGGCTGCAAACCCGCCCCTCTCCTTCTACTCCACACGTCCTCCACAACTGGTTAGGGGCCTACAAGCCCCAATGTGATCTGACAAGGGGATGGCTTTTAGAAGAAAATCTCACAATTTTTGTGTGGGACGAGGAGGGTTGAGATGGTAAATCAATGCAGATTCCAAATCTTTGTGTTCTCCACAATATTGTGCCTTCCTCTTGCTAAGCTGAGACTCCAGGCCTGATGGATAAAAATCTCATGCACCTGCCTTCTGTCTCCCTCAGATTTTTAATCCTGACAAGGTCAGAGTTACTGGGAGCAGCAGGACAGGCACAGAGAGGGTCGGACCAGGAGCAGGTCTATGATGAGCCACTTCCCAGATGCCCCAGAAAGTCAGAAATGAAAAGGCCTCTGGATGTCACGGCCATGCAGCTCCCCCTTATTCAGATGGGGAAAGGCTTTCTCAGAAGTTCAACCTCCCAGGAGAACTGAGCCCATACACCTTCAGCCCCACCTCCTAGGGATCCCTCATACCCCGACTCCTAGTTTAGCACCTCTGTGGGATCTCCCCCGATCCTGGCTCCTGGTGAGTGGTGATGCTGTGGTTCTGAGGTGGAGACACCAAGAAGTCTGTAGGTGGGGGCCTCTGTCTTGTAACTTCAGTCTAATCTCATTTCCTCTTAGGTTCACCAAGTCTCATTCCATCTCTCTCCCTCCCTCAGCCCTGTCTGAGACTTCAGGGATGGGGTGTCCCGGGGGGGAGGTTCCAACCTATTTCCACCCTCTCATGGGCTGGATCCTCCTCTGTGTAACCTCTGCTGTGCTCCAATTATTCTATCGTGTCTCAGACTTTCCTGTGTATGGGGCCCAGATAAGGCCTTCTGAGCTCAGAGAGGACAGGGACAGGGGGTCCTCTCCTGAGACTAGGAGCTCTGAGACCAGGTACTTGGCCCAAATCACCATCTCAGGGAGCACTGAGATCCCCTCAGTGGATCTCATCCCATATGTCATAAAAAAGGTTGGGGTATGTGATGGCAGGGCTGCTGTTCTTCCCTGTTCTGCTCAGCTGCCTCTGCCCCAGGATGACCCCACAACATCTCCCTCTGCTGTGACCACCTCACCTATCAGCAGACCAGCCTCAGAGCTCCTGGAGGCCTGTGGTTCCCACCTGTATCGCTGCCCAATTCCCAGCTCCCCTGGGATGCAAGCCTGTCCTTGAATGTCTGAGGGGGCATTACATTCTCTGGGAACCCTCAGAAGTGCCTTCGTGTCATCTGTGCTCTCTCTGAGCCAAGGGGCCTCAGTGACTCCCCAGTTGTTTAGAAGAGCCCTGAGAGCGAGGGGTTTGGGCTGACCCTGGCGTCCCCATCTCACACAAGCTCTTCTCCTGCATCTTCCCTGTGGATCCCCAAGACCATCCTTCTGCCCCCCTGGCACCTTCTAGACCCAGGAAGGGGAAGGGGATGGGCGGGGTGGGGGAGAGTCTCTGAGAGGCAGATCTCCATCTGGATGACCCATGCTTTGAGCCTTTCTCTCCCATTCCAACCCAGATCTCTCTTGAGAAGAGGGACCAAAATAGATCATAGGGACAGAGGGGACAGGGCTAGGGCTCCTCACCTGAGACCAGGAGCTCCAGGGTGTCACGGGGGAGTGACAACAGGTAGGGGGAGGTGCTGTTTGAACCGTAGCACCTGTAGGTCCCCTCGTGGTCTGAGGTCACAGAACTGATGGTAAAGTTGGCCCAAAAGGGTGCAGCCATGACCTGCAGATGAAAATGCTGGGGAGCAGCAAGTGTCCTCCCCTTGGACAGATTAGAAGGCATCCAACCAGGTCTCAGAGCAACACTGCAGGGTCACCTTCTCTCTCCAGGGCATTGAGGGCCCCGTCTGGGCTGAGAGGGAGGGTTTCTCATACATTACTGGGGGAGGGGAAGATCATGAGGTTTAGAGAGCTGCGCTCTCCCCACACGCCCTTGACCCTGAGCTGGGGAACCGTGGTCCTCTCTCCAGGGACTCTGTCTGTGACCCCTCTCAGCTCCTCTCAGTCCCTCGGGGTGGGTCTCTTTTATCTCCTTGCCCCTCACTCCCCCATCCTCCCTCCCTCTCCCTAGACCACTGCCCCATCTCAGCCTCTGCTCCAGGACCCTCTCCCTGGACCCCATCACCACCAGGGTTGATCCTGGGCCCAGGGCCCTGAACAGACAGTCAGGACATGGGGCTCCTCACCTGTGATCAGGATGTCCGGGGGGCACTGGAGGCCAACCACGCATAGGAGAGGTTGTGTGCACTGTAGCATCTGTACTGGCCCCCGTGGGCACTGTTCGCACGGCCCCGGGGGAAGTCAGGGCTGTGCTGCCCATGAAGACTGTGTGTGGGTGTGAGCCGCTCGTCCTTGGTCAGAGCGAATCTGTCAAAGTCGGCCTCTGAGCGACACTGGAGGGTCATGTTGTCTCCAGAGAGCACCAGTGAGCCCGGCTGGGCCAAGAGGGAGGGCTCCCTGTACACGCCTGGAGAGAAGGGACAATGGCATCGAAGGGGATGCACACCCCACATTGCACACTGGGGCCTGCAGTGACTGTTCTCACTGTTCCACCCCCAAACATCCTGCTCTGTGGTTCAGGCCCCAGGATGCCATGTCACCACCCCCTTCACCACATGGCTTTACTGGGCACAAAGCTTAGGTCAGTCATTTTGGGGTTCCAGGAAAGAGATGGGTTGGGGGATGCCCTCATCTGTGACCTCAAGATGCAGAGGGTCACTGGGGTGTGACCACACATATGGGTAGGAGCTGGGAGAACCATAGCATCTGTAGGTCCCCCCGTGGGAGGTATTTACGGGGCCCACAGGGAAGACAGCCTGCCACATGCATTGATAGAACCTTGATTCCATATGTTGGGGCGGGTCAGCTCCTCCCTCCTTCAGCAGATGGAAAGTGTCTAACAGGGACTCTGAGCTACAGGAGAAGGACACGTTCCCTCCTGATGCCACCACAGGTCCCGGGTGGGTTGAGAGGGAGGGTGTGCTGTACACACCTGAGGGACAAGAAGGGAACTGTGTTAAAGGGGGACCATCAACCCACATACCCCAGGTGTGGACTGTGAGGACTGAGGTCCTCTGAGCCCACACTCCATTCCCTTCTGCCTGCTAGGAGGATCCCACAGTGAGAGAGGACCCGACTCCTCCCCTTATCTGTCACCACCAGGGGCAGGGGGTCACTGCGCTCTGACGAGCCATTCCAGCTGGTGTGGTACACACACTGATATAGCCCTGCAGTGTGTGAGCTCATAGATTCAATGGAAAAACCAGCCTTGTTGCTGGAGTCCTGTGGGGCCTCTGTATCCAAGGGTTTAGACAGACGGTAGACAACAGCCTGCAGAGACACCTGACACCAGATGGTCACAGGGCTCCCCGCAGTGACCATGGTGCTTGGGTCAACCCAGATGAAGGGTTTGGGGGTACTCCTGGAAAGTAATAAGACATGAAATATCTGGGGAGCCCTTTTCCCCTCAGTTTCCCCAGCTGTCACTCAAGGCCCCTTCCAGACTGGTCACCATCAGCCCCGAACCTCTGTGCTCCCCCCAGCTGCCCATGGGGTTCATTGGGCTGAAGCAGGAGGTGTGGGGGAGGACTCACCTGCTTTTACCTGGCTCCACAGGCCCCAACACAGCCCCCAAAGAGAGTTCACTATGAGAGCGTGTCCCCCAACCACACATAGAAGTTCCAGGCCTGGCTAGGCCCCTGAGCATTGGGGTTAGTTCTGGGCACTGAGCACACTCTCCTTCCCCTGAAGTTCTCTCCCACTGAGCCTCCTGGAGTCTCTCAGGGACCAAGACCTGGGAGAAGAGGAGACACTATCCCTCCTCTTTTCCCCAGACTCACCGAGACAGAGACGGGCAATGAGAGTATGTGTCTGGGCCCTGCCTCCCATGGTCTCCAGCCACACAGATGACTTATAAAGTCCACAGAAGCTGGCAGGACAAGACAGACACAAGGAGATTGACAAGGTCAGGGCTCCATGTGACACGTCATGGGTTCCTCATCTGTAGCCTCACAGGAAGGGGAACAGCCCTCTCAGGGAGACCTTTGCTCTCCCTGAAGGATGTAGCCAAGTAGACGGCAGGCTCTGGGGACCTCTCAGACCAGATGTGAGACTTGCCAGACGCCACGCACTCTGCCTCTACCTCATGCCAAGTGAATCCAGAGAGTGACAATTGTCCCAGAACATGAGGCTTGGATAGGGCAGGAGAGGAGCCAGCACAACCTCTGTTCCAAATCTGCCTCTGCCTCTGCAGAGGCTTTGTGACCTGGGGCTAGTCACTTCCTCATGCTGAGCTTCTGTAAATGCAAATTTTCTTCCCTTCTTTCATCATCCAGACAATTAGTCAATGTTTATTGAGCAGTTACCATGTCCAGTCACAGTGCCAGGTGCTGGAGAGTCATTGGTGAAGCTGACAGACTCTTACCTGGACTCATGGGGCTCAGATGAATGAAGACAGACATTACAAATATTTAGGAGGCAAACAATTCAGTTATACTCTTATTTTAATACAAGTTGGAAGAAAAAAGAAAACAGGAGACAATAAGATTAAATAATGGGTTGATGTCCTGCAACCTGGGTCCTGGCTGTGAGGGATCCTTCTAGGGGAAAGGAGTGACCCCAGGCATGAGCAGGGTTAGCTCAGACGTGGTGTTGGTAGGGCATCCTCACCCAGAAAGATAGGAGCTGTCCTCAGAATTGAGAGCAATCAGAGGACGACTGAGCCTTGTCACACAGGATCCTGAACTCCAACATTAATCTGGCCCCTGGATGGCATATTGATCAGTATTTTAAGTGTTTTACGTGGTTTTCTCATACTACCCTTACACAAACCTATAACACAAAATACATTTACAGTTGTGTGGAATGAGACAGGATGGCTTCTAGGTCCGGCAGGTTGGAAAGGAGTTGGCTAGGTTCAGACTGGCTGAGGGAGCAGCCTGAGGAAGGCACAGAATTGTTAAGTAGCTCAGCTTGTGTGTGTGTTTGGCGGGGGGTGTGTGGTTAACTGTGATGAGTTTGGTTGAGGAGAAGAGTGGTGTTTGCTGGGGCTGTGAGTTTAGCTCAGGCCTGATCATTCACAGCCCTGAACATCAGATGGTGCAACTCGTATCTTTTTTGAAGATGGAAACTGTTGGAAGGGCCGGATCAGACCAGATAGGGTTGTTAAAAGAGTCCTTTGGAGGCAGAGAGAGGCATGAACTGCAGAAAGGAGTGGGGGCCTGGATTCGAGGACCAGAAAGGAGGCTGATGTGACGACACAGGGCAGATGCCTGAGGCTTTTGGTGGATCAGGATATTGTTAAGAGGGACTCAGGGGCATGGTGGTGTGGATTTGATGAGTGGATGTGACGTGCAAGAGTGAGGAACTGAAGGCTGGTCCCCTCTCTGTCTTGGTGTCTGGAGGAGCCAGTGGGGCCATCACAGGGAGGAGGACCCTGGGGGAGAAGGAGGCTCATGGAGATGCTTAGAAGACTGACCACCATTTCTCAGAAGAAAGCATGGCCCTCCCTCCCTCCTGATCTGGGATTGTGGACTTTCTTCCCCCCAAACACTTCCCTTCACTGACTTCCTTGTTTCTATAAGTCAGCCCCAATTTTTCTTCATCACCCTCCTTCAAAACCTCTGAGTCACTTCTGCCTCCTCAGTGACCATTCCTGCGTTGAGATGTCTTCATCTCATCCTGTGAATTCTTTCTTCAGGCACTGAGTGACAGCAGGGGTTGGAGGCAAGAAAGACTTCAAAAAATGAACACAGTCTTAGGGATCTGTAATAGAATTTATATTATTGATCTCCCAGCAAAAGGAGATTGATGTTAATGAAGAAAAAATATTTGAATAAACATGTAGCTGACCATTTCAGAGATTTTTTGAAAGTCAGAAAAATACACATTCAAGATGCTCAGCAAAAGAAAATAGGATAAGCTTTAAAAACCATGCCTATACACATCATAATCATAACCAAATTTGTGAAAACCAAAAGAAAAAAAAAAACTTGAAAGCATCCTGAGAAACATGCCATGAAACACAGAGGAAAAATGATTTGAATGATTATAAATTTCGCATCAGAAAACATCAAGGTCAGAAGATGCTCAAGTTCTGAGAGACAAGAACAGCCAGCCTGAAATTCTTCTGGGTGTATTCTTGAGGAATGAAAGCGAAATAAAGTCATTCTGAGAGGAAGGAACACTGAGAGAATTTGTTGCCAGCAGACCTACTCTGAAAGAAATAAGGAAAGTTCTTCAGGCTGAAAGGTAATAATTCTAGGGGGAAACTTGGAAATTCAAGAATAAAGGAAGAGCAAAAAATGGTAAATATCTAGGTAAAAGTAATAGCATATTTTTATCCTGTTAAGTTCTTTAGAATGTGTTTGGCTGTTGAAAGCAAAACTGATATCTTCTCTGGCGAGGTTTTAATGGATGTAGCTGTAACACACAGAAGAACCATGGCATAAAGGGATGGGGATGATAGGACTTTAATATGGTGTTAGGGCTTCTACATTTCTTTTGAAGAGGTAAAGTGTTAACTCTATGTCGACCCTGTGAAATTGGTGTGTATATTGTAATACCTACAACAGCCACTTAAGCAACAACATGCAAAGAGTTACAGCTAGAAGACCAATAGATAAATTACAATGGAGTACTAAAAAGTATTCCAAAAGCCAAAGAAGGCACAAAGGGAAAACTGAAGAACAAACAACAGAGGGAACAAGCACAAAACAAGCAATAAATGGTAAATCTGAAAAGAACCTTCAATAATTACATTAAATATAAACAGAGCAAGCACAATCGAAAGGCAGAGATTGTAGGATTGGATTAACAACAACAAGTATGACCCAACTCTATGTAGTCTATCATTAATACAATGATGTAGACAGGTGAAAAGTAAAAGGATGAATATATTGTGGAAACATTAATTAAAAGCACTAAAGTGGCTGCCTAAGTTTCCCATTGCTGCTGTAAGAAATTATCACAAACTTAGTGGATTTAAACAACACACGTAAGGTAACGCACTCACAGGTTTCAGGGATTGGGGTGTGGATTAGTTTGGAATTTGGGAGAAAGCAGAATTATTCTATCTACTACAGTGGCTACCATATGAGAAAGTACAATAGAAGATATCAGATAAAGTAGACTTTTGAACCAGAAAATTATTGGGATAAAAACAGATACTACATGAAGATAAAAAGTTCAACTCACCAAAGAGACATAGTAATCCTAAATGTGCGTGCAGAAAACCACAGAGCTTCGCAGTCTGTAAAGCAAAACCTGTCAGAAATGAAAGGAGAAATAAGCACATGAACAATTATAGTCCTGGAATTTACACTCCTCTCTTGGTAATTGATTGAGTAAACGGATGTCAAATCAGCAGGGACACAGAGAACCTGAACAGTATTGTCAATAACTTAAACTGATTGACACGCAGAGAACACTCCTCTATCAGCAAAATACACATTCTTTCCAAGTGCACATGGAATATTGGCCACGATAGTCCATATCCTTGGTTATAAAACAAAGAATAACAATTTAAAAGAATTAACAATTTAAAAGAATTACTATCACTTCTTTTCTGATCCTTATGGAATTTAAGTAAAAATCTATTGTTAGAAAGATCTCACTCACTAAGTAGTAGATAATAACAACAACAAACAAACACATAGAGACAGAGATTGGATTGGTGGTTACTAGAGGGGAAGGGGGGAGGGAGGAGGGCGAAGGGATAATTAGGCACATGAGTGTGGTGATGGATTGTAATTAGTATTTGGGTGGTGAAAATGAGAACATGATGTAATCCATGCAGAAATAGAAGTATAATGATATACATCTGAAATTTATACAATGTTATAAACCAATGTTACTGCAATAAACAAAAAAATAAAAATAAAAAAAAGATTTGGAAAATTTTCAACTATTTGGAAATTAAAGACCACACTTCTAAATAATCCATAGGGTGAAGATGAACTCAAGCAAAATTGGAAAGTAGTTTGAACTGAATGAAAATGAAAATACAGCATACTAAACATTGTGGGGTGCAGCCACAGCAGAGTTTAGGAGTAAGGCACGAGCAGCAAGTGCTCATGTTGAACAAAGAATGGTTTCTAATCACTAACCGCAGGTTCCATCTTAAGACACAAGAAATAGAAGAGCAAACTCACCCCAAAATAAGGATAATAAAATAATAACAAAAGGCAGAAATCAATGAAACTGAAAACAAAACAGGACCAAAAATCAATGAAACTCAAAGCCAATTCTTTAAAAAGACAAATAAGGGGCCGCCCTGGTGGCGTAATGGTTAAGTGCACGTGCTCTGCTGCAGCAGCCCAGGGTTCAGATCCCGGGCACCCACTGATGCACTGCTTGTCAAGCCATGCTGCGGCGGCGTCCTACATACAGTGGAGGAAGATGGGCACGAATGTTAGCCCAGGGCCAGTCTTCCTCAGCAAAAAGAGGAGGATTGCTGACAGATGTTAGCTCAGGGCTGATCTTCCTCACACACAGACAAAAAAAAAGCCAATAAAATTGACAATTGTCTAGCCAGACTAATCATGAAAAAAAGGGACAAGGAACAATTTGGCAACATCTGGCTTGAAGGATGCGATATCACCACAAATATGATTATTTTTAATTAATTAATAATTAATAGAATACTAACAGACTATTACTACAAACAACAGTGCCATAAATTTGAGAACTTAAATGGAATGCACCAAGTCTTGAAAGACACAAACTACCAGACTCACTCAAGAAGAAATCTGATATTCTTGAAAAATATGAAATTGCATTTGTAGTTAAAACAACTTCCCAACAAAAAAAAACTCCTGGCCACAGTGGTCTCCCTGGCATGTAGCACCAAACATCTGGGGAAGAATTAATACAATTCTTCACAATCTCTTCCAGAAAATAGAAAAGAAAGAACACTTTGCAACAATTTTATGAAGCAAGTGGTACTCAAAACTGAAATCAGACAAAGACAGTACAAGGAAAGAAAGGTGCAGACCAATGTCCCTCAGGAACAGAGATGCAAACATCCTCACCAAAATATTGGTAAATAAAAATCAGTATTATAGGAAAAAAACAATCATCAGAACCAAGTGGGTTTTATCCTCAGATGCCAGGCTAGTTCAGCACTTGAAAATCAGTAAAGATATCCACCATGTTAAGAGACTAACAAAGAAAAACTACATCATTACACAGATACCAGCACACAAAGATTTGATAAAATGCTTAGCTACACAGGTGTAGAAGGGACTTTCCTTAATCATATAAAGAGCATCTATGATCTATGTTTAGCTAAGAACATAATTAATATGTTTCCCCTGTGATTGGTAACAAGGCAATGATGCTCTCACCACTTCTGTTCAGAACTGGCTGAAGCAGTAAGACATGTGAGAGGAATAAAAGGCACACAGATTGAAATGGAATAAAACTGTCTTTATTCCCAATCCACGTAATCATGTGTGGAGGAAATCCTAAGGAATCTACAAAGCAGCTTCTACAACTAATAGGTAAAAGAGCAAGGTCTCAAGATAAGATCAATTTTCTAAAATCAATTGAATTTTATTGTCTAAATTGACAAGGAACAATTGGAAAGAAAAATTAAAATACAATACTATTTACAATAGCTCCAGAAACTTTAAACGTGTAGGGATCAATATAAGTATAGACATGTGAGATCTGAAAACTATAATGCTGAGCTAAGAGAAATCAAACAATTAAAAAAAGAAGCAGCAGCAATATCCCATGATCATTGATTGAAAGACTCCATATTGTCAAGATACCAGCTCTCTCGAAACCGATATGTATTCAAAGCCACCCCAGTCAATATTGCAACTGACTTCTTCAGCAATTGACAGGCTGATAGTAAAATATATGTGGAAATACAAAAGAGCAATAATACTACTACAATGTTGAAAGGGAATAAAATTCAACATCTTCTTACACCAAGACTTGCTATGGAAGGGACAAATGTGATGGGAAATGTGGTATTTGCATAAAGATGGGAGGTAGAAAAATAAGTGGAATGGAGATCCCAGAGATAGACTTACACATAGCTGATCGATTGACTTTTAACGAACGACAGAAATACTTTCTTGAGGAAAAGATCACCTTCTCCACAAATGTGGCTGGAAACACTGGGCATCTGTTTGGAAGAAAATGAACGTTAACCTTGACCTCATGCCATACAAGATAATTTACGTGAAATGTAACATAGATCTAATTGCAAAAGTCAAAACCATACGGAGCCTAAAAGAGAACATTAAAGAAAATCTTTACAACTTTAGAGTAGACAAAGATTCATCACAAAGATACAAAATGCAAAGACAACACAAAAAGAGTAATTGGAATTTATAAAACTAAATAATTTTTGCTTTTCAAAAGGCAGTGTTAGATAATGGAAGAAACAAACCAGACTAAGAGAAAATATTTAGTGTGTGCAAGCGTGTGTGTGTGTGTGTGTGTGTGTGTGTGTGTGTGTGTGTATCTGATAAAGAATTTGTATGTAGAATAAGTATGGACTTTTGCAAATAATAATATCCCTCCCACATGAGCAAAACAGTTTGAACAGATATTTCCCAAAAGAAGGTATTTAAATGACAAATAAGCACATGAAACAATGCTCAACATCAATAATCGTTAGAAAAATGAAACTAATACTAAAATGAGATATCAATAAAATGGATGAATTTTAAAAAACATTATACTGCACAAAAGAGGGCAGAAACAGTAGAGTACACATCTTATGATTCCATTTTTATGAAATTCTAGATCTGACAAGACTGACACCTAGTGAAGAAAGCTGATTACTGTTTGCTTCAGTCTGGGTTTGGGGGCATAGATTGACTCAAAAGATCACCAAGGAATTGTAGGAGTGATGGCAATGTTTTGTATACTGATTGTGGTGATAGTTAGTTGTTACATGCATTTCTACATTTGCCAAACTACACACGTAAAGGGGATGCGTTTTATGTCTCAATATTCACACACATACGTACTAATTAGGCTCAGTCAGGGTCATTCCACCAGGGCTGAAATCAACTTGCAACCACATGTCTGATTCGCTTCCATAAGGAATGACACAATATTAAGGACTCTATGTTGGTCTCTGCTGCTGAGACAATGGCCATTCATCAGTGTCTGTAGTTGGATCGGTCTCAGTGACAGGTGGTCCATGACATCAGGCTCATGAGTAGCCACCATCTCTGCCGCCATGTGTGTCCATCATAGGCCCACTGTGTAAACACTGGGATGATGAAGAACAGAGGCTGGCTAGTATCTGCTGACCCAGCCATCCTGTCCCCTTGGTTGTTAAGGACCTTCTCTATGGGCTCTCTGGGGGCGTTAATATCTGATTCAACGATCCAGTGCTTTGTGCCCACTCCTGTACATCTGTCCATACACATGGCTGCTTCCTGGATATCCTTGTCTCTTCCATTCAGTTTTGCTCCTTCCAGTCCCCTGAACATATAGACAAGGCATTTGCTACTATCTTGGAGTCCGTGTACACCTTTCCATCTAGCTGGTTCTCTTTCTACAAAAAGTGCATTATCCTTTTCATTACCCAAATGTCTGCCCACTGAAGGCACTTTCTCTCCTCAGATTCCCCAGATTGGGGCTGTAGAGCAACACTACTCCAAAACATCCCAGCACCCAGGCATGGCCCAGGACACAGAACCTTAGATGACAGCTAAGGAGAGGCGCCATTTTGATGGGTATGGCTGTAGTGTCATGTGCTTCTAACCTACATCTTTGTGTGACTCACCTTTGTCCACTGGACTTGTCCATGGCCCCAGCTGTACCAATCTCATCCAGTAATGGATTGCAAACTTACGACTTGGTGTGAATGACAACAGCCCACTCATCATGGATGGTTCCAGTTGCATAGACACTTGGTGTCTCCTTGTCAATCATTCAGTTTCTATTGGGAACCAGCAGCATGTCAGGAGCATCTTCTTAAATGGCATCTACTCTCTACTGCAGGTGATGTGATGGCAGGAACCCAAGGGGGCTGAACTCCAAATCTGCCCTTGGGGGTGGGCAGCAAATTCACACAGCATCCCAGAACACGGGGTCTTACAGCACCAGGGGACCTGGCAGATCACATGGCCATGGCTGCAGGGTCCTGATACTGCACAGCCCTGTCTTCCCCTGGGCTCCACTCACACCCACAGCCTTCTCAGTCACCTGATAAGTGAGAAATCTGTTTTCTCAAGTATGGTATATGCAGCTTCCACCATCCAAAGCCTCATACTCAGAGTTGTGTCTCTCTCTTACTGTGAGACGTTGCAAGGTACAATACAGGGTGTGTCTTGGCAGAACTCAGAGAGCAGCACCTCTATAAAGTTCACTGCTTTGGCAGATCCTGAATTTTTGGATTTCTTTTTTACTTCTCTTTCTTTAAAATCTCTCACCATCGGGGGTACATACTAGGGCAACCAGAATACTCACCACCCTCTACTCATCAGGTCAAGTTAACACGATGTCACCAATATTGAGGACAAACGTGATGTTCTGCCCGATGTCAAGATGCTGAGGATCCCTTTGGATGATGCTGTGAAAGAGAGAGAGTTAGTTTATCCCTGGACACTGTGAACATGTACTGCGTCCATCCCAGGTGAAGAAGAGCTGCTTCTGTTACCAGATCCACAGCTTCACACAAGTGACCAGAGGCTGCACAATTCTGTCCTAGGAAATGCATCCATCCTGCAGAGCAGCTGACGGGAGTCAGTACTTGGGGAGGTCTGTGTCCCTCCACCATCCACCACCCAGGATCCATACAGTTTATCAGTGGCCAGGCTGGTGTATTAAGCAGGGATACGGTGGCCCCACCACTACCTCCTTTAAGTCTTTGAGGGTGGCACTAACCTCTGCTAGTCCACCTGAGTGCAGAGTTTTTTGTGATGACTATGCCAGGCAATATGAAAGTTATACTGTTGAGTATACAGATTCTGTTTCCTTGCTTTCAAGAGTATGTAACTATGTTTTGGAAGTCGATTAAATGACTTTTTGAATCAGCATTTCCTTTCAAGGCTTTAACAACAATCTGTGTTTAGGCATATCCTGCAGCTCATTTGGCCTGACTACCAAGACCTGGCTCTTATGTAGGTGTCTCTATTTCTCCAAGTGTTCCGCAGGTTCCTTACGCTGCTTGGAATTCAAATGTCTCCCTTCACTGTGTGAGCTCTGAGAATTAAAACTAATTTATCCTTATTTCCTAAATTGTTAGTAGATTAAGAAAGAATGCAAATATCATTGCATAAATGCCTGTATGTTTATTTTTGCTGCCTCAAGATTTGAAAATAATGTGAGGTGAGTGTTCATGGAGGAAAAGTAACTGGGCAGTTCTGACTCTCTGTCCTCTGCACTGCCCCAGTGTCCACGTGTTTTCTTCTCATTCTTCTGTCTTCCTTCCTCATGTGCCAAGATTCCTTCATTTGTCAGGTCCTTTCTGGGTCAGGTCCTTTCCATTCATTTAGGGGAGGCCTGCTTGTGACAAATCCTCTTAGCTTCCTTCACCTGAGAATGTATTTCCCCTCCATTCCTGAAGAACAATTTCACCATTTGTAGAATTTGAGATCAACAGTTCTTTTCTTTCTGCACCTGAAAAATGTCGTTCCACTTGCTTCCTGCCTTCACGGTTTCTGATGGGAAGCCTGTTGTCATCTGAATGGCTTCCCTCTATGGTCAGGTGGCATTTCTGTTTCACTGCATTCAAGGAACTTGTCTTTTGTTTTCCTTAGTTGGATCATGATGGGTCTTGGCATGGATTTCTGTGGGCTTCTCCTGTTTGGGGTTCACTGAGTGTCCTGAATGTGTAAGTTTATGACTTTTGCCAAGGTTGGGGAAATTCCAGCCATGATTTCTTGAATAGTTCTTCAGTCTCGTCCTCTGTCTCCTCTGCTTCTAGGACTTGGATCACATGGATTTGCGATCTTTTGTTAGAATTCCACAGGTCCTGAGTCTCTGCTCATGTTCTTTTCCAGTTCATTTGCTCCCTGTTGTTCAGACTGAATAATCTCTATTGTTCTGTTCATGGTCATTATTTCCTCTGTCCTCTCCATTATGCTGTTGAGCCCATCCATGGAGGCTTTATTTTGATTATTGTCTTTTTCAGATCTTAAATTTCCATTACCTTCTTCTTTGTATCTTCTATTTCTTTGCTGAGGCACACTTATTTAAAGATTTATTTTAAGCGTGTGTGTAATTTCTTATCAAAGCATTTTTATTATGGTTGCTTTACAATTCTTATCAGATAATTCCAACCTCTGTGTCACCTCATGTTAGCATCTGTTGATAATGGTTTTTCCTCACTCAAGGTGATATTTTCCTTTTTCTTCTTAAGAACTGGATATTATTTTGTGAGAGTCTGGATCTTATTTAAAACTTCCATTATAGGAAGCCTTTTCTGACACATGGCTGTGGTACTGACTCATTACTGCCAGGTGGAGGGTGCAGTCAAGGTCCCCATGTGGCTCCTTTGACACCCACTGTGTCACTCCTGGGGTCCTAACAGTCTTAGCCTGTCTGCTGCCTTCTCTGCACTGTTTGGAGTATTCTCATGTTTGTTGTATATATAAGGTCCAGGAGTTTTCTGTCCTTATGGGGTTAGGAAGACATACCTCTACTTCCTCTTGGTCCCAAACTGGAAGTCTGAAATGCAACTGATTTTTATATATTGATGATGTATCTAGTGATATAAGGTCAATTCTTTTCAAATTAGAATAATAGATTTTTATATTATTTGGGATTTTCCATGCACACGGTTTTGTAATCTGTGAGTAATACAGTTTTGTTCCATCCCTTCACTCTAATCATGTTTTTTGCTTTTTTTGTTAGTCCTTCCAGTGCCCTGCTGAGTAGAAGAGGTTGTAGTGAACATTCTTGTCTCATTCTGAGGCACAGGCAGAAAGATTTCTAGTTTTTACCTGTAAAAATGATTTTTATTGTAGATTTTTAAAGATATTTTGATAAATGATAGGAAATTCCCTATTATATCTGAGGAGGTCTTTTTCATTAAAAAATTGGTGATGTATTTTATGAGAAGCTTTGAATTTGTTGATACGATTATTTTTCTGTTTCTTCTTTCATGTTTGAAATGTATTAATTGGTTTTGACTATGAGACCAATCACACATTCCATGTGAGAAGAACACACCAGCATGGTCATGATATATCATCCATTTTATACATCACTGGCTCTCGTTTGGGAATATTCCGTGTAGGAATCTACAGCTAAGACCCTGTGAGAGAGCTTGCTGTGATTTTCCCCTTTTGTAGTTTCCTCATCAGCTTTCATATCAATTTTTTTGTGTCCTGATAAAATGTATTAGGAGTAATAGTCCCTCCTTCTCTATTTTCGGGAGAAGCTTATGTAAGTTTGGTATATGTTTATGTGTGTGTGTGTGTGCGTGTGTCCAGGTGTGTGTACGTGTGTATTCCGTAGGTGCATAAGTGTTCAGAGGCATTCACCAGTGAAACTTTCCAGACTCAGAGTTCACTTTGTTGGAAAACTTTTAATTATAGATTCAACATATTTAATATATATGACAATTCAGATATCCTATTTGTTTTTTATTTCCATCATTTTGGTAAATTGTATTTTTGAGGATTTTGTCCATTTCATCTAAATTTTCTAATAGATTGGCATAAAATTGATCATAATGACCTGTTATCTATTTAAAGTCTGTAGGATCTGCGATGCTGTCCTGATAGTGGTAATGTGTGCCTTCTCTCGTTTTCCTTGAGTGCTGTGGCTGGGCTTGATAAGAGTGATTAATGTTTTCAAAAATGAATTTTTTTGGCTTTATTGACTTTTCCCTATTTTTTATTCGACCTCTTTGGTAGCTACTCTTGTCATTATTATTTCCCTCTTATCTTCATTTGGAATAATTTGCTATTCTTTTTCTAAATTCTTGATATGATAGCTTAGGTCATTGATTTTTTAGGTTTTTCTTTTCTAAGATATTCATTCATTCATGGTTCTTAATTTTCCTATTTGGCAGGATTGATGTATAATATTTACATTATCATTCAATTTAAAACATTCTCTCACTTCAGTTTTGGTTTTGTCATTTTACTCATGGATTATTGAAAAGTCTGCTGCTTTTTTCCAAAATGTGTGGATATTAGTTATCTTTGATGGCAGAATCAGCGAGTCCCAAAGTGTCCCAGAAGGTCCTGGTGGTCCATGTTAGGAGTCCAGGCTGGCTGGGGGTCCTTAGCGGGTGCCCATTGGGGGCAGCTCCTGTGCCTTCTGGGGTCCCTGCAGTCTTCCTCCCTGGAGGGTGGGGTCAGGGTCCTTTCTGGGCTAGTGGATGGCCAGAGCAGCATACACACTGGGCTCCACTGGGGGCTTCTCTGACTGGGAGGAAGGGGGAGTTGTCTCCCGCCTGAGGGTCAAGTGGTTCAGCTGGGCGTAGGTCATGTCCTGGGGGTCTTCAGATGCAGCAGCCTGGAGCAGGGGAAGAAAGGGGGGATTGGTGTGTGGTTGAGGTGGGGTCATCCTGGAGTCCAGGAGAGGATGTGACCCACCTGTCTGTCCATCTGTCTGTCCTCTTCTGCTTGCCTGTCCTTCATGTCCAGTGATTCCTCTGACAGGGGGGAAGGAGAGGTGTCCACTCCCCGCCTGAACCTTGATCTGGGGTGGTTCACCTCGGCATACATCAGTCCCTGGGGGTCTTCATCATGGGGGCCCTGCCGGAGGAAGACAGAGGGACAGAAACAGTGTCTCCCTGACCCCAGTGCTGACCTCCTCCAGTCAATTGTCCACACTGTCACAGAGTGAGGTCACTTCCTGATGGAATCTTCAGGAAATTCCTAAGTCTTGGACATCTGGATGCTTTCTACAGTTGTGATTCTTATCCTCACACGTTATCTCTTGCTCATTTGGCTGCAGCCATGTGGCTCATCTTCCTGAAAAAGCATGTTACTGCCTCAGGACCTCTGCATCTGCTGTTTCCTCTGCCCCTACCCCCCATGCACTCTATCCACTTTCTTTACTTTATTTGCCTTAACAGCACCTTGCACTCTAGGACTCGACCCATGTATTTGCATGTTGTCTCTCACCCACGAGGTGAGCTCAAGGATTGTGGAGACAGTTTTCTCACCGCTGCACCTATAGCACCTGAATGGAACCGGGTAAACAGTTAGCTCCCTGTGCACATTGTTGGGTGAATGAATAAAGGGGGCCTAGGGGACTTGAGGGTGATTCACTTATTCATGCATCCTCTTGAGATCTGTGGGTGCACCCCAACAACCAGAAGGTCAGACAGAGGATGAGGACCCAGGAGAGGGGACTGCATAGGAAGGGCCATGAGGTCACAGGAACCAGGAGGAGTGAAGTCACAGCAGGACGACCCAGGGTGCCCGAGAGGAGAGGTCAGTGTGGGACGCTGCTGAGAGCTGGGGATGTGAGGACAAGAAGTGTCCATTGGATTAAGTTTGGCAACAGGTAGGTCCCTGGTGGCTTGGACAGGAGCAGGGGTCTCACCTGATGGTCCAGCTCCACCCCCTCCTCTGGCCATGTGTCCTTCACGGCAGCATCTGCTGGGGCAGAACGGGGGTGTGTCTCTTGGCAGGATTCCCTGAGATCTCTCAGGGCTGCAGCACCCCTCTGCTCCCAGATGGGCCACTGAGGTCCAGGGGTGAGGAGATTTGCCTGAGGTGACTCAAGTGGGATTTCAGTCCTTCTCATCCCGAATCCCCAAACCCTCCCAGCCCATCCCCCCAGGGCCTCCTGAAATCTCTGTGCCCACCCCCCAGGGCGGCCCCTCCTCTCCTCTCACAGAGGGTCTCTTCCTGGGCGTCAGCAGCTGGGCTGGAGCTGGGGGAGGAGATGGGAGTGTTAGGGGCAGAGAGGGGGCCAAGGGAGGGGTGGGAGTCTGGGGTCTCCTGGGCAGGAATTACCTGATCTGCAGGCCTCTGTCCTTGGGCTCTGGGTCTGCAGCCCCTGCAGGAAGTTGGAGATCAGCCTGTCTCTGGGCTGGGTCCAGATGGACAGAGTCTCAGCCGTGAATGACCACCTCCCCCCCCCGTGGGATTTGAGAGGAAAGAAGGAAACCTTAACACACACTTGTGAGCATGTTTCAATATTTCATGAGATTGAAAAGATGAAAGAAATTCTTCAATGCATAAATGTGATGTCTAAAGTGTTTTCCTTAGGATTTTCTGATTTGAGATTCTGGAAATGTCTTTTTCTAGTGAACATTTCCATCCATTTTTTTCTTGGCTGGTGTCCTAAGCCCACCTCCTCCTGTGACCCAGGTCACCCTGTTCCCTACTCACCTGAGGTCCTGTGTTTGCCCTGATGTCGGTGTTGGAGGAGGAGGAAGAGGAAGAGGAGAGACAGCAGCAGGACGAAGGCCACTGACACCCCAATCAGAACCTTCAGGTACCATTTGAGACCTGGAGTATAGGTGACGTCATGAATGAGCCGATGATGCTATTTAATTTAGCGCCTCCTGTGTACCACACACGGGGTAGGGTCTGTGAATTCATCTCCTCTCACTCACAGCAATCATGCAACATGAGACTGCCACCCTCATCCACCCATTTCACAGATGAAGACACTGAGGCACAGAGAGGTAAATCATGTGCTTCAGGTCACCCAACCTGAAGTGGCAGAGCTGGGACTGGAACCCAGAACTGTTGGTTCCCTTGGGTTTTTTATTATTTTTTATGCTCTCCTTTCACCCTCCAGGGACAACACCAGTGCAAAGACCTGTCCACTAAACCCAATCCCTGCCCCTGCTCCCCCTCTCCCAGCCCAGGTCCGTCTCCCGCTCTGCAGAGGGCTGGCCCTGCACGTGTGGCCTGTGTGGACATGGAGCTTGAGTGTCTGGGAAGGGCAGGAGGGAGGGTTCTGTCCTTCTTGAGCTCTAACAGAGCCAGGCTCCATGCTGAGGGCTTTCACCTTGAGGGAGGTAATGGGAGGCCTGCTGTGTAGAGAGGAACCTAGTACTCGGAGAGGAGCATGATGTGTCCAAGATCCTACACGTGGGAAGTAGCAGAGCTGGGTTTGAACCCACGGGGTGTTCTTTCCCTAACTCCAGGGCTGCTGCTGGGAGGGCTGAGTGCCCCTGAGCTTATGGAGGAGAGCTCAGACTGTGTCCCCTCACACAGTGTCCAAGCACCCTTCTCAGCCTTTGCAAGTGGAGAAATTGGTCCCAGTGAGAAGGAGGAACTTTTCTCAGGTCACCGTCACAGGAAGTGGCTGAGCCAAGACCAGACCTGAGCTCCTTCCACCCACCACCTCCCGACAGAGACCCTCACTTACCCCACTATGGGCCTGACCCCATGGAGGAGTGTCCATCCTCTGGATCAGGACTGGAGGTGAGGGGGTGCCTGCCATTCTCTCCACTTCAGCCTGGCTTCCCTTCCTCCAGGATGGGCCCCAATATCTCACTCAGCCATGAGTGTCCCACAACCTGTCTGCCCAGCCTCTGGAGTCCCTGGAGCCCCATGTTCCCCTGCATCTCTGTCTGACTCCCAACCCCCCTGGGGACAAGCCCTGCCAGAGAAGGTCATCTTGGTCCCTCTGGGTATCGAGCCTCCGCTAGCCACTGCTCTTGTGTCTCTGGGTGAGGGGCTACTAGGACTAGAGACTGGAGGAAGATCAGGAGGAGTTGCCTCTGGCCTTTTCTCTTTTGGTCAGGCCTGAGTCCTTTCTGGCCTCCTCCACTCCCCACAAATGTATCCAGACCTCAGGGATGAGGAGGAAGATGAGGATGAGATAGGGATGGGAGTTGTCCTGGCTTTTTCCATCCCTCTGATACGTGAGATTCCCCTCTGGCTGACTCGCCTTCTGTGACCCCCTCACTCTCATGCCAGCCCAGGGCTGCCCTGGGGACAGGACCCTGAACTGACCCTGAGGACACAAGGGGCATGACTGGGCTCCTCACCTGAGACCTGGAGCTCCAGGGGCTCACTGGGGAGTGACAACAGGTAGGGGGAGGTGCTGTTTGAACCATAGCACCTGTAGGTCCCCTCGTATTCTGAGGTGACAGGACTGATGGTGAAGTTGGCCTGAAAGGGTGCAGCTGTGTCCTGCAGAGGAAGGTGCTGGGGAGGAATAAGTGACCCCTCCTTGGACAGATGAAAGGTATCCAACCAGATCTCAGAGCGACACTGCAGGGTCACGTTCTCTCCCCAGGACACTGAGGGCCCCGGCTGGGCTGTGAGGGTGGGTTTCTCATACATTCCTTGGAGAGAGGAAGGTTGTGATGTGTGGAGTGCAGGCCCCTCCCCACATGCCTTTACCACTGAGCTGAGGAAACACTGTCCTCTCTCCAGGGACTCTGTCTGTGACCCCTCTCAGCTCCCCTCAGTCTCTCTGGGTGGGTCTCTTTTATCTCCTTGCCCCTCACTCCCCTGTTCTCCCTCTCTATCCCTAGACCACTGCCCCATCTCAGCCTCTGCTCCAGGACCCTCTCCCTGGACCCCATCACCACCAGGGTTGACCCTGGGCCCAGTGCTCTAAGCAGACAATCAGACATGGGGCTCCTCACCCGTGATCAGGATGTCCAGAGGGGCACTGGGGGCTGACCATGCATAGGAGAGGTGGTGTCCACTGTAGCATCTGTACTGGCCCGCATGGGTGTAGTTCACATGGCCCAGGGGAAAGTCGGGGCTGTGCTGACCCTGAAGACCCTGGGGGTGTGTGAGCCCCTCATCCTTGATCAGAGCAAATCTGTCAAAGCCGGCCTCTGAGTGACACTGGAGGGTCAGGTTGTCCCCAGAGAGCACCAGGGAGCCAGGCTGGCCTGAGAGGGAGGGCTCCCTGTACACACCTGGAGAGAAGGGACAGTGGCATTGAAGGGGACGCACAGCCCACATTGCACACTGGGGCCTGCAGTGAGAGTTCCCATTGGTCCCACCTCAAGCCTCCTGCTTTGTGGTTGAGGCCCCAGAGCCCAGGTCACCAAGCTCCCACCACCCTCAGGGCTCCACTGGGCACATATGTAAGTCATTTTGGTGTCCTAGGAAAGAGAAGTGTTGGAGGTTCCCTCACCTGTGACCTCAAGATGCAGAGGGTCGCTGGGGTGTGACCACGCATAGGAGTAGGAGGTGGGAGAACCATAGCACCTGTAGGTCCCCCCATGGGTGGTATTCACGGGGCCCACAGGGAAGACAGCTTGCCACCTCCATTGATAGAAACTTGATTCCATGTGTCTGGGCGGGTCAGTTCCTCCTTCCTTCAGCAGATGGAACATGCCCCCTGTGAACTGTGAGCTACAGGAGAGGGACACATTCACTCCTGACACCACCACAGGGCCTGGGTGGGCTGAGAGGGAGGGTGCATTGAACACTCCTGAGGGAGAAGGAGGGAGCTGTGTTAAAGGGGGACCATCAGCCCACATACCCCAGGTGTTGACTGTGAGAACTGAGGTCCCCTGAGTCCCCACTCCATTCCCTTCTGCCTGTGAGGAGCAGCCCACAGTGGGAGGGGACCAGCTCCTCCCCCTTACCTGTCACCACCAGGGGCAGGGGGTCACTGCGCTCTGACCAGCCGTTCTTGTGTGTTTGATATGCACACTGAAATAGCCCTGCAGTGTGTGAGCTCACAGAGTTAATGGAGAAATTGGCCTTGTTGCTGGAGTCCTGTAGGGCCTTTGTCTCAAAGGCTTTAGAGCCTCTGTCTTTATACAGATGGTAGACTTCAGCCTGCACAGACCCCTGACACCCGATGGTCACAGTGCTCCCCGCAGTGACCATGGAGCGGTCAGCCCAGATGGAGGGTTTCGGAAGGGCTCCTGGAAAGAATCAGACCTGAAGTGTCAGGGGATCCCTTCACCTTCAGAATCCCCAAATGTCACTCAAGACTCCTCCCAGGCTGGTCACCTCAGCCCAGACCCTCTGACCTCCCCAAGCTGCTCAGAGGGGTTCACTGGGCTGAAGCAGGTGGTGTTGAGGAGGACTCACCCGCCTGTACCTGGTTCCATGGGCCCCGACACAGCCCTGGAAGAGAGTTCTCTGTGAGAGCATGTCCCCCACCCACACATAAAAGCTCCAGGCCATATCTGCGTTCCTGAGCACTGGGGTCCGATCTGGGATTGAGCACATCTCTCCTCGTCTCAGAAATTCTGCCCCCGCTGGCCTCCTGAGACCTGGGGTCTCGGGGACTAGGACCTGTGAGGAGAGGAGATACTATCCCTCCTCTTTTCCCCAAAACTCACCGAGGCAGAGAAGGGCAGTGAGGGTAGGTGTCCTGGCTCTGCATCCCATGGTCCCCAGTGGAGCAGACGACTGATAAATACCACAGAGCCAGACAGGACAGACAGACGCATGGAGTGTGACAAGGACCAGGCTCCGTGTGACACGTCGTGGGTTCCTCATCTGTTGCCTCACAGAAAGGGGAACAGCCCTCTCAGGGCCTCGCTCTTCACTCCCTAAAGTATGGAGACAAGGAGACAGCAGGTTGTGGGGACCCTCCAGACCAGATCCAAGTCTCTGCACACCCACACACTCTGCCTCCACCTCATGCCAAACCCAAATCCAGAGAGCAACAGTTGTCCCAGAACATGAGGCTTGGAGAGGGCAGAGGAGGAGCCAGCCCATTTTCTGTTCCAAATCTGACTGTGTCTCTTATAGAGGCTTTGTGAGCTGGGGCAAATCACTTCCCTTTGCCGAGCTTCTGTAAATGCAAATTTTCTTCCTTTATTTCATCATCTGGGCACTCAGTCAATATTACTGAGCAGTTACCATGTCCAGTGTTGGTGCCAGGAGCTGGAGAGTCATTGCTGAAGCTGACAGATCTTTCCCTGGACTCATGGTGCTCAGATGAATGAAGACAAGACATTACAAATATTCAGGTGACAAACAATTCAGTTATGGTCTTGTTTTAATACAAGGTGAAAGAAACAAGAAAACAGGAGACAATGAGATTCAATAACAGGTAGACGTCTTGCAACCTGGGTCCTGGTTGTCAGGGGTCCTTCTGGTGAAGGAGTGACCTAAGACATGAACAAGGGTCAGCCCAGAGGTGGTGGCAAGGGGACATCCTTGCCCAGAAAGATCTGAGCTGTTCTCAGAATTGAGAGCCATCAGGAGAAGGCTGGGTCTTGTCACACAGGATCCTGAGCACCATCAAAGTATTTTGTATTTTATCTTTAAGGCAATGGGAAGATGTTAAACAACAGATAGTATGAACAGATTTCTGTTTTAAAAAGACTATCACTATGTAGAGAATGTAATGCAGGAAGGCTGTATTGATAATTAACTCTATTAATAATAAAACTCCAACATGACTCTGGCCCCAGGGTGGTGTGTCGATCAGTATTTTAAGTCTTTTCTGTGGCTTTCTTGAACAACCCTTGCACAAACCTATAACACAAAATACATTTACAGTTGAGTGGAATGAGACACGATGGCTTTTTGGTCCCTCAGGTTGCAAAGGAGTTGGCTAGGTTCAGACTGGCTGAGGGAGCAGCCCGAGGAAGGCACAGAATTGTTCAGTAGCTCCGTTTCTGGGTGTGTTTGGGGTGTGTGTCCTTAACTGTGATGCGTTTGGTGGAGGAGGAGAGTTGTGTTTGCTGTGGCTGTGAGTTTAGCTCAGGCCTGATCATTCACAGCCCTGAACATCAGATAGTGCACCTTAGATGTGTTTTGATGATGGAAACTTTTTGAAAACTTCTGAGCAGGACAGTATCAGAGCAGATAGGGTTATTAGAAGAGTCCTTTGGAGATGCTGAGAGGCATGAATTAGAGGAAGGAGAGGGGGCCTGGACTGGAGGACCAGGAAAGAGGCTGATGTGATGACACAGATGATATGCCCTGAGTCTTGCAATGGGTCAGGATATTGTTAAGAAGGACTCAGAGGGCGTGGTGGTCTGGATTTGATGATTGGATATGAAGTGCAAGAGTGAAGAACTCAAGGCTGTTCCACTCTCTGCCTTGGTGCCTGGAGGAGCCAGTGGGGCCATCACAGGGAGGAGGACCCTGGGGAGAAGGAGGCTGGGGAGATGCTTAGGAGACTGATCACCATTTCTCAGAAGAAAACACGGCCCTCCCTCCTCACCTGGGATTGTGGATTTTCTTCCCCAAAAACACTTCCATTCACTGACTTCCTTGTGTCTATAAGTCAACACTATCTTTTTCTTCATAAGCCTCCTTCAAATCCTGTGAGTCATTTCCACCTGCTCAGTGCCCCTTCCTTCCCCAGGCAGAAAAATTAAAAAAATTTTATTGTGGTCATATCGGTTTATAACATTGTATAAATTCAGGTATACATTATTATGTTTCAATTTCTATATAGACTGCATCGTGTTTGCCACCAACAGTCAAATTTAATCATCACCATGCATTTGTGCCCCTTTACCACTTCCCACCCCCTCCCCCTCTGGTAACAGCTAATCTGTTCTCCTTATCCATGTGTTTGTTTATCTTCTGCATATGAGTGAAATCCTAAGGTGTTTGTCTTTCCCTGCCTGGCTTACTCTACTTAGCATAATGCCCTCAAGGTCCATCCATGTTGTCACAAGTAGCACAATTTTGTCTTTTTTTTATCTGAGTAGTATTCCACTGTGTATACATACATACACCACATCTTCCTTATCCATTCATCCATTGAAGGGCACTTGGTTTGCTTACACATCTTGGCTATTGTGAGTAATGCTGCAGTGAACGTAGGGATGCATAAATCTCTTTGCATTGTTGATTTCATGTTCTTTGTATAAACACGCAGTAGTGAGATAGCTGGATCATATGGTATTTCTATTTTTAATTTTTTTGGATATCTCCATGCTGTTTTCCATAGTGGCTGCACCAGTTTGCATTCCCACCAGCGGCATATGAGGGTTCCCTTTTCTCCACATCCTCTCCTACATTCGTTATTTGTCTTGTTAATTATTGCCATTCTGACAGGTATAAGGTGAAATCTATTGTAGTTTTGATTTGCATTTCCCTAAAAATTAGTAATGTTTACATATTTTCCTATGCCTGCCCTAATAATTAGTGATGTTGAACTCTTTTCATATGCCTACTGGCCATCTGTATATCTTCTTAGGAAAAATGTCTGTTCATAGCCTCTGCCCATTTTTTGATCGGGTTGGTTGTTTTTTTGTTGTTGTTGAGTTGTATGAGGTCTTTATATATTTTGGAAATTAACCCCTTGTGGGATATGATTTACAAATATTTTCCCCCAGTTGGTGGGTTATCTTTTCATTTTATTCATGGTTTCCTTTGCCTTGCAGAAGCTGTTTAGTCTGATGTAGTCCCAATTGTTTACTTTTCTTTTGTTTCCCTGGCCCAAGTGGACATGGTATTTGAAAACATGCTACTAAGACTGATGTCAAAGAGTGTACTGCCATATTTTCTTCCAGGAGTTTTATGGTTTCAGGTCTTACATGCAAGTCTTTATTCCAGTTTGAGAGTTCACTTTTGTGCATGGTGTAAGACAATGTGCTACTTTCATTCTTTTGCATGTGGCTGTCCAGTTTTCCCAACACCATTTATTGAAGTGACTTTCCTTTCTCCATTGTGTGCTCTTGGCTCCTTTGTCAATGATTAACTGTCCATAGATGTGTGGTTTTACTTCTGGGCTTTCATTTCTGTTCCGTTGATCTGTGTGTCTGTTTTTGTGCCAGTACCATACCGTTTTGATTACTATAGCTTTGTAGTATATTTTGAAGTCAGGGATTGTGATGCCTCCGGCTTTGTTCTTTTTTCTCAGTGTTTCTTTGGCTATTTGGGGTCTTTGTTGTTCCATATATATTTTAGGATTTTTTGTTCTATTTATATGAAGAAGATCACTGGGATTCTGATTGGAATTGCATAGAATCTGTAGATTGCTTTAGGTAATATAGACATTTTAACTATCTTTTTTCAATCTGTAAATATGGAATATCTTTCTATTTCTTTATATCTTCTTCAATTTATTTCAATAATATCTTATAGTTTTCCATGTATAGGTCTTTCACCTCCTTGGTTAAATTTTTCCCTAGACGGTTTGTTCTTTTTGTTGTGATTGAAAATGGTGCTGTATTCTTGAGTTCTCTTGCTGTTAGTTTGTTATTAGAGTATAGAAATGCAAATGACATTTGTAAGTTGATTTGCACCCTGCAGCTTGGCTGTAGTTGTTGATTATTTCTAATAGTTTTCTGATGGATTCTTTAGGGTTTTCTATATATACGATCATGTCATTCGCAAACAGTGAGAGATTCACTTCTTTGTTTCCAGTTTGAATACCTTTTATTTCTTTTTCTTGCCTGAGTGCTGTAGCCAAAATCTCCAGTACTATGTTGAATAGGATTGGCAAGAGTGGTGTCTTCTTCCTGTTCTCAGAGGGATGGCTTTTAGTTTTTCACCATTAGGTATGATGTTGGCTGTTGGTTTGTCCTATATGGCCTTTATTATGCTGAGATACGTTCCTTCTATACCTATTTTATTGAGAGTTTTTATCATAAAGTTATGTTGAATCTTGTCAAATGGTTTCTCTGCATTTATTGAGATGATCATGTTCTTTTTATTCTTCATTTTGTTAATGTTGTGTATCACATTGATTGATTTACAAACGTTGAACCATCCCTGTGTCCCTGGAATAAATCCCTCTTGATCATGATGCATGATCTTTTTAATGTGTCATTATATCTGATTTGCTAACATTGTGTTAAGGGTATTTGCATTAACGTTCAGCAGCATTGTTGATCTGTAAGTTTCCTTTTTTGATTCGTCCTTGTCTGGTTTTAGTATCAGGGTATTTTTGGCCTCATACAATGAGTTAGGAAGCAACCCATCATCCTCAAATTTTTGGAAGAATTTGAAAAAGGTAGGTATTACATCTTCTTTGAATGTTTGGTAGAACTCACCAGAGAAGCTGTCTGGCTCTGGGCTTTTGTTTTTTGGGAGGTTTTTGATTACTGTTTCAATCTCTTTTACTGTGATTGGTGAATTCAGCTTCTCTATTTCTTCCTAATTCATTTTTGGAAGGTTTATGATTCTAAGAATTTATTCATTTCTTGTAGGTTAACCAATTTGTTGGCATATAGCTTTTCATATTATTCTCTTATAATCCTTAGCATATTTGTGGTATCCATTGTAATTTCTCCTATTTCATTTCTGATTTTATTTATTTGAGAATTCTCTCTTTCTTTTTAGTGAGTCTAGCTATGGTTTTGTTAATTTTGTTTGTCTTTTCAAAGAACCAGTTCTTAGTTCTATTGATTCTTTCTATTTTCTTTTTAGTCTCTATTGCATTTATTTCCACTCTTATTTTTATTGTTTCTTTCCTTCTACTGACTTTGGGCTTCATCTGTTCTTCTTTTTCTAGTTCTTTTAGATGTAGTTTAAGATTATTTAATTGAGATTTTTCTTGTTTGTTGAGGGAGGCCTGTTTTGTTATAAATTTCCCTCTTCATACTGCTTTTTTTGCATCCCCTATGTTTTGGTATGTTGTGTTTTCATTTTCATTTGTCTCCAGGTATTTTTTGATATCTCCTTTGATTTCTTCACTGGTATAACAGTTTTTCAGTAGCATGTTGTTCAGTCTCCACATTTTTGTGACTTCTCTAGCTTCTTTCTTTTAGTTCCTTTCTTGTTTCATACCAGTGTGGTCTTATCACAGCTTTATGCTTTGTTTATTTTGTTCATTATTCCAGTGCTTTTTCTGGAATAGTAGAGGTCATAGTGAGCATTCCTGTCTCATTCTCAATCAGAGGCAGAAAGATTTCATGTTTTTACCTCTGAATTTATTTATTGAAGATTTTTTTTTCTGAGGAAGATTCTCCCTAAGCTAACATCTGTCACCAATCTTTCTCTTTTTACTTGAGAAACATTAGACCTGAGATAACATGCTGCCAATCTTCATCTATTTTGAATGTGGGTAGCCGCCACAGCATGACCACTGATGAGTGGTGTAGGTCCACGCCTGAGTATTGGATATTCAGTCTACAGAATATTAACAGATGGACAATACGCATTTAAAGTGCACCTTTAAGTCCTTCCCACCTCCCATCAACCCCATCCTCACAGACCCTGATGGAGGGAGGATAAACATCTCTCTTGGGCATGTGGTCAGGGTCACTAGACCCCTTCATTCCTATTAGAAGAGGCCTCAGTCCCAGAGCATGAAAGGATATATGTCCCCCCTGATTCCTATACCGACCACAGTCTCAAATGCTGATGGGGACTTTGGGAATCAGAGCGGGAAGTTGACTAGCCCAAGGTCGCAGAGCTGGGAGGTGGCAGAGCTAACATTTACACAGGAACCTTCTGCCTCCCCAGGATTCATAGATTGAATTAAGAGATCTCCCTGTTCACCTTTTGTGGTGCTTCTTTCTATGCATGATGGACAAGTACTTGTAGGAATTCCTGGGAAAAATGACAGAGAAGGGTGAGCCAGTGTCCTTCCTCGCCCACTGAGGTAGGACCATTCCTCTGGAAGGTTGGTCCCCTGCCCACCCCTCACTCTGTCATCCCCCCAAGAACTGATGGGGCCTTCTGGTCCTTCCACATGAATGCCTTGAGCAGATGCTTCCTCTTTGAGACGTGATGCTGTAAAGAAGCACTAGGATATGCCTGCTGATGAAAGACAGCTATGATCATGAGACATTATGTCCCCTCGGGTGATAAATATCTATGGTCCTCAACTGAGAAATCATTTGTGTGTCAGAGGGGCTTCTGGGAAACAAATAGGGGTGAGGGCCTGATGCAATCTCTGATCTCCCCAAATTCTGTCCAGCCTCTCCTCCACCTGGGTATGCCCTGACCCATTTCTTCATTCACCTGGATACATAGGATCCCAATGTGGGCCTCCACACAAGAGGTGGAGGAGGGTTTGGAGGTGCCTTAACTACCATCCTTTCTTTTCCTCTCTGTATTTCTCCTTGCGTCCATTTCTCCAGAATCTCTAAGATTCCCCTATTGCCAATATTTGCCCCTTTGCTGTAGCTCCATGATTTAGTGTATTGTGAGACATGGGACAGGATGAGGTTCCTCACCTGTGACAGAAAGGTGCAGTGGGTCACTCAGTTCCGAGCACTCACAGGGAGAGTGATTGAAAGAGCCCTAGAACCTATAGGTCCTGCTGTGGGCTGGGGCTGTAGGGTGCAGAGGGAAGATGGCCTAGAATATTCCCCTCCAGGGATCTGGTGTTCACGGACCGGCTCTCTCTCTGGGTAGATGGTCTAGGTCAAATAGTTCACAGACTCACAGAACAAAGTCAGGTTCTGTCCTGACATCATCACGGGGCCCCCCTGGCTGAGAGAGTTTTCTTGCGTATTCCTAGGAGAAAAGAGTCATTGATCTGAGAGCTCAAGTCTTATCACACTGTCCTTGGTCATGACAACTCGTTCTCTGTTCCTGTTCTGGGGTGCCCACTCTGTGTGTCTTCTAGTGCCTCTAGGTCTCAGCTTTATCTCTGCAGTGCTGACTCATTGTGTGTTCCTCCACATGTGTGTCTTTTCAGGACTCTGCTTCTCCCTGATTCTCCATAGCTTTCTGACTCTGTCTCCATGTCTCACTGCTCCTAGAAGCCATAAGAGACGTGGGGTTCTCTCAAAAAATGTAACAAACTAGCCATTTTGGGGACCCTCAGAAAACATGTGGTTGTTCTTAGGCTCCACGACACAGAACAAGGAGATTCTGGAGTAAAAAGTGCCCAAACCTCTGTAGGATCTGGGAGAACCTCATTATGCATGGAGTGGCCAGCATGGCCCAGCACCCCAATGTGTGGGGAGTGACCACTTGGTGGTGGTGACCACTCCTCCCTCTTGTGCAGGAGGACACATTAAACCACGTCATGATCAATACATGGTCCCAGTCTCTGTTCAGATCACTCAGGGCCTGGCTGCAGGTCTGTCTGGTGAGTCCCTGTGTCATCACCACAGAGGAAGGGGCTGTGGAGTTAAAGGGGAAACTGACTCCCAGTGTCACTCAGTGCATGATCTGGGGACACCCCTCATCCCCGTGCTCAGGAGTCTGTCTCAGTCCCTCTTTCTCATCATGTGTCTCATGCTCTGTCTCTGTCTTATTGGTTTTCTCTTTGGATTATAACAAGGTTTCTGTTTCTTCTCCTTTCTGTCCCTCCCAACAGCTCTCTCTCTTGAGTTTGTCTGTACCTCTGCATGTCTGTCTTTCTCTCCCTGTACTAACATTGTACTCAACACCACATCACACCCTGAGGCTCCAGGGCACAAAGAGAACAGAGGCTGTGTTGGCTGCACTCTCCTGTTATCACGATGTCCAGGGGGTCACTGGGGACTAACTACTCATGGGAGAGTGACTGAGAAAGCCGTAGCATCTGTAGGTTCCCACATGCTCAGTCATCGTAGGGACCATGGAGAAACGAGCTCGGGTATGCCTGGCGGGAAGCTCCTCTACTAATTGCTGAGAATTCCATGTGTCCCCTCCTTGAGAAGGATAAATGTGTTCAATGCCAGTGACAGCACAGGGACACAGTCCCTCCTGCATGCACAAGGGAGCCTGGGTGGACCGAGATGATGGGCTTTGTGAAAACACCTGGGAAGAGAGAGAGTGTGAGTTTCCACGTGCACCCTCCTCACCCTTCTCTGGATATTTTCAGAGTGATTTCCACCTCCCTCAAGCCCAAAGCTGGCTCAATGCCTTGCCATGCCTTTGTTACTTCATTTTCTCTGAGCCTCATTCTCCATGCTCTCCCTCATGACTTTTATAGCCTGGATTTTACCGCCTCATCTCCATCTGCTTTTCTGTCTCTTGGCTAAATGCCCTTAACCTCCTCAGTGTTGGTTCTAACCTCTGTGACCTTTAGATCCACTCCCCACTCTCTTGGCTCCAATGGGATCTGGACTCTGAGTAGGGCCATCATGACACAGCGTGGACATTGGGTGGGGTGGACTTCTCTTACCTGTGACCATGTTCTCCAGGGAGTTACTGTGTCCTGGCCATACAGAGGGGATGTGGTTGTAAGTTCTGGAACATCCATAGACCCTTGCATGTGTTGTGGTCACAGGGCTCATGGTGAAAGCGTTGAAAAGACCTTTCTGGAGCTCAGTTACATGGGTCACATCTAGTTTGAATATTTTGAATATGACAAATTGAAGGGGGAATTGACTGAAGAGTCACATTCCCTCCTAGGGGAACCACAGTGATCTACCAGGTTGAGAGGGAGGGCTGGTCGTGTCCACCTGGGAGAGAAGGAGGCACAGCCTTAGATAGGAAAATGGGGAGCATCCCCTCCCCTCACTGCCAGTAGGGGGCATTTCCTCCTTTACACTCTTTCAAGGCTTCTCGTCCAAACCAGAGTCCATGCCCAGAGAGAAATGATCTCAGGCAAGTGTCACAGCTCACCCCTGCATGGGCATGACAAGTCTTACCAGATCAAGAATTTTGCTTAGACTGTTGATAAAATGTTGAATAAAAGTTCTCTTAAAATTTCTCAATAATAAAAAATATACATGTAAGAGATGGGTGAAATCTAAAGGATTTAAGCAACATAAGAAAAAACTAGGAAACTCGTTGAGAAACATGTTCCTTAACCAGGATGTGGTACAAAGTCTATGAAGACACTGCCCTCTGAACATCCCTTCTCAGACTCTGGCAGCAAGAACACCCTTTATCTCAGCATCAGGAATGGGCTGGAGAATCTGAGATGTTCTTAGTCCTCAAAGGGTTCCATGTAGCCCAGCATGGGGTCCTTTCCTCCTCATGGAGATTATTCTAATCCATCCACAGAGACTCCAGATTCTGTACATCATAGGATCCCTCAGGAGATTGGCTCAGGCCACAGAAGGTGTCTGGGGAGGCTCTCTAGGACAAAATTAGAGCCTAGATATACCAGCTAGCCCCCCTTCTTGTGCTCTCAAGTGATTCCTGTCCAACTCTCCCAAGTCATTTGCATCACCCACTCCTGTGCTCCACCCCTCCCACCTGGGACAACCATTTGTGTCTGGCCAACTCAGCCACCTGGGACTGGGGGAGGACTCACCCAGAAATGCCCAAATCTTCTGTACCAGACAGGATCTCAGAAGGAAAATCACATCAGAGATGATTTGTCCCATATGCATCCCACCCTCCTAGGAACGGTGCCTTGTCTTGGATATTAGCCTTGGCAGCTCAGCCTGGGCTTAGACAGCAGATGGACTCAGCTTCCCACAGGCCTCCAGCCCTGGGCTATAAAGAGCTCAAGTCTTCAGGACAGGGTTTTACACAATAACCATCTCCCCCCTTCCCTTCAGGACTTACGAAAACACAAGAGGCTGACGATTTTGGGGCACATGACACTACTTCTGTTGGACCAGGAGCAGGAGCTGAGCAAAATTGGAAAATGAACAAGATGTGATCTCCATGGCCCAACTTCAGTTTGCAGAGTTTACAGGTGCCCCACCACACGGGAAGATGACAAGCTTCTTCTAACCCTAAATATGGGAGGTGCTGTGGATAAATACAGACAATGTTCATGGTTCAACACAGCCCCTAATGAAGGCCTGACATAAACCTCATCACTGACCAACCCCTCATATCCAAGTTTCAAATTTAATTTTTCTACCTCCAAAATCATATAAAGCAACTTACTGCCTTTTTTGAGATATATGCATGATTCGATTTATAATATGCCACATTCCTCTGCTAAATTAACACATATTTATTGTTAGTGTTGTAAAATATTTTTAGGTAAAAATAAAGTACTTATTCTATTATTTTCAAAACTATGTTAATTGCAAAGAAGAAATGCTTGCAAATTTTAAAATTTTCCCACCAAGCATCAAGCAAGCTTGATTCTGTGTTACCAGCACAGAAGAGAACATGCAAATTCTGGCTGTTGAAGTTCTATTAAAAATTCCTCTTGAGGGGCCGCCCTGGTGGCACAAGCAGTTAAGTGCACGCACTCCGCTGCGGTGGCCCGGGGTTCGCCGGTTCGGATCCCGGGCGTGCACCAAGGCACCGCTTGCCAAGCCATGCTGTGGTGGCATCCCATATAAAGTGGAGGAAGATGGGCGCGGATGTTAGCCCAGGGCCGGTCTTCCTCAGCAAAAAAGGAGGAGGATTGGCAGATGTTAGCACAGGGCTGATCTCCTCACAAAAAAAAAAAAAAAGAAAAGAAAAGAAAAAGAAAAAAAAATTCCTCTTGACTCAAGAGTCAGACTCAGATATCCCTCTGTCACTTCCTCACAACCCAAATAATATATGTACAGCCATGTGTCACTTATTGATGGGGATATGTTCTGAGAAATGTGTCATTAGGTGATTTCAATCTTGTGTGAACACCTACCACACACCTAGGGTCTATGGTACTAATCTTAAGGGACCACCAATGTATATGTGGTCCTTCATTGACTGAAACATCATTATGCAGCGCACGACTGTATACACACATGCACATGTGAAACATGAATACATACATAGATATATGTAAATATAATACTGAAACTACTTTCAAAAATCCCCATAATATTCTCTGAAAAAATAAATTATTTCAAGGAAAAAAGCGTAAAATTAACACTGAACCTGAAAGAAGCATATTCACAATAATAATGTCAACTCTTGTGTGGTCTCCTATCCATCCCTGCACTTCCCAAAACGTGAAATAACCACCATTCTGGGTCTTGTGTTCACCTCTTCCATGTAATTTTTGTAGATCTGGTTCTGCAATGCAACATCATGTGTATAGTTACCCACACTGTATAGTGCACTTAAAATTCTGTTAAGAGGTTAGATCTCATGCTGTGTCCTTAACACAATAAAGTAATTTAAAAAAATCAGAGGGGCCAGCCCCATGGCTTAGCGGTTTAGTGTGCGCGCTCTGCTATTGGCGGCCCGGGTTCAGATCCCGGTCGCGCACCGACGCACAGCTTCTCCGGCCACGCTGAGGCCACGTCCCACATACAGCAACTAGAAGGCTGTGCAACTATGACATACAACTATCTACTGGGGCTCTAGGGGGAAAAAAAAGGAGGAGGATTGGCAATAGATTTCAGCTCAGAGCCTGTCTTCCTCAGCAAAAAGAGGAGGATTAGCATGAACGTTAGCTCAGGGCTGATCTTCCTCACAAAATAAAATAAAATAAAATCAGAAATATGTGATAAAATGGTATGTATCTTTCCCTCTAGAAATGACGAGTAGTGGGGAGTATCCATATAGTAACCTATTAATTAACAAGTGTAAATTACATATTAAGTTTTGTGTTAGAAGTACATCCCATGGAGCTAGGATAAGAGATGACAGGAGATGAAAACTCATCTAGGACATGATGGAAGACCTTGGTTTGATGAGGTGATATTTGAGGACAGAGCTGAAGGTTGAGAGAGACTTTCTACCTCGTGTGATTGGGAGATAAATAGAGAATTCCAGGAGGAGGCAACATGTGGAAGGAAGCTTTGCACTGAATTTGGGAATTCCATTCAATAGTCCTGATCTCTACATGTATCTGCTCTTTGCATTCTTCTGTAAATTGGTTGTAGCATCATTCTAGTTCACTATTTATTAATGAGCTAAATAAAAATGTTAACTTGTGTTAAAACGGTAATGAATTTATCTGAAAAAAACTAACATTACTAAAATATATGTAAGAAAAGGAATGTTGGCTACAAGTTGCACACGTCTGTGTCTTAACCTGCTTCTCCCACCAGCAGAAAAATGCAGTAACACATGTGCTGTGTTGCATACCCTGCAGAACTCAGATCAGGAGACACACTTTTAACATCTAACTGCACAGGTCAAGTTCTACTTCATTGTGACAATGAGGACCAAGGAGAAAAACAGAGAAATATGGGGGAAACCATGACTCTTCTCTTGATGGTGGATGGTGGATTTTCTTTCTACCAAGCATTCTCCACCATGGCCTTCTCTTTGAATCTTGCAACAGCATCACTCCATCGTCCTGGAAACAAAGCCATGAGTCACTTCTGTCTCCTCAGTGCTTCTTTTGTCCTTTCTCGGATATCTTCTCCTCATCCTGTGGTCCTGCATTCTAATGTTACAGGTCATTGAATTGGGTTAGGGCTCTGAATATGAAGGGAAAGCTGACTTTTATATAATATTCACCCATCATCCACTGCCTCTGTGACCTTGGGTAGTAAAGTCCAATCTCTGAGACTCAGTTTCCTCATTCAGAGCAATGTATCATGAACCCAACTAGTCAGAGTGGGTGTGGGGGTCAGTGTTGCCTGGGTCATGGGTGGAGCTCAATCCGCATTAATTTCCAGACTGGAATAACATCCGTAGGATTTGGCATGTGAGAGGATCACGATGTAAGACTCCACAGTCAAGGTGGATGATTGATATGCCAACTCAAGAGCCCTAGTCAGCTCCTAAACACTGAGAAATGCTATTTATAATATTTCTGAAATATGTAGTCACAGCCAAATGCAAAAAAGGAGAGATGAGAGTTCTCAACATTGAGAGGGAACCATAAAAGATAAAATATGCCAAAGCTGACTGTCCATTGGTGCAAGGGGTGACTGTAGAGGGGGTTTCCACCTCTGTGTGGACACACAACAGGAAGCCCAGGATCCTCACAAGCAGGGAAGGGATCAGGGCTCTGCAGTGAGTTTGGAGGATGTGTTGCCCCTTTCCCAGTTTTTTTGGATGGACACTGGCATATCTCTGCCCACTGACCTCAGCCCATGGTCTGCGGTAAGCCAGCTCCCCTGTGTGTGCATGGAACAGATTCACTGCAGTGTAGGCAGACATGGGTTTCTGCCTGCCTGTGAATGTGAGGCTTCCATTGGGACCATCCTTACCAGACACAACCTTGAGTCTGGGAGAGTGGGTAGCAGAGGGCAGAAGCAGCCGCAAAAATCCCCCTCAACATGCCTGACTCCCAGCACAGCCCTGGGAGAAAATGTCTATGGAAAATCAGGTGCGTGGAAAGTCTTCCAATAAGTGTGGGCAGCAAAGAGGAGTCTTGATAATGATGGACAGTGATACAAAGACAATCTACAGACTCATTAATGGGGATTATCATATCCAGGGAAACAGAATGGTAGGCATATATGAGACTCATTTTAAATTAAGCGTGTGTGTACATATCTGAAAATTAAAGGAGGAAATTGAATTTTTGAGGCAAGAAGGTGGGTTATGCTGTAGAAGAAGCCATTCAACCACTTTATGTCTTTTGATAATCTAATTACATTGATAGTGATCATAGACATGTAAGGACTTACTTTTGCCATTTTATTAGTTGTTTCCTGACTCTTCTGTAGTTTCTTTGTTCTTTTCTTACTCAGATGAGTGGATAACAGGGTCAGAAAGAGCATATCCACAGAATGTCATCTATGAGAACTTCTGACGTAGAAATTCCACAGGAAAAAAGGAGCCACTTTTCCCCTGTGCACTTTCTCCAATTCCCCCTCATTGGGGACCAAGATGAGACCAGGCCTCCTAATTATGGTTCAGTCTGGAACCAAGACCTTGTGTGATCTCCACACTAGTGCCTAATGGGGTTGACCCCCATCTCTGAAATAACCCCTGCATCTGTACTGGTGGCCTCTATCCCAATTCAGATTCAAGGGTCATGATGGCTTCTAAAACTCATATGAACGATTTTAAAGCATTAATTCCATATCCTGTGTTATTGGGCAAACTGTTTCTTCAAAGACCCAATATCTCCTCTGGGTAGTAGCTCATTGTATGACTGTGCTCAAATGAGGATGAACAAACAGATGGTGATTATATTTTGAGGGAACATCAATGCTAACATTTGAGGTATTTGCTGTAAGAAATCAAGAACAACTTTGATTGATATTAGTGTCAAGTGAAGGCTATGGCTTTCTCCATCCTGATTCAATCCCACCTTGCTAAATTGTATAGAAGTGAAACAAAAGTTTTGAACAGAAATGTGTTATTTACCAGTGATAACAAGTGGACTTATGAGTCAACAAACAAAAGTCAAGAAGAACACTGTCCTTATTCCAGATGGTGGTTTCCATCTTGAACAAAACTCTCCAAATTACCTTATAGTTTACCACCATTATGGGTCTCTTAGGATTCTTTTTCTTCCAATATTTATAAAGTTAAACTTAATTTTGGTTCTCTAAATAACAAATGTTGTCTCCTTTAGAACTGTATTATGGAAATGAATAATCCTACACTCATGTGTCTTAAAAATTCCCTTCATTCGCTCACCATCATGTTTGAATATTGATCTGTATTACTGTTTGTTGTTGTTTTCTGCTTTCAGACATTTTACTAATTTTTAAAGGCATAATTGACATATAACATTATGTTAACTACTTGTAGTTTTACTTTGTGCATTTTACTGCCAGGAATATTCCATTGCATATGCATAACAAAATATTCATTACTTATGAGATTTATCTCTATCGTTTGTGTCTAAAATGAATGACACACCTGTCAATATCAATGTCTTGTAAATATATTATTGATTACATGTGCACATTTTAATCCTGGGTGTGTAACTATATATATATATATATATATATATATATATATTATTTATTTAATTTTTTGTGAGGAAGATTAGCCCTGAGCTAACATCTGTTGCTAATCCAACCCTTAGATGATGAGTCAGTCAGTAATCTAAGTGGTTTATGAGCATTTCTCGTGTAACCCTGACAGAAATCCTACAACAAAAATACA
>JABWHU010001658.1:5592615-5617014 GCA_014189135.1 Dicerorhinus sumatrensis harrissoni
TAATCCAACCCTTAGATGATGAGTCAGTCAGTAATCTAAGTGGTTTATGAGCATTTCTCGTGTAACCCTGACAGAAATCCTACAACAAAAATACATTCACAGTTGACTGGGATGAGGCAGGAGGAATTCTCTGTCATTATCCCAGTCTAAGATGATTGGAGAGTAGTTTGCTATATTGAAATTGACTCCAGGAGCTGCCCATGAGAAGGAGCACATAGTAATTTTATCAGGTTGTATGTGTGTCTGGCGATGAGTGCTGGTCAATCAGAATGATGTTGTTTTGTAGGGAGGAGCCAAATTTGCTGGTGCTGGGGAGATTACCTCAGCCTGATCATCAACTTCATTAAGTGCCAGGTGGAGGTAGTTGGACCTTACTAGAAGGAAGGAGGAAACCTGTGGAGGGTATTTGTGTAGGGTAGGGTCAGTGAAAGACAAGTTTGGGGACTTGAGAATAAAACACTTTATCAGGGAGTGAGGGCCTGGTAGGAGGCAGGAAGGAGGCTGATGGGGTGGCAACAATGAGACGTTTTGAGCCTTCAACTGAACTTGACTTGATGATGGTCCGGGGTCAAGGAAAGAAGGGCTCAGGGGCAGAACTGTGGATTTGTTCATTGTATGTGAGGTGGAAGAGAGCGAAGAATTGAGGGCTCTTCCACTCTCTGTCTTGCTTGACTGGAGGAGCCAATGGGACTATCACAGGATGGATGACCCCAAGAGGAGTAGGAGGCCTAAGGAGATGTTTATAATGCTGTCAACTGACTCGCAGAGGGAACCACACCTCCCTCCTGGCCTGGGTCTGTGGTTTTGTCTCACAAACACTTCCTTTCTCTAACTTCCTCGGTTCTATATGCAACAGCACCCTCTCTTCATCGTTCTCCACCAAAACCCCTTAGTCATTTCTGCCCCCTCACCACCTCTTGTCCCCAGGACAATAACTCTTCACCTGATACTGAGAATTCTGTCTCCTTGCTTTGAGCAAAAGCACTAGTTGGAGAGAATTCACAGGTATGTTTTTGATGTTTTTCCAATCATCAGTTGGTGGACATTTGGGCTTTTGTCACTTTTTGTCTATTGTGAATAGTTATTCTATGAACACACTTGCATAAGTGTTTTTTCAAATACATGTTGGCAATTCTTTTTTTCTTTTCTTTATTGTGTTAAGAGCACTTAACATAATATCTAACCTCTTTACAAATTTTCGTACACAGTGTGGTATTGTTAACTATAGGCACACAGTAGTATGGCAGATCTCTAGAATTTATTAATCTTGCATAACCAAAACTTAGACCTAGAAGGGGAATTTTTAGGTCATATAGCAATTCTGGGTTTAACTTTTTAAGGAACTGCCAAACTGCTTTCCACAATGGCCAAACCATTTCACAATCCCACCAGCAAAGTATGTGGATTCAGATTTCTCCACATCCTGATCAACACTTGTTATTTTTTTCAAATTATGCTCAAGCTAGTGGCCGTGAAGTGGCAACTCAGTGGTTTTATTTGCATTTCTCTAATTGCTAATGAGTTGACCATCTTTCATGTGCTTGTTGTGACAAACATCTGCTTGTTTCATATACTTTTTTGGTACACCTTTGTAGAAATGTCTATTCAAGCCTTGGGACTGTTTTTTAATTGAGTCATTTTTTTGTTTGTTATGTTAAAGGTATATTGTAGATGCTAGAACCTTATTAAATATATGATTTGTAAATATCTTTTCCAATTTTGTAGGTTCAGTTTTACACTTAATAAATATTTTAAAATTTCATGATGTTCAATTAATCTATTTTTTTCTTTGCTGCTTGTCCTTAAATGTTATATCTAAGAAACCATTGTCAAGTCCAAGGTTATAAAGATTGACTGCATGTTTTTCTCGAAGAGCTTTATACTTTTAGCTCTTATATTGATCCATTTTGAGATAGTTTTTGCATACTTGTGTGGAGGGGTACAGATTTTTTCTTTTGCCTGTGGATATCCAGTTTTCCCCACACAATTTGTTGAAGAGACAATTCACTTCCCATTGAGTGGTCTTGGCACCTCCATCTATAGTCAGCTGCTCAAATGTATGGGTTCATATCTCATCACTTTAATTTATTTCATGCAGCTATATGTCTGTCTTCATTCCAACACCACACTGATGTGATTACTCAGGCTTTGTAGTAAGCTTGAAATCAGGAAGTGTGAGTTATCCAACTTTGTTATATTTTTCCAAGATTCTTTGGTTCTTGTGAGTCTTTTGCAATTACCGTGAATTAGAGAAGTGGCATTTTCATTTCTGCAGAAATTGCCTTTGGGATTATGAAATGGATTGAATTGATTCTGTAGATTGCCTTGGAGAGTATTGTCATCTTTACGATGTTAAATCTTCCAAGCCATGATCCTGGAATGTCTTTTTACTGATTTTCAAATTTTCTTCAGCGTATTAAAAAAATCTACAGTGTATAAATGTTGCACTTCTTTTGATAAATTCATTCCTATGTACATTTTCTTTTGAATGCAGTTATGAGTTGAACTGTATCACCTATGATGATATGTTGAAGTTATCAGTGCCTGTATCTGTGAATGTGAGGTAAGATAATATTGTAATGGATTAGGACAGACCCTAATCTGGGATTTCTGTAGTCCTTATCAGAAGCAGAGAATAGGCCGGAAGCCATGAGGAGATGTCAACCACGTGAAGATGGAGACAGAGATTGGAATCATGCTGCCTAGGAGTTCCTTCAGCCAACAGGAGCTAAGAAGAGACAGGAAGGATTTTTCCCTAGAGCCTGCATAGCAAGCATGGGCTTGCTGACCCCTTGATTGTGGACATGTAGTCCACAATTCTAAGAGAATAATTTTCTGTTGTTTTAAACCGCTTATTTGGTAATATTTTGTTACCAAAGCCCTAGGAAACTGATAAAAGGTAGAAAAACACAGTGTTTGCAAGACTGGCCTCTGGTATCTGGCAGCCTGGCCTCATTCCTGGACCTTTTACTTTTTGCCTCTGTAAGTCGGAGCAAGCTGCATGATCTCTGAACCTCAGCGTCCTCAATTTGAAAATGTTGATTATATTACTAGCATCCTTATGAGGTTTACATGAGGACCAACTTATTTATTACATTGAAAACTTCACAAAAGTGCATGCTGCCTTTTTATCTGAAGGATATTGAACATAATCGTAGAGATATTTCTATGGGGATACCATGAGACTCAGCAGCACTGTGACCCATGTCTGGTCCCTATATTACTGTGAAGGGGCCAGATACAGATGGGATCCATGTGGGGACATAGGCCTGTGTCCACTTGGACAGAACAAGGTGGTGGAGCAGCAGGGTATGGAGGTCCCTGCCCTGTCACCACCACCTCCAGGGACCCTTTCCTTTGGGGGCATTTGCAATGTCTGCAGTCATTGTGCGCATGCAGTCATTGGGGACTGCTGTCTTGTTCTGGGATCTCACGGTGCCCGATATAGCTTGGTGTTCAGAACATCCATGTTCTCCAGCCTTGGATGGTCACATACACACTACTGTGAAAAGAAGGCTGGAAAATCTAGGTCCTAGGTGCTGTGGAGCCCTAGAGGAAATGTGTCACCTCAAGGGTCCTCACTCTTTTCACTTCTACAGAAGGAAGGTCTATAAGGAAAGGAACTACTATTTGTGGGGTATCATTTATTCAGGGTCTGTCACTGGAGCTTTTGTTCTGTTGGAATGTCTCCTCCACCCAACTATCATCTCCACGTTGAAGATGACAACACCAAGGCTTGGGGATGCTCTGTCTATTCTCCAGGGTCAGGCATCCAGCAAGTGGAATCCAGATCACCCTGACCCCAGAGTCTATCGCTCCCTACACACAACTTCTTGCCTTGAAATTACAGAGACTGGAGGTGAGGCAGATACCAGGACCATGAATCTGGGAGTGAGGGTCCTGCCAGCTACTCAGGACGATGCTTGGGTAGGACTGAGTTGGGAGGCAATGTGCCACATTCTTGAAGACAGACCTATAAGTAGTTTAACTGGTTGTCCTAATCCAGTGTGTTTTAGGCAACTTACTTCATGAACCTGAGATCTTCTTTACAAAAAAGGAGATGACCCTCACCTAATAGTTATGTGGTGAAGACTCAGCGATGGAGTGTGTGCAACACCCAGCCCAGGTTCTGGGACCCAGGAGGCACTCAGAAAATTCTGGTAGGTACCACAGTGTACAATAACTAAATTGCCCATTGCTTTACGCAGAGCTGGCTCCATGGGTGGTGACTGCATGATAGGAGAAGGCTCCCAGCTGGGTTAATGCTCTGCTGTCACTATGTTGACATTTTAACATGTGGCCCTGCATTTTAGTTTTGCACTGTGCCCCACAAATTATGTAGTTGATCTCTCCTCTACAATTAGGCTCTTGTATTTGATTGGTTCATTTTAATTTGTTACCTCATTGTTACATCTCAGCTGTGTGTAGAAGAAAGCAGGGAATCCTTGGGATAGGAAACTGAAAGGGGACAAAACTGACAGAAATGAAAGAGAAAGGTAACTGGGGAGGATGTTGGCTTGATTTACTGCAGATTGGAGTGTGTGTGTGTGTGTGTGCGTGTGTGTGTGTGTGTGTGAAAAATAAACCTTCTTCCTGTCTTTCCATTTACAACGAATCCATTCACCTATCCATTCTGTCAAAGTTTATATACATATATCAACTATGTTTCATACAATGTACCAAGCATGAAAACTAAAATATGTGTGTAACTCACGTTGATTCTGTTCTCTGATCCCTGCTACTCTTGGGATGTGATGGATACCAAATAATTATTTATAAGCTACATGTAATTATACACTATGACATGTGTTATGTGGAATAAATTCTTGGAGATTGGAGATTAGACAACAATAGAAGATATAACTAGTCTGGGCATCATGGAAGATCAATTGTGAGGTGATGTTTGATTCATGGGACCCGATGTGTTCAGAAGCTCACATGAACCCATTTTAAATTCTTTTTGCATGCTCTGTGACATTGGAGAAGTGTTTGCCTGGTGACCCAGTTTCTCACCAAGAAAGAGGGGAAGAGGCTTATTGTCTGATTGGATTCAGGAAAGGGCAACAGGCAGGTGGTAATCATGTTTTGAAGGGACAAAAATGCCAACATGTGACATATTTCATATAATAGATTAAGAGCAACGTAGTTTGTCTGAATAAAGTGCCACTTTATTTAGTGCCTAGTGCAAACTGTGACCTTCTCCACCCTACTTCCATCTCGGCTCACTAAACGGTATGTAAAATAAATATAGGTTGTAAACAGAAATGTTTTATTTACCAATAACAAGTGGACTTGTGTGTCAACAAAGGAAAGTCAAGAAGAACTTTGTCAGTGGTGCAGAGGACCCTGTGAATTCCATCACCTTCTAGGTGACCAGATAATGGATAACACAGGAATCTTTTCCTTCCATTATTACAGAGTTAAAATTAGACATTACTCCCTAAATATAAATGCTGTCTCCACTTGACTTTATGTATGGAATGGAATAATCTTATGCTTATCGTGTTTGAAAATTTATCTGATTGTAATATCAGTATGTGCATTTTTACTGCCATACAATATTTCATTGCATACATATATCACAAATATTCATTCATTGTCAGACTGATTTCTATTTTTTTTTTTTTGGTCTAAAATGAACAATAGGTATGTCAATGTTCTTGTAAAAGTATCACTGTGCATATGCACACATTGTCCTCTAGGGAATATAGTTTTGGATTAGAGATGTGTTTCTCCTCCTTTTAACTGATAATTGTTATCTACGCCCCACATTGACTGAAGCAATCTGTACTCCTAACAGTAATGTATTGTGATTCTAAGACTCAATATTTTCTCCCACATTGATATTGTCATTGTTTTCTCTTTTGTCTTTAAATGGATGTCCTAGGATTGTGGAATCATAATTGCTTTAAAACTGTGGCATAAAATTGAAGAGGAAATTGTCTTATCATGATGTTTAAAATAGAAGGAAGCATTCATCATATGGGGCTATTGGTGAGGTAAGCTGCCTCTGGCTCCTACTCACCTACAAGAGACAGTTCTAGTCATCACTTCCCAACTCTGCACTCAGTGCATTCACACGGACATCTTGAAATTGGCCACGAAGGGAGTATTTACAACAAAGAATAGGCAATCTCACAAATCAGGGCTTTCGGAAAAGTGGTTATTCCATAGAGCTGGTTTACCAGCACACCACCAAGCTGTCTCCTCACTCAGCAGTATATTCATTGAAACTGTTGGTATTTCTGGAGAAACTATACCAAGGATCATCTGATGGGGAGAGAACAGTTTGACGAGTCTAGAGAAGGTTTTAGTAAATGGTTTTGGATTTATCTGTTTAAAACTGGACTTGATAGCCACCCATTTATTCAGTTATTTAATGCATATTCTGTTTCTGGGCTTAAGGAATAGAGGTAATAGCACGCATGAGAGAATATGGAAATTAAACATAAAGAAAAATGTGTTACAAGACAGTGGGTCAGAACATGAAGGTGTGTAAAGGTGTGGGATGTACCCTCCTGGCATAGGGGTGATGAAAGACGGGGGGTAGCCAAGGAAAGTCATCAATGGTAGGGACAGAAAGCACCACACTTTAATGGAGGAAGAATCCTGAAGTGGGAACAGCCAGATATTTTTCTGCACCCAAACCATGTTTACTCCCTCGAGATTCTCAGCAGACAGTTCAACCATCACGTGCTTCAGATTTTCTTACAGAACCTCCTGGGCACATAAGATTCATTTCCAAGGCTCTACTACTCTGAACAGTGAGTTTGTTGTCTCCTGTGTTTACCTTCTGGCTGCATCTTGGGGTCTTCTCTGGCTGTGCCAAGCCTGAAATAGGAACACCCCAAGGAGCACCAGGATGAAGCCAGCCACGCCCATCCGGATGAAATTCTCCACTGTGTAATCTTGGGGGTGTGAGGCTAGGAATTGTGGACAAAGAGGTCACAGAGGTTAGGGCAGACCAAACTCACCCCAGGATCCCTGGAGGTCCACCCAGGGCACCCGCCTCTCCTTGACCGGACGTGACCCTCTGCACCAGCCCCATAACTGAGAATTTCTCCTACTCACCACTCTTGGAGTCTGACTTGTTTTGTGAGGGGCTAATGGCATCAGCTGCTTCTGAGAATCACAAAGTGAGGTGGTGAGTGAGGAGTTGGGGAGACACAAGCCTTTCTCCTGGGTTCTGTGCTCTCATATGCCCCTACTTCTCATATCATAATTTTTGTACCGTCCCTTAATGAGCCCTTCATCTCTTCTCACCACGTTACCTCTCCTCTCCTCATTGGATTTACTCAGCCTCCTTGTGTTCTTTGAACTCAGAACCTGCATCTGAATCACTTTGGAACATTTTGGCTGTGCCCCGAGAGCTAAGGATTAGGTCTCCCAGCAGGGAAATGAGTGCTGTGCATCATCTATTCAGTCTTAGATGTGAGAATTCATAATCTTATTCCCCTACAGCTGAGAGTCCCACTTACTCAACAGCAGGGGACCCAGAGTCTATGGATGAGGGGTAGGAGTCAGGGGCTCCTAGTATTCCCCTCTGTAGAGCCTCTCCCTGTACCCCCTTGTTTATTACAGTCTCAGATTTCCTGAGGATAGAGCCCTGAGCCAGCTGAGCTCAGAAAGCTCAGGGCCCCTCACCTGAGACCATGAGCTCCAGGGGGTCACTGGGGTGTGACAACAGGTAGGGGGAGGTGCTGTATGAGCTGTAGCACCTGTAGGTCCCCCCATGGGCTGAGGTCACAGGACTCATGGAGAATTGAGCCTGGTACTGCTGAGCTCGGTACTTTGATCTAAGACGCAGGGGAGGATCGGCTGACCCCTCCTTGGACAGAAGGAAAGTGTCCCTCAGGCTCCATGACTGACACAGCAGGGTCACGTTCTCTCCTGAGGCCACTGTGGGGCCTGGCTGCACCGAGAGGGAGGGCGTGTCAGGGAGCTGTCCTAGAGAGAGGAAGGGTGAGTGAGGGGCTGCCCGCCCCCCTTGTTCTGAACTGAGTCCCAGGCCTCTCTCTGAGGACCCTCATCTCTATCTGTCTTGTTTTCTCTCAGTCTCCCTCTCCCCACCCATCCCCTGTCTCTCTCCCTCCCTGGAGACCCCACATTCCTTTGCTTGGCATCACCACCTGGGGCTCCTCCAGCAGGGCCTGTGCAGACTGTGGGTCCCTGACTGACCCACTGGCTCCTCACCTGCCACCAGGATATCCAAGGGGTCACTGGGGGCCGACCACTCAGAGGAGATATTTTGTCCACCGTAGCATCTGTACCGGCCCCTGTGGGAGGGTCTCACAGTGCCCAGGGGGAAGTTGGCCAGAGAGAGTCCAGCCTGGGGCTTCCAGCCAAGGCGCTGGGGGAGGTCATGTGCCCCCTCTCTGGACAGAGCGAATCTGTCATAGCCGCCATCAGAGAGACACTGGAGGGTCAGGTTCTGTCCAGAGGCAACAACATGGCTGTGCTGGGTCAGGAGGGAGGGCTTCCCAGACACACCTGGGAGAAAGAACACCTGTGGATTGCAGGGGCTGATTCCTCCCATAAACCTCCCTTCTCCAGTCCTGCTCCCAAGTCCAACTGTCTCTCACTCTTTGTGCCTCTTCCCCAGGAGCCCCATTCTCCCCTCACCCTACCCACTCACATGGGGCTCCCTGAGAATAAGACCCCTGTCTGGTGCCTCAAAACTTGGTTGGGACCAGGATGGGAATTCCTCACCTGGGACCAGGAGCTCCAGGGGGTCACTGGGTCCTGACCACACCTGGGGGTTTTTACTGTCATAGCCATAGCATCTGAACATCCACCTGTGGCTGGGGGTCACAGGGCCCACAGAGAACAGGGCCTGGGACTGCCTGTTAGGGTTTAGCTGTGAGTCCAGGGTCCAGGAGGGCTGGTGTTCTCCTTCCTTAGTCAGAATGAACCTGTCAAATCCCAGCCATGAGCCACATTGGAGGGTCACGTTCCCTCCTGCGGTCACCACAGGGCTCGGCAGGGCTGAGAGGGAGGGTTTGCTGTAGACTCCTAGGAGAGGAGGAGGCAGCGTGTTAAATGGGGCTCACACCTCCCTCATATCCCTCAGGGCTGGACTGTGAGAGGAGACTCACCCCTGAGAGCAGACCCCTTTCCTGAGTGCAGAGCCTGAGGCTGGGACCCCTGAGTGTCCTCTCACCTGTCACCACCAGATCCAGGGGGCCACTGGGCTCTGACCGTTTTGTGAGTCTGAGATAGTAACAGTGATATCGCCCTGCCGATAGGTGTGTCATGTGTGGGATGGAGAACTCAGCCTTTTCCCCATGCTCCAGTGGGTTCTGTCTTCTCCACGGCTTTGGGCTTCCCTCTTTATCCAGATGGTACTCCTGTGCCTGCAGTGTCCCCTGACACAAGATGGTCACGGGCTTCCCCTGGGGGATCACAGATCCTGGCTCAGCCCAGATGGTGGGTTTGGGGAGGGTCCCTGGGAGGAATCAGAGGCTGGGTCAGAAGATACCCACCACCCCCTGTTCCCCAACTCCCAGCCCCATGACCATCCCAGATGACGCCATCCGTCAGCCCAGAACTCCTGTTCTCTATCCCTTGCTGCTTGGGGGTAGCCTCTTGTCCCCAGTGAGGAGGTGGGACCTGGGACACCTTGGGACAGACTCACCTGCCTGCACTGGGGTCCTCAGGCCCACACTCAGTCCTGGAAGAGAGTTCTCTGTGAGAGATTTGCCCCTGGGTGGTGAGCAGAATCTCTCCTCCCCATGAGATTTCTGCATGCTAGTGTCTCCTGACAGACCAGGGCCTGGCTGTAGGATGGGGTCCCTCCCAATCTAGGCCTTCCCTTCCTCCTCCTCAAATCTCACCAAGGCAGAGCAGGGCCATGAGGGTGGGGGTCATGGTGTCTCCTCCCTCTGGCTCCAGCTGTGCAGATGGAGAAGACTGCAATGCCGGGAGGGACAGACAGAGGCACAGGGTGTGGTAACTGTGAAGCTGGTCCTTCGTCACGGGGTTGGCACATCAGCAGCCCCACAGGAAGGGGAACTGCTCCTCCCCAGGCTGGGGCTGAAGTTGTACCAGGCTCCAGGAGACATTTTGATGAAATGTGGTCTCACCTGACCCTCACTGTCTGCCTGATCTGGACTCATCTCATTGGCGGACAGAACTTCACAGCAATAGATGTGGTGCCTTGCTGAGATGCTCCTTCCAGGTGAGGGTGACCCAGGACATGTCCTTCCCTCTCAGAGCATCCCCCTGGGATCTCCTTCATCCTCAGCCCATCAATCAGAATATCCCTGTGGGGTCCTCACCATGGACAGTGGTCATCCAGGCCCTGGAGATGCTTCAGGGAAGATGCAGGATCCTGCTGCACTGCAGAGCTCAGATCAGCAGAGACACTCGCTCAACATCTAACTCTACGCTTCAGGACCAGGTCATTGTGACAATGAGCACAAAGGAGAAACACAGGGAAATAAGGGAAGGAAACATCAGTCTTCTCCTTACCCCAGAGGGTGGGCTTTCTTTCTATCACAGCCCCCTTCACGGATTTCTCTTTTTTCCTTCAACAGCATCCACCCTCATCTCTCTGGGAACAAACCTCTGAGTCATTCCTCCTTCCTCAGACCCCTTGTTCCCTTGGGCAGAGCTCCCCTCCTCATCCTGTGGTTCTGTCTTCAGTTTCAGGGGTCAGTGACTGGCTTAGCACTCTTGGGGGACACTGTTGAATCTTACTTAAATATTCATTGATCATCCACTGCCCATGTGACCTAGAGCATTAATGTCCAATCTCTGATCCTCAGGTTCCTCGTCTGCAGCATGTTTTCAGGAACCCCACTCCTCAGAGTGGTTGTGGGGTGAGTGGTGCTGGGTTCATGGGAGGGATCAATCAATTTCCAGGCCATGTTAGCACATGAGTGGGTTCGGACATGAAGGGATCATGAGGTTCAACTCCACAGTCAAGTGGATAATTGATGTGCCCACTCAAGAGCTCTTGTGTGCTCCTAATACAGAGAAATGCTACTTACAACATTTCTAAAATATGTAGCCACAGACAAACGCAATAAAGAGGAATGAAAGTTCCCACAATAGAGAGGGAATGACAGAAAAGAATAGAGGACGAAGCTGAGTGGCCCTTAGTGCCCAGGACCATCAAGGGGTCCTATGGAGGATGTCACCTGTGTGGAAACAGAGAGGACTCCCAAGTCCTCACAAGAAGGGAAGGTTCAGAGCTCCAGGTGAAGGTTGGAAGCTGTGGCTTCCCTCCCCTGTGTTCCTGGGTAGGCTCTGGAATATCTGCCTACTGCCCTGAGCCCGTGGTCAGGACCGAGCAACCTCCCGTGTGTGTCCTGAAATAGATTGAATCCAGTATTGTCAGCCATGGGCATCTGCCCCACCTGAGAATGTGAGGCTCTCATTGGACCATCCCTGCAGGACACAACCCTGAGCAGATGCTGAGTTTGAGAGAGTGGACACCATGAGACAGAAACAGCTGCAACGGTCCCCCTTGTCAGCCTGACTCCAAGCATGGCCCTGGGAAACCCTCCCTGGGCGATCAGGGGTGTGAGAGGAGAACCTTCCAACAAGAATGGACAGTCAAGAGTCATCCTAATCATGATGAACATATTATAGACAACGAACTACTGATTAATGGCCATTATCATATGCCAGGAATAGAATCAACAGAAAAATATGAGAGCAATTTTAAATTAAGTGTGTTTAAATATCTGAAATATAAAGGGATAAATGGAATTTTTGGTGCAAGAATATAGATTGTTTTTATAGAATAGGCAACTATTGAAGTGAGTTAGAAATTTTAGAGATGAAAAATCCAGTAGCATTAAGACATTAAAAAAAATTCATCCCCCAAGGACAGCACAGCTGAAGGCCAATTATTAAAGTGGAACAGAATAATGAGGGAATTTTCCAGAATGCAGCACAGAGAGACCAGAAATGGAAATTTAAGACACTCGGGGAATAGAATGAGGACGACCAACGTCACATCTATTGTAAGTTTCAGAGGAAAGATGGGAGCATGATGTCCAGCAACAGCTCAAGAGATAAAGAATTAACTTTTACAGAGATGAGGAAAGACTAAGTGCTGGGAGGCATATATTTAAAATGACGTCTGTGTCTTGACCTTCATGGGGAATGAAGAAAAGGAAGGGTCAGTTAAAAATGTGTATCTTACACTGAATTGTATGCTTTAAAATGGTCTATTTTATATCATGTGAATTTCAACTCAAAAAATTTCGAGGAGGACTGGCCTGGGTCAACATAAAAAGTCCTAAAATTACTTCCTAGAGAAAATGCAGATTATCATCAACAGAATGACAAGCTCTGGGACCAGACTGCCCCACAGCAAAATGATATGCCAAGAGAGATTGGAGAAATACCTTCCAGGAATTAACTGTTTTTGAATAATTTTATTCTGAGCCAAATTATATTTAAGGAACAAAGGAGAAAGGATCAGAGGGGCAAATCTCCAAACAAGTGGAGACTCTGACCCGAATCTCACACGTTATACCCACCACGCGGGGCCGCGTCTCCGTGAGATAAGAAGAGCTTTACGGGATGGATCCTTAACCATCACATGGATTTTCCTCTCCTGTTAGTTGAATCCTACACTTTACCTGAAATAACAAAATGTTCCCAAGTAACTTGATAAAGAGAACGAGAGTGAAAGAAGGCATTTCCAGAGCGGCAAGTTCTTAGATATTTTGCTATTTTCACACCCAGCGAAAGGAATACTGAGTGATGAAATTCAGTTAGGAGAACAACGAACCCAAAGTGGAGACAGTGAGATGCAACAGTGAGGAAAAAAATGGCAAAAAAAACTCCAAAAAATTACACAAACACACACTTGCACACAATGCACACACGAAGAAAGACACACCCACACATGCACACATACACGTGCTCATAAACATGCAGATGTGCACAGGCACACACATATTTACATATATGAGAACTCAGAGTTCAAGTAAAGTGTAAATAGAACCTTGTCTTCTTTTAGGGAAGAGGATAATGAATACTTGCTTAGAAATAAAAATACAAATACACATATTGAAAATGAGAGTAACTACTTAAAATTAGAAATGGAATAACTTCACAAATTCTTGGTGTAATTATGAAACAAAGTTTTTTCTGGCTTTATTATGATATAATTGACAAATGAAAATTGTATATATTTAAGTTGTACAACTTGATACATTGTATCAGAATCTAGTATATATTGTGAAATAATCAGCATAATCAAGGTAAATAACACATCAATCACCAACATTGTTACCATTTTGCCTGTGTGTGTGGTGAGAACACTTCAGATCTATCCCCTAAGCAAATTTCAAGTACGCAATAGAGCACTTTTAACTGTAGTCATGTGACTGTACCTTAGATCTCCAGAACTCATTCAGCTGCATAACTGAAACTTTGTACCCCTTGATCAACATCTCCCCACTTCCCTAGCCCCTTGCAATCACCAGTAAACTCTGTTTCTATGATTTTGACTATTTTGGACTCCAAATGTAAGTGAAATTATGGCATATATCTCTTTGCCTTGCTTATTTCACTTAGCATAATGTCCCCCAGGTTCATCCACATTATCACAAGTAGCAGAACTTCCTTATTTTTTAAGGATGAGTAATATTCCGCTGCATGTATATAAACCACATCTTCTTTATGCGTTCATCCATTGATGGACATTTAGGTTGCTTCCATATCTTGGCTGTTGTGAAGAATGCTGCAATGAACATAGGAGTGTAGATATCTCTCTGAGATCCTAATTTCACGAATTAGGAAATATACCCAGAAGTAGGATTGCTGGATCATATTGTAGTTCTATTTTTAATTTTTTGAGGAACCTCCATACTGTTTTCCAAAATGGCTGTACCAGTTTACATTCCCACCAACAGCACACAAGTGTTCTCTTTTCTCCACGTTTGCCAACACTTGCTATCTCTTGGCTTCTTGAAAATAGCCATTCTAACAGGTGTGAACTGATATCTTGTTGTGGTTTTTCTTTGCATTTCCCTGACGATTAGTGAGTTTGAGCACCTTTTCATACACTAATTGGATGTTTGATTGTCTTCTTTTAAGAAATGCCTATTCAGGTTCTTTGCCTTTTTTTGAGTGTGTGAGGAAAATTGGCCCTGAGCTAACATCTGTTGCCAATCTTTCTCTTTTGCTTGAGGGAGATTGTCCCTGAGCCAACATCTGTGACAATCTTCCTCTATTTTACATGTGGGATGCCACCACAGCATGGATTGATGAGCGGTGTGTAGGTCCACGCCCATGATCCAAACCCATAAACCCCAGGCTGTCTAAGTATAGACACGAACTTAACCACTACACTACCGGGCTGACCTCCTCTTAACCCGTTTTTTCCCTGGGTTATTATTACGACATTTGTATTCAGTCGCATGAGTTCTTTATATATTTTGAAAATTAATTCCTTATTAGATGTATGGTTTGCAATATTTTCTCCCATTCTGTAAGTTGCCTTTTCACTCTGTTGATTGTTTCCTTTGCTGTGCAGAAAGATTTTAGTTTGGTGCAATCCTGCTTGTCTATTTTTCTTTTGTTACCTGTGCTTTTGGCGTCACATCCAAAAAAATATCATTGCTCAAACTGATGTAAGAATGTTTTCACCTTTGTTTTCTTCCAGTTGTTTTATTGTTTCAGATCTTATATTTAAATCTGTGGAAATTGATAAAAGAAATCTTAACTAAGTTGATGTCAGGAGTCCTGTAGGGGGAGCTCTCAGTCCTATCACACATCCTCAGTTACACCAAACAGGAAGAGACAGAAGCTTGCATCTTCCACAGGAAGTAGAACTACTTTACCACTGAAGGAAGATTTCTCTTGTGGCCTCTGAGAAAGGCTTCAGCTCAGCCAATGACACGTCATTGCCATCTTGAACTTTTACTTTTCCCTAAAGACTTCATTTAGAACAACCTCTCCCTACTCCTCCTTTTTTCTCCATAAAAGCAGCTCCCTTCCTTTGTTTTCTCCATTTGCCTGTGGTTTGCCACAGCATGCACATCTTGAATTGCAATTCTTTTGGCTATTCTTGAATAAACTTATTTTGAGGATAAAATAACAAGTGAATTTGCTTTTTAATTTGACAAATCTTTAATCCATTTTGAGTTGATTTTTGTGTATGGTGTGAGCTGAGGGTCCAAATTCTTTCCTCTGCATGTGAGTATCTAGATTACCCAATGCCATTTATGCAAGAGACTATCCTTTCCCAATTGTATGTTCTTGGAACCCTGTGGAAAATTAGTTCACCTGAAATAATTAAGGTAATTATTTTGAATAATTTTTGAGGCAAGTCATAGATCTTTTCTTTATGGTCGGTTAAAGGAGATTTATTTCTTTCCTCTGATCCTGTCATATTTCCCTTATTCTTCATGTTTCTTGTAGCTTTGCTTTGGTATCTGTCCACTGGAAGAAGCAACCACATCTTCCAGTCTTTACGGTCTGGTTCTGTCAGAGGGAGACCACCAATCAGCCCCGTTACAGCTTCTGGGAGCCTCTCACACGTTATCTGTGGATGTGCAACATCGACGCCTCTCCCTCCCTCTTAGGGGAGCAGTCTCAGGGCTGTACCTGCACTGAGAGCCCCTTTCCTCTGTTCTTGGCTGCCCAGGTGTGCCTGCCACCTCCTTCTCTGAGTGAGGAGGGACACCAGGAGGTCTCTGGGGCAACGCCCTCAGACGTGGCTTCATCTATCCTTTTCTCCCAGTGGAGCTGATCTCTCAGCGGCTTGGGGGATGGGTGACATGGGAAAAGTGAAACTGGACATTTTATCTATTTCTAAAGCTTTTTTTTTTTTTTTTTGATTTTATGCTTGTCTAAGGTTTGGCAACTTATTAACTGTATGCTGGACTTCTCATAAAGATATTTTGGCCCCAATATTGGTGTTTTATCAGTGTTTCTATGGGGGGACAAGGGCTTGGACTTCCTATTCTGCCATCCTGCTGACATCACTGGAATAAAATATTGATTAAAGTTTCTAGAATGCATCACAGTGAGACCAGAAATCGCAAAATAGGAAAGGTGTTAAATATACACAGGAAATAGAATGAGAAGAGTGAACAGACATCTATCACAGTTTCAGGATAAAAGAAATGAGAATGGTGTTAGGCAAACTTGAAGAGAGAGTGGTTGAAATTTTTGCAGAAGTGAAGAAAGAACATGGATTTAAAATGCATGAATTTATAAATGAAAATCATATCTTGGCCCTGGTAAAGACTATTGATAATATATTTTTAAATAATTCTAAAATTACTAGAGAAAATGCAAGTGACCATCAAATGAATGATGAGCTCATTGGGACTGGATTTGTCAAGAGCAAAAACAGGTGATGGAAAGTACTGGAGAAATTCCTTCAAGGTGTTAATTGTGAGTACAGAGTCCTATACTGAGCCTAGTCATTATTAATGGGGAAGATGAACCATCAGCAGTGGAGAAATCCTTAAACACATAGAGACTCAAGGAATATCTGACATACTGGGACTCATGTCTCACCCATTAAGCCCACCACATCAGGCTGCGTCTTTATGAGTAATAAGGAGGGCGTTGGTGGACAGATCTCTTGAATACCAGATGTTTTTCACTCTAACAAGGTGAGTCTTCTCCTTCACCAAATACTGTGGTAGAGAGAGAGAATATTAATATGAATCAGGCATTGTTGAGATACAAGGATGTAGATATTTTTCTATCTACACCCTTTCTGATAGGAATACTGAATGATGCAATTTGGAAAGAATAATGAATCCAAAATGGAGAAAATGAGGTGGTACTGAGAACAAAAGAAATTGACAGCACATAGAAATATCAGTAAGCATTTGATATGTATATATATCCAGGCATATTTGCAAGTGCATATAATTCTGTCAATCATCTGAATGAACAAGGAAGTGGATTCTCCTCTCTAGAGCCTCCAGAAAGGAATTCAGCTGTGTCAGCACCTTGATTTTAGCCTGGTGAGACCCATTCACAATTCTGACCTACAGAGCTGTGAGATGATAAATTTGGTTTAAGCTGCTAAATTTGTGGTAATTTGTTATGGAAATAACAGAAAACTAATACAAACAGAAAAATATTTTTAAGACATCAAGAATTGGTATTTTATACACATGTAAATACCAAAATATATATATTTTTTCGAGAGGATGATTAGCCCTGAGCTAACATCCGTTGTCAATACCCTTCTTTTTGGTGAGGAAGACTGGCTCTAGGCTGACATCTGTGCCCATTTTCCTCTACTTTATATGTGGGACGCCTGCCAAGACATGGTTTGATAACCGGTGTGTAGGTCCGTGCCGAGCATCTGAACCTGCAAACCCTGGGCTGCTGAAGTGGAGCATGCAAATTTAACCACTACACCCAGGGGATCTGGTGTTTTATGTTTTTAAATCAACTATCTACTAAGAAACAATACAATTATGAACTTTTGCTCAACCAATCATGTATCCTTGAAACATACAAAACATAAATTGGTACATAATGAAGGATTTGAACAAACATTTATTAGAAAAATATATACTATCTGATAGATTAAGCAGGAAAAAATTTACGAGAGTTGAATCAATCAAATGTTCAATCTGATGTGCGCACATGATGAAGTTTTTGATTTTGTATTTAGTATGCATAATTTTACAGACACATTTCTGTGACATACATATTACAACAAAGTGGGAATGCTCATTATTTAAGTCACATATTGAACAGAAATTATTGATTTCTTACTAGACAACAAAGTATCTATGTTTCTCCAAACTGTTATCATGCATATCATGTTTCCTGATTAGAGTGCAATTAAATGAGCATCAACAATAAGAAAACATTAAGAAAAAAAACCAATACTTTGGGAACCAAATAAAATCCGAAATATTTATGGGTTATAGAATCACACATAATTGAATTTACAAAATATTAATGAAAAAGGGTCAATGAAACTACAACATATCAAAGCTTGTAAGATGTACGGAGGAAGAGCAAGAGAGGAAGAAAGAGAGAACATAAATTACTGATACCAAGAATAAGAGGGGCATCACTACCAATCCTACAGACATTAAAAGGATAATAAAGAAATACTATGAACAAGTTTATGCCAAGAAATTTTACAGCTTAGGTAATGAGGATGCCCAAGGTGCCTCAGCTGAGAAACACTCAGATGTAGACTCATCAGGAGAGACATCTCTGAAAAGTTCTTGTATGTCATGAAACCACCCACTAGACTTCTTTCCCAGCACCTTCATGGCTAAGTCATCATGATATTTCTTCACAAGGACTGTCATAGCCTCCCACCAGGCTCATGGCTTCCACTCTTTCCCTTTAAATAAATTCTGTTCACACCTACCAATTTGTTCCTTCTAAAATATCATGCACATATGCCGCTTTTCTGATATATATATACTTTAATGGCTTCCCATTTTAGACTGAATAAAATCCAAGCTCCTCATCATTGCTTATCCACATTTACCTAATGTGACTCCTGTCTACCTCTCTCAACTCCACCTCACCCAGCACATGTCAGGCTCACTGGTGGTTTGAACCCATCAAGCTCATTGCCATGTTGGATTCATGGCACTCATGGTTCCATCTGTGGAGAATATCTTTAGACTAATCTTCTCAGGACTCGCTTTCCTTGTCATTAGATTATACCTGAAATGTCACCATCAGTAGGGTCTTGCCTATCATTCACTCTAAATTATCCACTTAAGCTTTCTCTTTCACATGACCCTATCTCAAGTTGTATGAATTAATGAGTCTTAATGAATTTTCATTCATTTATTCATCATAATTTTTCTCCTCCCTTCACACATGTCTGGAATATGATACACACAAGACTGGATCTTTTTCCTTGATATCTGTTGGATATTCAGCTAATTGAATATTAACAGATGGAAAGTATACATTTAAAGTGTTCCCATAAATCCCTCCATCCCGCATCATCCTCGCAGACCCTGATGGAAGGAGGATAAACATCTCTCCTGGGCATGGAGTCAGGGTCCCTGTGACCCCTTTATCCCTATTAGAAAAGACCTTGTCCCAGAACATGAGACCCTAAATGCCCTTTCTGATTACCATACTGACCACAGTCTCAAATGCTGATGGAGAATTTGGAGATCAGATGGGGACGCTGACTAACCCAATGTTACAGAGCTGGGAGTTGGCAGAGGCAACACTCACGCAAGAGCCTTCTGGTTCCCAGGGCTTCATAGATTAAATTAAGAGACCTCTTGGTTCGCCTTTTGTAGTGCTTGGTGATTTGGGTGACAGGCAAGTACTTGTAGGAATTCCTGAGGAAAAGGACAATGAATGATGAGCCAGTGTCCTTCCTCGCTCACTCAAGTAGGACTATTCCTTCTGGAAGGTTGGCCCTCTGTCCACCCCTCACTCTGCCATCCCCCTAAGGACTGATGGAGACCTTCTGGTCCCTCCACCTGATTGCTGTGAGCAGATGCTTCCTCCCTGAGATGTGATAGTGGAAAGAGGCATTTGAATATGTCTGGTGATAAAAGACAGCTATGATCAGGAGACATTACGTCCCCTCAGGTGATAAATATCTATGTTCCTCAACTGGGAAGTTACGTGTGTGTCAGAGGGGCTTCTGGGAAACAAATAAGGGTGAGGACCTGAGGCAACCTCTGATCTTTCCAAACTTATTCAATTGTTCCTCCACCTGGATCTGCCCTGACCCCTTTCTTCTTTCTCCTGCATATGTAAGACCCCAATGTGCGCATCCACATAGGAGGTGAGGGAGGATTTGGAAGTGCCCTGACTACCATCCTCTCTTTTCCTTTCCATATTTCTCCTTGCTTCCATTTCTCCAGAATCCCTAAGATTTACCTGTCCTCAACAGGGTGCCCTTCACCCATAGCTCCATGATTTAGTGTATAATAAGACATGGGACAGGATGAGGTTCCTCATCTGTGACAGAAAGTTGCGGTGGGTCACTTGATTCTGACCACACACAGGGTGAATGATTGAAAGAACCATAGTATGTATAGGTCCCACCATGGGCTGGGTTGCAGAGCCCGGAGGAAAGATGGTCTGGAATGCACCATTGTGGCTCTGCCCTCCAGTGAGCCAGTGTTCATGGGCCGCCTCTCCCTGGATAGATGGTCCTTGTCAAAGAGTTCTCAGACTCACAGAACAAGGTCAGCTTCTCTCCTGACATTAGCAGGGGCTAACCCGAGCAGAGAGAGAAGGCTTCTTGTGTATTCCTAGCAGAAAAAGAGACCTTTTCTGAGAAAACAAGTCTTATCACACTGTCCTCAGTCATGACAAAGCGTTCTCTGTCCCCGTTCTGGGGTGCCCACTCTGTGTGTCTTCTAGCGCCTCTTAACCACACCTTTATCTGGGCAGTGCTGAACGATTGTGTTTGTGTGTGTTTGTGTGTATGTGTATTTTTAGGAGACTACTTTTCCCTGATTCTCTATTGCTTTCTGACTCTATCTCTGTGTCTTACTGCTCCTAGAAGCCATAAGAGATGTGTGGTTCTCTCCAAAAATACAACCAAAAAGCCACTTCGAGGATCCTCATAAAACATGTTATTGGCCTCAGACTCCTTGACACAGAACAAAGAAATGGGTAAAAAGTGTCAGAAATCTCTTTAGGATCTGCAGGAACCTCGTTACGCAGGGAGTGGCCAGCATCGCCCTGCACCCCAAGGTGTGGGGAGTTACCACCAGGTGGTTAAGGTTGGAGGTGACCACTCCTCCCTCTTGTGCAGGACAACATATTAAACAATGTTGTAATCAATACCTCAGGGTCCCAGTCTCTATTCAGATCACTCAAGGCCTGGCTGCAGGGCTGTCTGCTGAGTCACTGAGTCCTCACAGCAGAGGCAGGGGCTATGGAGTTAAAAGGGGAACCAATTCCCACTCTCATTCTGTGCCTGAGCTGGGAACAGCCCTCATCCCTGGGCTCAGGAGTCTTTCTTGGTCCATCTGTCTCATCCTCTGTTGCTGTCTAATCTTTTTTCTCTTTGGTTTATAACAGATTCATGTTCCTTCTCCTCTTTTCTCCCCACCTACCACTGCTCTCTCCGCTGTGTTTGTTTTTACCTCCGTATGTCTGTCTTTCTCCTCCTGTGCTAACATTGTACTCAACACCACAACAACCATGAGGCACCAGGGCACAAAGAGAACAGGGGCTGGGTTGGCCACACTCCCCTGTGATCACTATATCCAGGGGGTCACTGGGGGCCAAATACTCATGGGAAGAGTGACTGAGAGAGCCATAGCATCTGTAGGTCCTGCATGGGTAGACGTCATAGGGCCCATGGAGAAAGATCTTGGGTGTACCCACCAGGAAGCTCCTCTGCAAATTGCTGAGAATGCCTTGTGTCCTTTTCTTGAGAAGGGTGAATGTGTCAAATGCCAGTTCTGAGTGACAGCGCAGGGTCACAGTCCCTCCTGAATGCACAAGAAGTCTTGGTGGACTAAGATGGAGGGTTTCTGAGCACACCTGGGAAGAAACAGAGTGTGAGTTTCCATGTGCACCTTCCTCATCCTTCTCCTGATAGTTTCAGAGTGATTTCTACCTCCCTCAAGCCCAAAGCTGTCAGTTCCTTCCTATGCCTTTCTCACTGCATTTTCTCTGAGCCTCATTCTCCATCCTCTCCCTCGTGACTTTTATAGCCTGGATCTCACTGCCTCACCTCCATCTGCTTTTCTGTCTCTCTTGGCTAAAGGCTCCCAACCTCCTCTGTGTTGGTTCTAAGCTCTGTGACCTTTAGATCCACTCCCCACTCTCAGTGCTCCACTCGGATATGGACTCTGGGTAGGGCCATCTGGACACAGGGTGGACATCGGTTTGGCTGGACTTCTACCTGTGACCATGATCTCCAGGCAGTCACAGTGTCCTGACCACACAAAGAGGATGTGTTGTGAGTTCTAAAACATCCACAGATCCCTGCATGTGCTGTGGTCACAGGGCTCATGGTGAAATTGTTCACGAAAAAACCTCTTTGGAGCTCAGTAACGTGGGTTCTATCTATTTTTAATATTTTAATTATTTCAAACAGAAGACAGAAATGACACTTAAGAGACACAGTTCCCCCTAGGGGAACCACAGGGCTTGACCAGGCTGATGGGGGGGCTTGTCATGTCCACCTGGGAGAGAAGGAGGCACAACCTTAGAGAGGAAAATGGGGAGCATCCTCCTCCCCTCGCTGTCCTCAGGAGGATTTTTCTCCTTTACTTTCTTCCAAAATTTCTCCACAAAACTGGAATCCCGAATGCCCAGGGAGACCTGATGTGGTGCCAGGAACACAGCCTACCCCTGCATGGGCATGACAAGTCTTCTTCCCAGAACAAGAATTTTGGTTAGAAGGTTGATAAAATGTGGAACAAAGATTCTGTTAAAATTTCTCCACAAGAAAAAAAAGTATGTGCTCATGAGAAGGGTGAAAACTAAAGAATTCAAGCAAAATAAGAAAAAAATATGAAACTTATTGAAAAGTACAATTTCCTCCACCAGGATGTGGCACAAGGTCTATGAAGACACTGCCTGCGGAACAGTCCCTTCTCAGACTCTGGCAGCAGGAATGCCCTTTGTCTCAGCATCATGGATGGGCTGGAGAATCTAAGTTAGTTCTTGGTCCTCAGAGGGTTCTGTGTAGCCCAACATTGGTCCTTCCTTCCTCATGGAGATTATTCTAACCCATCACCAGAGACTCCAGATTTTCAACGTCACAGTCTCCCTCAGGAGATTGGTTTGCTCCACGGAGGGTGTCTAGAGAGGCTTTCTAGGACAAAATCAGAGCTTGGGTATACTAGATAGTCCCATTTCTTGTGCTCCCATGTGATCCCTGTCCAGCCCTCCTGAGTCATCTGTATCACCCACTCCTGTGCTCTATTCCTCTTGCTTAGGACAACTGTTTGTATCTGGCCAAAACAGCCACCTGAGACTGGGGGAGGACTCATCCACAGGTGCACAGATCCTCTGGATCAGACAGGATCCTGGAAGGAAAACCACATCAGAGATGATTTGTCCCATATGAAGTCCACCCTCCTAGGAATGGTGCTTACCTTTGATATTAGCCTTGGCAGGTCAGCCTGGGCTCAGACAGCAGGTGAACTCAGCTTCCCACAAGCTCCTCCCTCCAGCCCTGGGCTGTGAAGAGCAGACGTCTTCAGGACAGGGTTTTCCACCATAACCCTCTCATCCCTTCCCTCCAAGACTTACCAAGACAAAGGAGGCTGATGAATTTGGGGTACATGGTGCTACTCCTGTTGAACAGGGATCAGGAGCTGAGAAAAACTGGAAAATGAACAGAATGTGGTTCCCATGGCCTCAACTTCACAGTTTGCAGAGTTTAGAGGTGCCCCACCACACGGGAAGATAACTAGCTTCTTCGAACCCTAAATATGGGTGGTGCTGTGGAAAAATACAGACAATGTTCATGGTTCCAATACAGCCTCTAATGAAGGCCTGACTTCAATTCTATCACGGATCAATCCCTCATGTGAAAATTTCAAATTTAATACTCTTTTCTTTTTTTTTTTCAAAGAGGGTTTCTTTGTTTATTCATTTATTTTTGTGTGAGGAAGGTCGGCCCTGAGTTAACATCCATGCCAATCCTCCTCTTTTTGCTGAGGAAGATTGGCCCTGGGCTAACCCATCTGTGCCCATCTTCCTCTACTTTATATGGGACGCCGCCACAGCATTGCTTGACAAGTGGTGCGTGTGTGCTTGCCCAGGATCCGAACCTGCAAACCCCAGCTCGCCAAAGCAGAATGCATGCACTTAAAATCTGCGCCACCGGGCTGGCCCCAAATTTAATTTTCTTACCTCTAAAGTAATATAAAGATATTTAATACCTCTTGCTGCCTTTTTTGAGACATATCCATGAATCAATCTATAATATGGAACATCCTTCTGCCAAATTAACATACATTTACTGTTAATTTTATAAAATGTTTTTAGATAAAAACACTTATTCTACTATTTTTAAAGCTGTATTAATTGCAAATTGAGTAACATTTGAAAATTTAAAAATTTTCCCACCAAGCATCAGGCAAACTGATTCTGCATTTTTAGCACAGAACAGAAAATGCAAATTCTGGCTATTAAATTTCTGTGTAAAATTTATCTTGACTCACGAGTCAAAACTCAGAAATCTCTCTCACTTCCAAACAACTCAGGGAACATATGTACAGTCACGTGCCGCATAATGACGTTTGGGTCAACGATGGACCCCACATACGATGGTGATCCCACAAGTTTAGTACCATATAGCCTAGGTGTGTAGTAGGCTACACCATCTAGGTTTGTGTAAGTCACTCTGTGATGTTCACACAATGATGAAATCTCCTGGGCCGGCCCCGTGGCTTAGCGGTTAAGTGCGTGCGCTCCGATGCTGGCGGCCCGGGTTCGGATCCCGGGTGTGCACCGAGGCACTGCTTCTCCTGCCAG
>JABWHU010001658.1:5617114-5640966 GCA_014189135.1 Dicerorhinus sumatrensis harrissoni
AAAAAAAGAAAGAAATCTCCTAATGATGCATTTCTCTGAATATAGGCTCGTCATTAAGCCATGCACAGCTCTATAAACACATTCATATATGAAATACGAATGCATACATATATATATATGTATATATGATGCTGAAGGTACTCTATAATAGCCAAATAATAGTCTCAGAGAAATTATTTCAAGGAAAAAAGTGTGAAATTACCACCAAACCCGAAACCAGGGTATTTACAATAATAATATCAACACGTGTGGTCTCCCATCCATCCCTGAACTTCTCATAATGTGACATAACCACCATTCTGGATCTTATGTTCACCTCTTCTGTGCTATTTTGTAGCTATGCAGTGCAACTTTGTGTGTATACTTACCCACACTGTGTTGTGCACTTAACATTTTGTTAAGAGGATAGATCTCAAGTGTCCTTAAGGTAATAAAATAATTTAAAACAAATCAGGAATATGTAATAAAATGGTATAGATCTGCCTTCTAGAAATGATGGGTTTGGGGGATGATCCATAAAGTAACCTTATAATTAACAAGTAAATAATTACATATTAAGTACTGCGTTAGGAAGTACACCCCATGGAGCTCTGACAGGAGATGACAGGAGAGGAAAACTCGTCTAGGACATGATGGAAGACCTTGGTTGGATGAGATGACATTTGAGGAGAGAGCTGAAGGTTGAGAGGGACTTCCTACCTCAGGCAAATGAGAGAGAGATAGAGAATTCCAGGAGGAGGCGATAGCACGTGGAAGGAACCTTTGCACTGCATTTGGGAATTCCATTCAACATTCTTGATCTATCAATGTGCCTGCTCGGTGGATTCTTCTGTAAACTGGCTGTAACATCTTTCAAGTTCTTGTATTAATAATGAGTTAAATAAACATGCTAACTTGTGTTTATTTTATATCTGTATGACGGTAACAATTTTACCTTTAAAAAATATATTTTACCAAAATATATTTCAGAAAAGGAATGTTGGCTGTAAGTTATGCGTGTCTGTGTCTTAACTTGCTCCTCTCAGCAGCAGAAAAATGCAGTAACACGTGCAGTGTTGCACGTACTGCAGAGCTCAGAGCAGCAGACACACCTTTATCATCTAACTGTACAGGTCAAGTTCAGCTTCACTGTGACAATTAGCACAAAGGAGAAAAACAGGGAAATGTGGGGAGAAAACATGACTCTTCTCTTGGCCTCAGATTGTGAGTTTTCTTTATACCAAACATTCTGCTTCATGGAGTTCCTTTGAATATTGCAACACCATCCAGCCCAGCTTCCTGGAAATAAACCTCTGAGTAATTTCCTTCACCTCAGTGCCTCTTGTTTCGTTTTTCAGATATCTCCTCCTCAACCTATGCTCCTGCCTTCCAGCTTTAGGGTTCAGTGAGTTGGGTTAGAGCTCTGAATTTAAGGGAAAGCTGACTTTTACTTAAATATTCATCCATCGTCCACTGCCTGTGTGACTTCAGGTAGTAAAGTCCAATCTCTTTGCATCTGTTTCCAAATTTGGAGCAATTTATAATGAACCTCACTGCTCAGAGTTGGTATGGGAGTCAGTGTTGCCCGCTTCATGGGCGAGGCTCAATCTGTGTTAATTTCCAGACCAGATTAAGACACATAGGTGTTGGTACATGAGAGGATCATGGTGCCCAACTCCACAGTCAAGTTGGATGACTGGTGTGCCCACTCATGAGCCCTAGCCGGCTCCTAAACACTGAGCAATGCTATTTATAATAGTTCTGAAATATGTAGCCACAGCCAAATGCAGAATAGGAGAAATGAAGGTTCTCAACATCGAAAGGGAACCACGACAGATAAATGACACCAAAGCTGAGTGGCCATTGGTGTCCAGGAGGAGCAAGGGGTAATTAGAGAGGGGGTTTCCACTTCTGTGTGGACACAGGACAGGACTGCCAGGATCCTCACAGGCAAGGAAGGAATCAGGGCTCTGGAGGGAGTCTGGAATATGTGTTGCCCCCTCCCCAGTTTTTGTGGATGGCACTGGGATATTTCTGCCCACTGGCCTCAGCCCATGGTCAGCATTAAACCACTTCTCCTGCATATGCATGAACCAGATTCACTGCAGTATAGGCAGACATGGACCCCTGTCCCATGTGTCACTGTGAGGCTTGCATTGGACTCATCCTTGCCGGACACAACCCTGAGTTTGGGAGAGTGGGTGCCACAGGGCAGAAGCAACTGCAATAATCCCCCTCACCATGCCTGACTCCCAGCACAGCCCTGGGAGAAAATCTCTACAGAAAATAAGATATTTGGAAAGTCTTCCAATAAACATGGGCAGCAAAGAGGAGTCCTAATAATGGTGGGCAGTGCTACAAAGACAATCTACAGACTCATGAATGGGGGTTATCAAATCCGTGGGAACAGAATGGCAGGCAAACAGGAGACTTACTTAAATTAAGCATGTGTTTACATATCTGAAAATTTAAGATGAATTTGAATGAATTTTTGAGGCAAGAATATGGATATGCTATAGAAGAAGCCATTCAGCCACTCTATGTCTTCTAATAATCCATTTACATTGAAGGCAGTTATTGGTATTTAAGGACTTACTACTGCCATTACATTGGTTGTTTTCTGACTGTTTTGTAGTTTTCTGTTTCTTTTTTACTCACATGAGGTGATAGCAAGGTCAGAGAGAGCATATTCACAGAATGTCATCTATGAGAACTTCTGACATAGAAATCCCACAAGAAAAAAGCCACTTTTCCCCTGTGCACTTTCTCCAATTCCCCCTCACTGGGGACAAAGATGAGACCAGGCTTCCCAATTATGGTTCAAACTGGAACCAAGACCTTGTGTGATCACCACACTAATGCTTGATGGGTCTGAACCCGATCTCTGAAATAACCCCCATGTCTGCACTGGTGGACTCCATTCTAATTCAGATTCATGGGACATGAAGGGTTCTGAAATTCACATGAACCAATTTTAAACCATTGATTATGTATCCTGTGATATTGGGACAAGCGTTTGTTCAGAGACCCAGTTTCTCACCTGGGAAGTAGCTCATTGTCTGTTTGGACTTAAATGAGGCTCACCAGACAGATGGTGATCATACTTTCAGGGAACCTCAATGCCAATACATGAAGTATTTGCTATAAGAGATCAAGAGCAACTTCGGTTGATATTCAGTGTCAAGTGAAGGCTATGGGTTTCTCCATCCTACTTCAATCCCACCTCACTAAATTGTATGGAAAGTAAATATAGCTTATTAATATAAATGTATTATTTACTAGTAATAACAAATGGACTTATGAGTCAACAAATGGAAGTCAAGAAGAACATTGTCAGTATTCCAGATGGTGGTTTCCATCTTGAATAAACCTTTGAAATTTCTTTATTGTTTACCACCATCATGGTTTCTATGGGATTCTTTTCCTTCCTTTATTTATAGAGATAATTTTGCCTTTCTAAATAATAAATGTTGTCTCCTTTTGAACAGAATTTATGTAAATGAATGATCCTCCACTTATGTGTCATAAAATTTTCCTCATTTATTCACTGTCTTGTTTGAAAATTGATCTGTATTACCGTTTGTTGTTGTTTTCTGCATTCAGATATTTTATTATTTTTTATTTAGGCATACTTCACATATAACATTATTAACTATGTGTAGTTTTAGGTTGTGCATTTTATTGCCATATAATATCCCATTGCATATGTGTAACACAGATATTCATTATTTGTGAGATTTGTTTCTTTGGTTTGTGTCTAAAATGAACGATGCCTCTGTCAATATCAACATTATCATAAATATAGTATTGTTTACATGCCTGCATTTTACTCCTGGGTGTATGTATATGTACAATTATCAGTTAAAAGGAAAAAACACACAGCTCCTCCTTTTAACTGATAATTATCTACTCCCCAAATTGTCTGGAGATAATTGATATCTACCATCAAAAATGACTAAAGCAATTTTTTCTCCTTCCATAAATGTATTGAGATTCTAGGTACTCAGTATTTTCTGACACAATTGATTTTGCCATTTTTTGTCTCTAAAATGAATGTACTGGGGTTTTGACAACACAATTTTATTGACATGGTATTGTGGGGACCTTCTGGAGAAGGAGAGAACAAGACAAGTTAGGGTTAGCACATGTGTGGTCAGGGGCTAGCATCCTTGACCAAGAAGAGGTTGAACTAGTCTAAGAACTGTGAGGAATCAGGGAACACTGCACCCTGCAAATATTTCTGGATTTTATCTTTCATCAGCAGGAAAATTTTCAGGAATGGCATGTATTACCAGATTGCTGTGTTAAGAAGAACACCACTGGGTAGGGACTGCTCTGCAGGAGGACGATATTGATATAAACAGTGGTAAAACTCCATCATTAATCCAACCAATAGGTGATGAGTCAATCAGTAGTCTAAGCGATTTATGAGGATTTATCATTTAACATTTACACAAATCCTACAGCAAAAATACATTCACAGTTGAGTAGGATGAGGCAGGAAGAGTCTTTGTCATTATGATCTAGAAGCTTTGGGAAGGAGACTTCTGTGTTCAAATTGGCTCCAGGATCCACCCATGAGAAGACACAAATGTGGTAATTACTCAGGTTGTGTGCGTGTCTGGGGAGGGGAGGTGGTCAACTGGGATGAGTTTGTGTTGTAGGGAGGAGCCAGGAGCTGGGGCTGGAGAGTTTAGCTCAGCCAGATCATTAACCTGACTCATTGTCATATCAGATAGTTGGAATTTACTAGAAGAAAGGAGGAGAGCTGTGGAGTGGATTTGTGCAGAGTAGGGTCAGTGAGAGATAAGTTTGGAGCCATCAGAATAGAACACTTCATCAGGGAGTGAGGGCCTGGGGTAGTTGGAAGTGAGGAGGCTGATGGGGTGGCACCAACAAGACGTCTTGAGTCTTCAACTGAGCTTGTCTGTGGTGATGGACCAGGGTCATGGAAAGAAGGACTCAGGGGTAGAACTGTTGAATTTGTTTTTGTATGTGAAGTGGAAGACAGTGAAGAATTGAGGGCTCTTCCACTATCTGCCTTGCTTGGCCAAAGGAGCCAACGGAGTTGTCACAGGATGGGTGACCCCAAGAGGAGGAGGAGGCTTGGGGAGATGTTTGTAATACTGTCAACTGACTCACAGAGGTACCACCACCTCCCTCCTGGCCTGGGTCTGTGGTTTTGTTTCTCCCAAGAACTTCCTCTCTGTGACTTCCTTGTTTCCGTAAGCAGCATCACCTTCCCTTCATCACTCTCCATCAAAACCTCTGAGTCATTTCTGCCCACTCACCACCTCTTGTCCCCCAGACTATAACTCTTCATCTGATACTGTGGATTGTATCTCCATGCTTTTATCAGATGCACTAGTTGGGAACAATCCACAGGTTTGTTGTTGTTTTCCATTTTTCAGTTAATGGTCATTTAGACTATTGTCACTTTTTGTCTATTGTGAACAGTTCTGCTATGAACACACTTGCATGTGTTTGTTCTAATACCTGTTTGCAATTTTTTCTCTTCTTTTCTTTATGTGGCAAGAGCGCTTAACATGAGAACTACTGTCTTTACAAATTTGCATCCACAAATTGTATGATAGATCAGGCACAAAAGTGTATGGTAGATCTCTAGAACTTGTTAACCTTGCATACAGGAAACTTAAACCTAGAAGGGGATTTCTCGGACATATAGTAATTCCGGGTCTAAGTTTTTTTTTTTTTCTTTTTTTTGTGTGTGTGTGTGAGGAAGATTAGCCCTGAGCTAACATCCAATGCCAATCCTCCTCTTTTTTGCTGAGGAAGACTGGTGCTGGGCTAACATCCGTGCTCACCTTCCTCTACTTTACATGGGATGCCACCACAGCATGGCTTGACACACGGTGCGTCGGTGTGCGCCCTGGGTCTGAACCTGCGAACCCCAGGCCACTGCAGTGGAGCGCCCGCACTTAACCGCTACACCACCGGCCGGCCCCCCAGGTCTAAGTTTTTAAGGAACTGCCAAACTGCTTTCCACAGTGGCTGAACCATTTCACAATCCTGCCAGCAATGTATGTGGGTTCAGATTTCTCTACCTTCTCATCAACACTTGCTATTTTTTCAAATTATGTCCAATATAGTGGGTGGGAAGTGGTAAATCATTGTAGTTTTACCTGCATTTTCCTAATTACTAGTGAGCTGACCATCTTTCATATGCTTGCTATGCATTTGTACATCTTTGTAGAAATTTCTATTCAAATAATTGGACTATTTTTTAATTGAGTCATTGTTTTTGGTTGTTGGGTTAAAAGCATTCTTTATACCTTTATAAAGAATGCTAGATACTAGACCCTGGATACTGGATACTAGACTCCTATTAGATATTTGATTTGAAAATACCCTTTCCAATTTTGTAGGTTGTCTTTTACACTCTTGATATACATTTTAAAATTTTGTGATACTCAATTAATCTAATTTTTTCTCTGCTGCTTGTCCTTTAGTGTCATATCTGAAGAACTATTACCAAGTCAAAGGTTATGGAGATTGACTATGCTTTTCTCTAATTGTTTTATAATTTTAGCTCCTATATTGAACTATTTTGAGATAATTTTTGCATAAGATGTCTGTAAGGGTCCAGCTTCCTTCTTTTGTGTGTATATATCCAGTTTTCTCAACACAATTTGTTGAAGAGACTATCCTTTCCCCTTTGAGTGGTCTTGGCACCTTCGTCAAAAGTAAATTGCTCATACGTATAGGTTAATTTCTATTATTTTTGTGTGTGTGTGTGTGTGTGAGGAAGATCAGCCCTGAGCTAACATCTGTGATAATCCTCCTCTTTTTGCTGAAGAAGACTGGCCCTGAGCTAACATCTATTGCCAATCCTCCTCCTTTTTTTCTCCCCAAAGCCCCAGTAGATAGTCGTACGTCATAGTTGCACATGCTTCTAATTGCAGTATGGGGGACGCATCCTCAGCATGGCCGGAGAAGCGGTGCATCGGTGCGTGCCTGGGCTCCGAACCCGGGCCGCCAGTAGCGGATCGCAAGCATTTAACCGCTAAGCCACGGGGCCAGCCCGGTATAGGTTAATTTCTCAACCTTCAATTTTATTTCAATCAAATATATATCTGTCTTCATGCAAACACCACACTGTTTTGATTCCTGGGGAATTTAGGTAACTTTGAAAGCAGGAAGTGTGAGTTCTTCAACTTTGTTCTTCTTTGTTAAGATTTTTTTGGCTATTGTGGGTCTTTTGCATACCATGAATTAGAGAAATAGATTTTTCTTTTCTGCAGAAGCGGCCTTTGTGATTTTGAAAGGGAATGAATTGATTTAGTAGATTGTCTTAGAGAGTATTGTCATCTTTACAATGTTAAGTCTTCCAAGCCATGATCCTGGAAGGTCTTTCTATTGATTTAGGTCTCGGCAAATTTCCTTCAGCATATTAAAAAAAGGAAAACTACAGTGTATAAATATTGCACTTCTTCAGATAAATTCATTCCTAGGTATGTTTTCTTTGGATATTGTTAGGAGTTGAATTGTGTCACCTAAAATGATATGTTGATGTCTTCAGGGCCAGTAACAGTGAATGTGACTTTTTTTGGAAATAGGACGTTCGCAGATGTAATCTCACCTTGCAGTAGAAGATGAGATTGTACTGAATTTGGATGGGCGCTATCTTTTTGACATTATCAGAAGCAGAGAATAGGCACATAAGGAGGAAGTCATTGAAGACAGGGATGCATGTGGATACGTCAGCCATGTAAAGATGGAGGCAGAGATTGGAGTCAGGCTGCCACAAGCCTAGGAGTGTCTGGGGCCAACAAGAGCTAAGAAGAGACAAAGAATGATTTTTTCCCAAGAGGCTCCATAGCAAGCCTGGGCTTGCTGACACATGATTTTGGTTTTCTAGTCTCCAGAATTGTAAGAGAATAAAGTTGTTTTAATCCACATCTTTCGTGGTAATGTTATGACAGCCCTAGGAAACTAATATAAGTGGAGGTGTATAGTGTTTGCAAGACTGGGGTCTGGTATCTGGCAGCCTGGCCTCATTCCTGGATCTTTCACTGTTTGGTTCCGTGAAACTGAACATGCTGTTGAATCTCTGAACCTCGACTTTTTCATCATGTAAATGTAAACAAGATTAGTAATTTCCTCATAATGTTTATATAAGGAAATAATTTTTTATCACATTGAAAACTTACAAACCTGCATGACACCTCATTATTTGAAAGATGTTGAACAGCAATACAGAGATATTTCTATGAGGATACCATGAAACTTAGCAGCACCATGACCCAGATCTGATCCCTACAGTACTGTGAGGGAGCCGGATACAGATGGGATCCATTTGGGGACACAAGCCCATGTCCCGCGTGAGGACAGAAGCAGAGAGGGGGGAGTGGGCTATGGAGGCTCCTGACCTGTCACCACCACCTCCAGGGACTCTTTCTATTGGGGACATTTGCAAAGCCTGCAGTCACTGTGCACATGCAGTGATGGGGGACTGCTGTCTTGTTCTGGGATCTCAATGTGCTTAGTTATCCTGGAGCTCAGTGTGTCCCTTTCTCCAGGCATAGACGGTCACATGCTCATTGCTGTGGAAAGAAGGCTGGAAAATCTGGAATCTAGGTGCAGGGAAAGCCCTGAAGGAAATGAGCAACTCTTCAAGTGTCTCACTTTTTTCTTTTCTCCAGAAGGAAGATCTAAGGGAAGGAACTACTGTTTGCGTGGTGTCAGTTATTTCAGGGCCTGTCAGTGGAGGTAATTTTCCGGAATCCTTTGTAACTGTCAAATATCATCTCCACTTTAAAGACAAAAATACCAACGCTTAGAGTCACTGTGTCTGTTTTTCAAGGTCAAATCTCCTATAAGTTTCTGTGTGTGAATGGAATCCAGATCATCCTAACTCTAGAGTTCAGTACCTCCTTACACAGATGCCTTCTTTGAAATTACAGAGACTTTGGGTGAGACATAGTCCAGGACCACGAAGCCAGGAATGAGGGTCTTGCCAACTACTCAGGATGATGCTTGCATAGGACTGAGTTGGAAGGAAGTGAGCCAGAATGGGCAGAAGACAGGAGACAGGCTTATTTGTAAATAGTTGTCTTAAACCAGTCTGTTGGAGTCAAATTAATTCATGAGCCTGAGATCATCTTTACAAAGGAGGAGATGACCCCCATCTAATAGTTGAGTGGTGAAGACTCAGCGACGGGGTGTGTGCAGCACCCAGCCCAGGTTCTGGCACCTAGGAGGCACTCAGAGAATGCTGGTCAGGACCACACTGTGCAATAACTGGATTGTCCATTGCTCTATGCATGACCAGCTTTATGGGTGGTGACCAGTGTGATTGGATGGGGCTCCAAACTCGGTAAACATTCTGCTGTCACCAACTTGAAATTTGTACATGAGGCCGGGCATTTTCATTTTGCACTGTGCCCCACAAATTGTGTAGCCAATCTTCCCTCCGTGATTTTGATTTTGTGTTTGATTGGCTCATTTTGGTTTGCCAACATTTTCTTATGTCTAGGCTGTGTGGAGTGGAAAATGGGGAATCCTTCATTCTGGGAACTGAAAGATGGGCGAAATTTAGACAAATGAAAGAGGAGGGCTGCAGGGGAGAATACAGCGTTAATTTAGTTCAGATTGCAGTGTGTGTGTGACGTAAACTTAATTCTCTCAATTTTCCATTTACAATCAATCCATTCACCCATCCAATCAGTCAAAGTTTATCTACAAATATCAACTACATTCACAAAATGTGCCCAGCATGAAAGCTAAAATATGTGCTTACCTGACATGTATCCTGTTTCTGATGCCTACTGGTCTTGGGATGTGATGGACATAAAATAACTAAATACAAACTATATGTAATTATACACTATGACATGTGTTATGTGGAATAAACTGTTGGAGATTGGAGATGAGATAAGAGAGGATCATAACTAGTCTGGACATCTTGGAAGGTCAACCTCCAGGAGGTGAAGTGAGAGGATAGGGGTGAGAGATGTGGAGGAGTCTTAGCTGAATTACACAGGAGTGTTGAGAATTCCAGGAAAAAGAAAGCAGATAGATAAAGGTCCTCATCTGAAATGGATCATGGCTGCTGAGTTCCATGGAGACCGAGTTTTCCTAGAATGAAGTCTGGGCTAATTTCCCTCCATTCCATACCAATTGCACTCCAGGAAACCCAGGGTGGGCATGTGAGGACTCAGGCACTGCCCCAGCCCAGCTTGTTAGGTTCAGGGCAGATGAGGGGAGCAGACCGAATCATACAGAACAGATTCAAAAAACATGGCACATGAGAATCTCTGATGTAGGTTTTCTCTAGGAAAGGGGAGCTGCTTCTCTCCCATGACCTCTATCTGTTTCTCCCTGAGTGGGTCCAAGAAAAGACCAGACATTCTGATTGTAAGTTAGTTTGGAACCAACCCTAGGGATGTGACCCCAAACCATTACCTGATGGGGTTATACCCCATGTCTGAAATCACCCACAAGCACGTTTTGGTTGGAGTCATCCCAATTCAGATACTTGGGCCATTGTGGGTTTGGGAACTCACATGAACCTACTTTAAATTCTTAATTACATATGGTCTGGTATTGGTCAAATTGTTCAGAGACCCAGTCTGTCACCTAAAGTGGCTCATTGTCTGACTAGATTCAGGTGAGGGGGTGAGGCAGGTGGAGGTCATGTTTTAAGGAAAACACAATGCCAACATGTGAAGTATTTGCTGTAACAGATCAACAGCCATTTTGTTAGGAATTAGTCCCTAGTGTAGGATGTTTCTGTCACCCACCTCACTAAATTGTATGGAAAATAAAGAAACTTTTTAGACTAGAAATTCATGATCCTCCAGTAATGACAAGTAGGCTTATGAATCATCAAATGAAAGCCGAGAAGAATATTGCCAGTAGTCCAGAAGATTCTATGGTGTCCATCTTGAACAAAACCATACAACTTCACCTTGTTTGTAACCACCGTCATGGATTTGATGAAATTCTTTCTTTCCTTTATTCATAGGGTTTACCTTAGGTATAAATTCCTAAATAATACATGATGGTTCTTTTTGAACATGAGGTAAATGGGATAACCCTAAACATGGTTTTTATAATCTTCTTACATTTACTCACTAGCATGTTTGAAGATGGATACACATGACCACTTGAATTTATTTTGTTCATTTTCATTGACATATAATATTTGGTTTCTTGCATAGAACACCACATTCTCTGTTTTTTGGTGCATGTATTCTTAGAGACATTTTGATTAATGTGAATACCTCTCTTGTCAATGTACTTGTGAGTTGATCCTGATGCACACGTACACATTTTCTCTAAAGCATATTCTTAGAGAAGAGATGCGTGTCTCTTACTTTAACTAGGTAAGTATAATCTACTCTGTGAATTGAGGGGTATATTTTTCACTACTACAAGTAGTGAATCAGAATTATACGTGCTCCCTATTGTCTTCCACATCTGATATTCCCATTTTTCTCTTTGAATCTCACCTGGATGTGCTGGAATTTTGGTCTTGTGATTTCGCTGAAATTTTGCCACAGCATCGAAGTAGGAATGATCTTTACATATAAAATACAAGGAAACTTGAGTGCAATTGGGGCTATCAGAGTGGAATTTGAAGTGCCCTGTTGGCTTGGACTGTTTTGTGAAAGTCAATTCTGTGCATCACTTCCCAGTGATGCATCAGGGACCTCACATTGGCACGTTAACTTTGACTATGAAGGGAGTATATACACCAGAGAAACTAGAAAATGCCTTGAATCAGTGTTTATAACAATAGGTTTTTCAGGGGCAGTAGGAGCCGGGCTGTCACCTCAAACAACAATGTCTTGATTCCCAGTGATGATAGTTCTGCAGAAACTACATGGGTAGCATCTGATGAAAAGTGAAGGGCTTGTGGAGTCAAGAGAGTGTGTTAGGGCCTCAGTTTGGATTTACCACTTTCAGGCTGGATATGTGTTAGGCCAATTTATTGATTTATTGAGATAGATTGCATGCTCTGCACGAACAGATGGAAACTCCTTAGCACAGAAACCAAGGTATACGGTAATTAGAAATTAAGAAGAATGTATTGCATGAAATACACCAAAACATGAAAGTGTTAAGAGGTGTGGACCCAAATCTGCCATGTGGGTAACATGCTGATTTCACAGAAAGGGGGAAAGACAGGAGCCAGTGAAGTTAACTCAACAGTGGTTGGAAGGAACGTTCCACAGTTTAATGTAGAAGAGTCCAGACATTGTGTCTGCACATGAACAATGATTCCTCCACCTCACAATGACCTGCAGACAGTTCACACAGTGTATGCCCCAGATGCTCTTCCAGAACCTCCTGGGCACACAAGATTTATTTCCAAGATTCTACCACTCTGAACAGTGCATTGTTCTCTCTTGTGTTTACCTCCTGGCTGCACCCTGGGGTCTTCTCAGGCTGTGTCGAGTCTGAAATAGCAGAATCCCAAGGACCAGCAGGATCAAGGCAGCCGTGCCCATCCGGGTGAGATTCTCTACTGTGTAATCTTGGGGATGTGAGGCTAGGAATTGTGGAAAAAGAGGTCACCGAGGTCAGGGCAGACCAAAATCATCAGGCGAGTGCTGGAGTCAGTGCATTCAACTCCTCTGACTCACAACAACCATGCAACAGGGACCTGCCACCCCCATGCACCCATTTTACAGACAAGGAAACTGGGGCACAGAGAGGTAAATCATGTGCCCAGGTCACCCAGCTTGAAAGCAGCTGAGCTGGGAAATGAACCTGGGGGGCTGACTACCTTTCTTATTCTTTCCACTGGAGCTGAGCACCCTGAGATGAAGGGAAAGGGTCTGAAGGCCCTGACCCTTGTCCTGTCCCTCCCTCCCTGACACAATGTCACCGTCACTACTGCAGAGGGGACAGGCCCACAAAAATCACATCTTGAGGGGGCTTCCCTGTGAGGCCTCCTCTCCCAAAGGTGAGAGTCATAGTCAGAACTGAAAGGAAATCTAAGCTCTGGGCCACGATTCTCTCCTTTACACTTGAAGAAACTGATGCCCAGAAAAGGGAAGGCGCATCCAAGTCCGGGCCTCCTGATGGCATGACTTAACTTCCGCCCCCATAGACCCATCCACCACCTCCTCACTTCCCCATCAGGGTTCCTGACTACATCAGGGGGAGTTGATCCTCAGAGCATCCTAGGGATCAGGATGGAGTTGGGGGGCCTGCTTCACCCCACTTCATCCTGGCTGCCCCTCTCCCAGGCTGGCCCCAACATCTCCCTCTGCCATGACCACCCCATCCAACATCTGCCAGCCTCAGAGCCCCTGGAGCCCCGTGGACCCCCCATCTCTGCCCGACTCCCAGCCCCCCTGGGAGACAAGCCATGCTGAGAGAGGAACTGGGAGTCAGATCAGCTGAGTTCGAGAGACAGGCCTGGGGAAACTGTGACCTCTCTGGACAGAGGCCCCTGTGATTCACCAGCTGTTAAGTTGAGCCCTGTGGGTGTGGAGGTGGGGTCCCCAGAGGATCCTGGGAGAAAGGACAAGAGGAGATGAGGGGCTGGAGGTTCCCCCAGAGACTCTGCTCACTCTCTTCTCCTTCATCTGCCCTGTGGTCCCCAAGGCTCTCCCTCCACCCAGAATGGAGGATTCTGGAGATGGGGTCATGGGAAGGGGCAGGCATGGGAGGGCCCTGTTTCCCTCCTACAATCTGAAGGGCAGATCCCCTTCTGGGTGACCCTCGCTCATAGCCCACTATCTCCCATTACAGGCCAGAGCTCTCTGGGGCACAGACCTCTGAGCTGACTGACTTAGAATGGACAGGGTTAGGGACCCCTCACCTGAGACCACAAGCTCCAGGGGGTCACTGAGGTGTGACAACAGGTATGGGGAGGTGCTGAGTGAGCTATAGCACCTGTAGGTCCCCCCGTGGGCTGAGGTCACAGGACTCATGGAGAAGTGGGCCTGGTACTTTAGAGCTTGGTACTTTGATCTAAGACGCAGGGGTGGATCGGCTGACCCCTCCTTGGACAGGAGGAAAGTGTCCATCAGATCCCATGACTGACACAGCAGGGTCACATTCTCTCCTGAGGCCACTGTGGGGCCTGGCTGCACCGAGAGGGAGGGTGTGTCAGACAACAGTCCTAGAGAGAGGAAGGGTGGGTGAGGGGCTGCCCACACCCCTTGTTCTTAACTGAGGGTCCCCAGGCCTCTCTCTGAGGACCCTCATCTCTGTCTGTCTTGTGTTCTCTGAATCTCTCCCTCTCCCACCCATCCCCAGTCTCTGTCTCTTTCTCTCCCTGGGGACTACACACATCTTGTCCCAGCATCACTACCTGGGGCTCCCCCAGCAGGGCCTGTGCAGAGTGTGGGTCTCTGACTGAATCCACTGGCTCCTCACCTGCCACCAGGATGTCCAGGGGGTCACTGGGTGCTGACCACTCAGAGGAGAGGTTGTGTCCACCATAGCATCTGTACCGGCCCCCACGGAAGGGTCCCACAGGGCCCAGGGGGAAGTTGGCCTGAGAGACCCCAGCCTGGGGCTGCCGGCCAAGGAGCTGGGGGAGGTCGTGTCCCCCCTCCTTGAGCAGAGCGAATCTGTCATAGCCGGCATCAGAGTGACATTGGAGGGTCAGGTTCTGTCCAGAGGCCACAACACGGCCCTGCTGGATCAGGAGGGAGGGCTTCCGAGACACACCTGGGAGAAAAACCAGCAGTGGATTACAGGGGCTGATACCTCCCATAACCCTTCTCCATCCTGGCCCCCAATACTCACTGTCTCTCACCCTCTGTGTCTCTGGCCCAGGAGCCCCATGATACCCTCAACCCACTCTCTCATCTAGGGCTCCCTGGAAGGAAACTCACCGGTAACCTCTTTGATGCCTCAAAACATGGGTGGGGCAGGATGGGACTTCCTCACCTGAAATCAGGAGCTCCAGGTGGTCACTGGGGTGTGACCACACCTGGGGTTTGTTCCTGTAACAGCCATAGCACCTGAACATCCACCTATGGCTGGAGGTCACAGGGCCCACAGAGAACAGGGCCTGGAACTGCCCACTGGGGAGTTGCTGTGAGTCCAGGGTCCAGGAGGGCTTGTGTTCTCCTTCCTTAGTCAGAATGAACCTGTCAAATCCCTGCCATGAGCCACACTGGAGGGTCACGTTCCCTCCTGAGGTCACCACAGGGCTTAGCATGGCTGAGAGGGTGGGTTTGCTGGAGAATCCTAGGAGAGGAGGGGGCAGTGTGTTAAATGGGGTCACACCTCCCTCATATCCCCCAGGGCTGGGCTGTGAGAGGGGACAGACCCATGAGTGCAGACCCCTTCCTGAGGGCAGACTTGAGGCTGGGACCCCTGAGTCTCCTCTCACCTGTCACCACCAGATCCAAGGGGTCACTGAGCTCTGACCAGGATGAAGATCTTCGATAGTAACAGTGATATCTCCCTGCATGTTGCTCTGCCATGTATGGGATGGGGAACTTGGCCTTCTTTCTGGGTTCTAGTGAGTTCCATGGGCCTGAAAGCCCTGAGCTTCCCTCTCTATGCAGTAGGAACTCTTGGGCCTCCAGGGTCCCCTGACACCAAATGGTCACTGGCTTCCCCCAGGGGACCACAGAGCCTGGTTCAGCCCAGATGGTGGGTTTGGGGAGGGTCCCTGGAGGGAAATCAGAGGCTGGCTCACAACACATTTCCCACTGCCAGTTCCCCAGCTCTCAGCCCCAGGACTCTGCCAGATGTCCCACATTCCTCAGACCAGAACTGATTTTCTCTATCACCAGCTGCCTTGGAGTGGCCTCTTGTTCCCAATGAGAAGGTGGGAGCTTGGACACCTGTGGGCAGACTCACCTGCCTGCACTGGCGTCCTGAAGCCCACACTCAGTCCTGGAAGAGAGTTCCCTGTGAGAGATTTGTCCCTGAAGCATGAGCAGAATCCTTCTTCCCCATGAGCTTCCTGAGTCCTGGGGCTTGGCTGTGGGGGGGGGTCCCCTCCAAGACTAGGACTTCCCCTCCCCCTCCTCAGATCTCACCGAGGCAGAGCAGGGCCGTGAGGGTGGGGGTCATGGTGTCTCCTCCCTCTGGCCCCAGCTGTGCAGATGGAGGAAACTAAGGTGCCCGGAAGGACAGACAGAAGTGCAGGGTGTGGACACTTGGAGGCTGGTCCTCCTGGTCACAGGGTTGTCACGTCAGCAGACCCACAGGAAGGGGAACTGCCCCTCCCGAGGAGCCTGGCTCTTGTTTCCAAATCGGAGCAGCAAATAGATGTGGTGTCTTCCTGAGATGCGCCTCTCAGGTGAGGGTGACCCAGGGCGTGTCCTTCCCTCTCAGAGCCTCCCCCGTGGGGTCTCCTTCATCCTCAGCCCATCCAACAGCACATCCCTGTGGGGTCCTCACCATGAACAGTGGTCATCCAGGCCCTGGAGATGCTTCAGGGAAGATGCAGTTTCCTGCTGCACTGCAGAGCTCGGATCAGCAGAGACACACACTCAACATCTCACTGTACAGTTCAGGTCAAGGTCACAGTGACAATGATTGCAAAGGAGAAATACAGAGAAATAAGGGAAGGAAACATCACTCCTCTCCTGGCTGTGGAGTGTGGGCTTTTTCTATCACAGCCCCCTTCATGCACTTCTCTTTTTTCTTGTGAAAGTGTTCTCTATAGGAGCAAAGCTCTGAGTCAGTCCTGCCTCCTCAGACTCCTGTTGCCTTGGGCAGAACTCTCTTCCTCCTCATCTTGGGGTCCTGTCTTCAGCTTTAGGGGTCGATGAGTGGGTTAGTGCTCTGAATTAGGGGACAAAGCTTATTCTTATTTAAATATTCCTCCATCATGCACTGCCCATGTGAACTTGAGTATAACATCCAATTTCTGAGCCTCAGTTTCCTCTTCTGCAGCATTTTGTCATGAACCCCACTCCTAAGAGTGGTTGTGGGTCGGTAGTGGTGGGTTCATGCAAGGGATCAATCAACTTCCAGGCCACGTTAACACTTGATGAGTTGGGACATGAGAGGATCATGGGGCAGACTCCACAGTCAAGTGGATAATTGATGTGCCCACTCATGAGCTCTCGTCTGCCCCTAACACTACTTGCAATATTATGAAATATGTAGCCACAGACAAATGCAAAAACGTGAAGTGAAAGTTCCTATGATGGAGAGGGAACCACAGGAAAGAATAGAGGACAAAGCTGAGTGGCCACCAGTGCCCAGGACCATCAGGGTGTCCTATGGAGGAGGTCACCTGTGTGGAAACAGAGAGGACCCCAAGGTCCTCATAAGAAGGGAGGAGTTGGGGCTCCAGGTGAAGGTTGGAAGCTATTTCCCCCCTCCCCTGTGTTTCTGGGTGGACCCGGGAATATCTGCCCACTGACCTGAACCCATGGTCAGCACTGAGCAACCTTCCCTGTGTGTCCTGAAACAGATTGACTCCAGTATTGTCAGCCATGGTCATCTCTCCCACATATGAATGTGAGGCTCCCATTGGATCATCCATTTGGGCACAACCCTGAGCAGATGCTCAGTTTGAGAGAGTGGACACTACAGGGCAGCAACAGCTGCAACAGTCCCCCCTTGTCTGCCTGACTCCCAGAATGGCCCTGGGAAACCCTCTCTGGAAGATCAGGGGTGTGAGAGAAGAGCCTTGCAACAAGAATGGACAGTCGAGAGTCATCCTAATCATGATGAGCATGCTATGGACAACAAGGTATTGATGAATGGGGTTATTACATGCAAGGAATAGTGTCATTAGGAAAATAAGAGAGTAATTTTAAATTAAACTTCTTTAAATATATGAAACATAAAGGGAGACATGGAATTTTAGATGCAAGAATATGGATTGCTTTTACAGAATAGGCAACTACTTAGTTGAGTTAGAAATTTTAGAGATGAAGAATCCAGTAGAATTGAGACATTAAAAAAAATTCATCCTTCAAGGACAAGACAGCTGAAGGCCAATTAGGCAACCGGAACATAATAATGAGGGAATTTTCCAGAATGCCATGCAGAAAGACCAAAAATGGAAATTTAAGATACTTTGGGAATAGAATGAGGACACATCTATTGTGTCACAAAAAAGAAGGAAAATGATGTCCAGCAACAGCGCAAGGGATAAAGAATTAACTTTTACAGAGATGAGGAATGACTACGTTCTAGGAGGCGTATAATTAAAATGACATCTGTATCTTGACCCTTCATGGTAAATGAAGAAAACGGAAGGTAAATTAAAAAAATATATCTTACACTGAATTGTACACTTTAAAATGCTCATTTTATTTCATGTTAATTTCAACTCAAAAAATAATTCGAGGACGACTGGCATGGGTCCTGTAAAAAGCTCTAAAATTACTTCCTAGAGAAATTGCAAATCACTGTCAATAGAATGACAGGCTCTGGGACCAGACTGCCCCACAGCAAATAGAGACGCCAGAAGAGATTGGAGAAATACCTTCCAGGAATTAATTGTTTGTGAAGAATTTTATACTCAGTCAAAGTATTTTTAAGGGACAAAGGGGCAGGGGTCAGAGGGGCAAATCCCCACACAGGAGGAGACTCTGACCTGAATATCACAGGTGAAACCCACCACGTGGGGCCTCCTCTTCATGAGAGATAAGAATAGCTTTAGGGGATGGATCCTTGATCATCAGATGGATTTTCCTCTCCTGGTAGTTGAATCCTACACTTTATTTTAAGGAAGATAATGTTTCCAAGTAAGTTGATAAAGAGAACAAGAGTGAAAGAAAACATTTCCAGAGCTGCAAGTTCTTAGATATTTTACTATTTTCAGACTCAGTGAAAGGAATACTAAGTGATGAAAATCAGTTAGGAGAACAATGAACACAAAATGGAGAAAGTGAGATGCAACAGTGAGGAAAAAATGACACAAAAAGGAAAATTATACAAACACACACACATGACATATACACACACACCCACATGTGCGTGTGCTCATAGACACACAGATACACACAGGTACACACATATTTATATGTATGAGTACTCAGAGTTCAGGTAATGTGTAACTAGAACCTTTTCTTCTCTAAAGGGAGAGTATAATGAATACTTGCTCAGAAATAAAAATGTAAATTAATGCAATAAAAATGAGAGAAACTACTTAAAATTAGAAATGGAATAAATTCCAAAGTGCTTGGTGTAATTAAATGAAAGAAAATTTTGTCAGCTTTATTAAGGTACAATTGAAAAAAATATTTATATTTAAGGTGTACAACTCGATGTTTTGATATATGTATACATTGTGAAATAATTAGCATAATGAAGAGAATGAACAAATCCATCACCTCACATAGTTACAATGTTTTTTATGTGTGAGAACAATTAAGATCTACTGTCTAAGCAAATTAGAGGATAGAATGGAATAATAATCCATTTGAGGAAAATAATAATAATTATAAGAAGTTTTCACATATTGAGGTATTTGGGGAAGTCATTCTGGTTTAACCCTGATTCAGCCTAAAACTCACGTTTCCCAGAGCAGCCTGACTTATGACCCATCAAACATGCATTGTACATCTGCTTCAAACATTTTCCCAAAGCAAAGAATGCAATCTTTAAAGATAGGGATGAATGCCTCCCTTTCTCTAACACCAATACCAATACTTCTTTGAATATAAGCTTTTCTTCCTAGAGAACCAAGTCAAGTTGACCTGCTGTGTATGTACCAAACTGTAGCAAAACATATCCCTGTGATTTGGGGAAAAAATTGTATTCCTGTCATGCTTGATGTGTGTTCTTTGTTCTGAAAAGTATCTAGCCGTGCTGTAAACCATGCTTCTCTGGAGTGCTTTCTTACGTGGTGGAGATAACAACTCTGGGCTGGCTCAATAAATATCCCCTGGCAGCCCTGGGCACACACAGGATCACTTTCAAGCCTGGCTCAAGTGCCCTGAAAGTGGGTTCCGGGTACTTAAAAAGGGACCAAATTTACACAAATGAAGGAGGAAGGCAGCAGGGGAGGATGCTGGCTTGATCAACTTCAGATCGCAGTATGTGTGTGTGCGTGTGTGTGTGTGTGTGTGTGTGAAATAAAATTTTTCTTTCATTTTTTCCATTTACAATAACTCCATTCACCCATCCAATCAGTCAAAGTTTACCTACAAATATCAACTCTATTCACACAGTGTACCAGTGTGAAAACTAAAATATGTGCTTACTTGACATGGGTCCTGTTCCTGATCCCTACTAGTCTTGGGGATGTGATGGACATCAAATAATTAATTACAAAATATCTGTAATCATACACTACGACATGTATTATGTGGAATAAATATTTGGAGATTGGACATTAGATAATAGAGGATCTTAGCTAGTCTGAGCATCATGGAAGGTCAACTTTGAGGAGGTGAATTGAGAGGATAGAGCTCACACATGTGGAGGAGTCTTAGCTGAACTGTACAGGAATGTTGAGAATTCCTGAAAAAATAAAGGAGATATATAAAGGTCCCCATTTGCAAGGGATCATGGCTGCTGAGCTCCATAGAGACCATGTTGTCCTAGAACCTGGGCTGGGCTGATTTCCCTGCAGTCCACACCATTTCCATTCCAGGAAACACAGGGTAGGCATGTGGGGACCCAGGCTCTGTCCCAGCCCAGGTTGTCTGGATCAGTGCAGATGAGGTGAGCAGACAGAACCAGACAGAGCAGGTTCACAGAACACAGGACGTGAGAACCTGTGACACAGATTTTCTGTGGGAAAGGAGAGCTGCTTCCCTCCCATGACTTCTATCTGATTCCCCCTCAGTGGAGTCCAAGAAAAGGGCAGACATTCTGAGTGTAGTCCAGTCTGGAATCAACTCCAGGGATGTGACCCCCAACCACTACCTGATGGGGTTAAACCCCATTTCTGAAATCACACCAAAGTCCATACTGGGTGGATTCACCCTGATGTAGATACTTGGGCCATTATGGGTTCATGTGCTCACGTGAACCCACTTTAAATTGTTAACTACATATAGCCGATGTTGTAGCAGTTAAGTTCGCATGCTCTGCTTTGGCAGCCCGGGGTTCGCAGGCTGCTTGTCAAACCATGCTGTGGCAGCGTCCCATATAAAGTAGAGGAAGGTGTGCGCGGATATTAGCCCAAGGCCAATCTTCCTCAGATGTTAGCTCAGGACTGATCTTCCTCATAAATAAATAAATAAATAAATAAATAAATAAATAAATAAAAATAAATAAATAAATAAATAAATAAATAAATTCTTAACTGCATATAGTCCGGTATTGGCCAAAGCCTTTGTTCAGAGACACAATTTCTCCCCTGGAAAGCAGCTCCTTGTCTCATTGGACTCAGGGGAGCGTGGTCAGGTAGGGGAGATCATGTTTTGAGGAAAACACAATGCCAACGTGTGGAGTATTTGCTATAACTGATGAACGGCTGCTTCGTTATGAATTAGTCACTAGTGTGGGATATGGTTCTCACCACCCTACTTCAACCCAACTCACTAAATTGTGTGGAAAATAAGGAGAGTTTGTAGAATTGAAATGCGCTATCTACCAGTAATGACAAGTGGACTTACAAGTCATCAAATGAAACTGAAAAAGAAGATTGACCATATGCCAGAAGATTCTATGGTTTCCATCTTGAACTAAACCATCTAACGTCACCTTATTTGTAATCACCATCATAGATTTGATAGAATTCTTTTCTCTCCTTTATTCATAGAGTTTATCGTAAGTTTACATTCCTAAATAATACATGATGGTTCCTTTTTAACATCAGGTAAATGGGATAACCCTAAACATTGCTTTTATAATGTTCTTACATTTACTTACTATCATGTTTGAAGATGGATACACATGCCTACTTGAATTTTAGTTTGTTCATTTTCACTGACATATTGTATTTCATTTTCTATGTAGAACACCAAATTCTCTCTTATTTGGTGCATGTAGTCTTAATATGACTTTGACTAATATGAATAACTCTCTTGTCAATGTCCTTGTGCATGGATGCTGGTGCATATATACACATTATCTCTAAGGTATATATTTAAAGACCATAGCTGTGTGTCTCTTACTTTAACTAGATAAGTATAATAATCTACTCTCTGAATTCATGGCTGTACTTTACACTCCTACGAGTAATGAATGAAATTTCTCTGGGCTCACTCTTTCCTCCCACAACTGATATTCCCATTTTTCTCTTTGTAAGTCTCCTGAATGTGCTGGAATTTTGGCCTTGTGATTACACTGAAACTGTGTCACAACATTGAAGTAGGAATGATCACTACACGTAAAAAACAAGGAAACTTAGGTGCACTTTGGGGCTATCAGAGTGGCATTCAAGGTGTCCTATTGGCTTGGACTGTTTTGTAACATCAACCCTGTGCATGACTTCCCACCTCTACATTACAGACCTCACATTGGAACTTCTAAGTTGACCATGAAGGGAGTATATACTCCAGAGAAACTGAAAAAAGCCTTGAATTAGTGTTTTTAACAATGAGTTTTTCAAGAGGAGCAAGAGCCTTGCTCTCACTTCAGAGAGTAATGTCTTATGGTGATATTTCTGATGAAAGTACACAGGTAGCATCTGACAAAAAGTGAAGGGCTTGTGGAGTTCGGAGAGTGTGTCAGGGCATCATTTTGGATTCATCTCTTTCAGGCTGAATCCCTATTATGGAAATTTAATGATTTATTAAAAACAGATTACACGCTCTGAATGAAGAGATGGAGACTCCTTAATATACATCAAGGTATGTGGTAATTAGAAATTTAAAAAATGTATGTTACAGTGAAGTGTACCAGATGAAGAAAGTGTAAGGAGGTGTGGACCCAAATCTGCCACATGGGGTATATAATGATTTCACAGAAACGGGGAAAGATAGGGACCCATGAACATAACTCAATGGTGGTTGTGAAGGAATCTTCCACACTTTGATGGCAGAAGAGTCCAGACATTGTCCCTGCACGTGAACAATGATTCCTCCATCTCGCAATGATCTGCAGACAGTTCACACAGCTTATGCCCCAGGTGCTCCTTCGGAAGCTCTGGGTTACCTAGGACATATTTCCAAGGCTCTACCACTCTGAACAGTGCATTGTTCTCTCTTGTGTTTGCCTCTTGGCTGCAGCTTGGGGTCTTCTCAAGCTGTGTCGAGCCTGAAATAGCAGAATCCTGAGGACAAGCAGGATCAAGACAGCCATGCCCAACCAGATGAGATTCTCCACTGTGTAATCTTGAGGGTGTGAGACTAGGAATTGTGGAGAGAAAGGTCACAGAGGTCAGGGAAGACCAAAATCACCTCAGGATCCCTGGATGTCCACCCAGGCTCCTACCACCCCTCACCAGGACTTGATTCTCTGCACCAGTCCTGTAACTGAGAATTTCTCCTACTCACCACTCTTGGAGTCTGACTTGTTTTGTGATGGCCTGATGGTGTCAGCTGCTTCTGAGAATCATAAAAAATTGGGGATGGGTGAGGAGTTGATGAGACTCAAGCCTTTCCCCTGGGCTCTGTCTTCTTATAATTCCCTCTTTTCCTCACGACATGCAGTTATGCAGTCCCTTAATGTACATTTTCTCTGCTGTAGAAGGTTTCCTTCTGTTCTCATTGTATTCTTTCAGTTTCTCTTTGTTTTTTGAATTTATATTTTGCTTCTGAGTCACTTTAGAACAGAGTTTGGATGCACCCCAAGAGCTCAGAATTGTTGAGAACAGTGGTCTCCTAATACAGAAATAATTGAATTCTTGTATACTCTCTGTTCACTCTGGGATATGGACCACGTAAGCTCACTCTTCCAGATATAAGACATTCTGTTTGTTCAACAACTGAGGACCTAGGATTCATGGCTGAGAGTTTGGTCATATACATATGAGAGAAGAGAGAAAATTGAACCCATGCAGCATAGGTTGGGTAAATTACAAGAAGTAAACTAATTAATAAGGAGGCGGGTCTGTTCTACACAGC
>JABWHU010001658.1:5649816-5663947 GCA_014189135.1 Dicerorhinus sumatrensis harrissoni
AAAAACATAAATGATAAAATAAAATATTTAGGACACGTGGACAAAATACAGATATCTATAGATGTAAGATAGACTCTGAAAATTTGACAAAATCAATACCAAGGAATACCAGGTAACACTGGGAGGCAGGGAGTGGATACTGAACATGAGTTCTGATGGAAAAAGTTTCAGAGAATGACCAGATCTGGCTGACAACCTGCTGCTCATGGAAATTGGTCAGAAATCCTGCCTTTCTTCTTTCCTCTTGTGTAATGACTGTAGATGGTGGAGACAGAAGATGCTCATTATGGACAGAAGTCGCCAGAGGAGAATTCCTAGATTTCTTCCACAGAAATTCACTGGCAGAGAACTTCAGAACTAATTGAGCCTTTTGAAATCCATGGTAGGATTTACTTTTGAGAGAAGAGAGAATGAAGTTTCAGGTATGGATAGAATTTTCTCAATATCTCAACCAAGGATGGCTGAGTGAACTCAACCTCAGCTTATTAGTTCTAGTGAATCCCCCAACTTCCTTGACCTGAAAATGAGAGGTTATCTTTACTCTTCTCTTCCAAAGGTGCCATGGTGACTCTTAGTGATGCCCAGAAATCAGCACCATGGACAGAGATGGAGCCAGCTCTTTTCTCCCCAACTCAGCTGAGGGTCTTCCCATTTATGCATTTCCTCTCATACTGACAAAACATGCTTCCTCCTGACTCCACCACAGAGCGTGGGTGGGCTGAGAGGGAGGGTGCATCCTACACTCCTGAGGGAGTTAGAGGGAGCTGTGCTAAAGAGGGGGAGGACTGTCAGCTGACATACACCAGTTGTAGACTGAAAGGGCTGAGGTCCCCTGAGGCCACTCGTCATTCCCTTCTGCCTGTGAGGAGGAGCCCACAGTGAGGAGAGGAGCAGACTCCTCTCTCTTATCTGTCACCACCAGGAGCAGGGGTCACTCCACTCCGACCAGCCATTCCAGCTGCAGTGATGTGGATACCAGTGTAGCCCTGCAGTGTGTGCACTTGTAGGTTCAATGGAGAAACTGGTCTTGTTGCTGGTGTCCTGTGGGACCTCTGTATCCCAAGGGTTAGGCCCCGTCTCTTTAAACAGATGTTAGACATAAGCCTTCAGAAACCCCTGACACCAGATGGTCACAGGGCTCCCCATGGTGACGATGGGGTCTGGGTCAGCCCAGATGGAGATTTTGTGGTAGGCTCCTGGAAAGATATCAGACCTGAAGTGCCAGTGGAGCCCTTCTCCTCTCGTCTTCCATAGCTGTCACTCCAAGGCCCTCCAAGACTGCTCACCATAATCCCAGACCCTCTGTCCTACCCCAGCTATCCAGGGGGATTCATTGGGCTGAACTTGGAGGACTGAGAGGGGATTCACCCACATGTACTCGGTAACATGGACCCCAAAACAGCCCTGGAAGAGAGTTCCCTGAGGCAGCATGTCCCCACACATAGAAGCTCCAGGCCTAGTCTGGGCCCCTGAGGGCTGGGGTCATATCTGAGCCTTAGCACATCTCTTGTCCCCCAGAAGTTCTGACCCCCCTGAACATCTTGAGTTCTGGGGTCTCAGAAACCAGGACCTGGGATGGAAGGGAACCCATCCCTCCTCTTCTCCCCAAAACTCACCAAGGCTGAGAAGGGCAGTGAGGGTTCTTCCACTCTCTGCCTTGCTTGCCTAGAGGAGCCAATGGGGCTCTGACAGGATGGATGCCTCCAAGAGGAGAAGGAGCCTTGGAGAGATGTTTATAGTACCATCAACTGACAGAAGGAACCAACACTTCCCTCCTGTCCTGGGTATGTGGTTGATTTTCTCTCCAGCACTACCTCTCTCTGACTTCTTTGTTTCTATATCAGCAGTACCTTCTCTTCAGCACGCTCCTTCAAAACGTCTGAGTCATTTCTGCCTCCTCAACTCCTCTTGTCCCCCAGACCATAACTCTTCACCTGATACTTTGAATTCTATCTCCGTGCTTTGGGCAAAGCACCCTGTTGGAGACAATTCACGCGTTTGTTGTTTTTCCATTCATCAGTTAATAGGAATTAGTGTTGTTGTCACTTTTTGTCTATTGCAAATAATTCTGACTCACAGAAGGAGCCACCACCTCCCTCCTGGCCTGGGTATGTGGTTTTGTTTCTCCAAAGCTCTTCCTCTCTCTGAATTCCTTGTTTTCATAAACAGCAGCACCTTCTCTTCATCACTCTCCATCAAAACCTCCGAGTCGTTTCTGCCTCCTCATCGCCTCTTGTCCCCCAGACAAGGACTCTTCATCTGATACTGTGAAATCTATCTCCATGCTTTGGCCAAAGCACTAGTTGGAGACAACTCACAGGTTTGTTTTTCCACTCATCGTTTGATGGACAGTTGGGCTATTATACTTTTTGTCCACTGTGAACAGTTCTGCTATGAACACACTTGCATATGTGTTTGTTCAAAAACCTACTTGCAATTCTTTTTTGTTTCTTCTCCTTATTGTGGTGAGAGCACTTAACATGAGCTCTACCCTCTTTAAAAATTTTCATGCACAATATGGTATTGTTAACTATAGGTGCATAGTTGTACAGCAGATCTCTAGAATTTATTAGTCTTGTGTAACTGAAACTCATACCTAGACGGGGAATTTCTGGGTCACATGGCAATTCTGGGTTTAGCTGCTATAGGAACTGCCAGACTGCTTTCCACAGTGGCTGAACTATTTCACATTTCCACCAGCAGTGTACGTGGGTTCAGATTTCACCACATCCTTTTTAACACTTATGTTTTTTTAAATTATGGCCAGTCTAGTGGGTGTGAAGTCGTATCTCATTGTGGTTTTATTTGCATTTCCCTAATGACTAATGAATTGACCATCTTTCATACGCTTGCTGTTCATTTGTATATCTTTTTTTGTAGAAATGTCTATTCAAGCCATTTGAGTACTTTTTAATTGGGTTGTTTTTTGTTGTTGAGTAAAGATATTCTTTATATATTGTGGATACTAGATTCTTACTACATGTATGATTTGCAAATATTTTTTTCCAAATTTGTAAGTTGTCTTTTATACTCTTGATCATGTTTTTAAATGAATGTACATTTTAAATTTTCATGAAGTTCTATTCATGTATTTTTTTCTTTTACTGCTTGTCCTTTTAGTGTCATATCTAAAAAACTATTGTCAAGTTCAAGTTTATGAAGATTTGTTCTATATTTTTTCTCTAAGAGTTTATAATTTTAGCTCTTCTATTGATCCATTTTGAGCCACTTTTTGCATATGGTGTGTGTAAGTGTCCAGCTTTCTTCGCTTGCATCTGAATATCCAGTTTTCCAAATACAATTTATTGAAGGGACTATTTCTTCCACATTGAGTGGTCTTGGCACCTTTGCCAAAAATCAACTGCTCACATGCATGGGTTTATATCTCATGCTTCAATTTATTTCCATGCAGCTACATGTCTGTTCTCATGCCAACACCACACTGCTGAGTGTACTGGGGCTTTATAGTAAGGTTGAAATCAGGAACCATGAGTTCTGCAACTTTGTTCTTTTTCAAGATTTTTTGGCTATTGTGGGTCTTTTGCAATTATCTTGAATTAGAGAAATGACTTTTTCATTTCTGAAGAAAAGACCACTGGGATTTTAAAAGGGATTGAATTGATTCTGTAAATTGCCTTGGAGAGTATTGTCATCTTTACAATGTTAAATCTTCCAAACCATGATCCTCAAATGTCTTTCTGTTGACTTAGGTCTTTAAAATGTTCTTCGGCAGATTTAAAAACACGCAGTGTATAAATATTGCACCTCCTTTGTAAATTTATTCCTATGTATATTTTCTCTTGCATTCTGTTATGAGTTTAATAGTGTTTCCTAAAATGATTTGTTGAAGTCCTTAGCACCAGTACTTGCGAATATGATTTTTTGGATATAGGATCTTTGCAGATATAATCAAGTTAAGACAAGATCATACTGAATTAGAGTGAGTCCTCTCCCAATATTTCCGATGTCCTTTTAAGAAGAGAAGAGACACATAGAAAAGAATGTCATGTGAAGATCAACACACGCAAGGAGATGACAGCCATGTGCAGAGGGAGGGAGAGATTGGAGTTCCCCTGCCACAAACCCAGGAGAGCCTGGGACCGGCAGAAGCTAAGAAGAAGCAAGGAAGGATATTTTCCTAGAACCTGTGAAATGTCCTGTACCTTAATTGTGGACTTCTTCTCTCCAGAATTGTAAGAGAATAAATTTCTTTTGTTTTAATCTACCTAGTTTGTGGTAGTTTGTTATGACAGACTTAGGAGACTAATTCAAGGTAGAAATGCATGGTGTTTGCAAGCCTGGATTCTAGTGTCTGGAAGCCTGGGCTTATTCTTCAGTTTTCCATTCTTTGGCTCTGTGACTCTGAGCAGCTGCATATTCTCTGAACTTCAACTTCCAGAATTTGAAAATGATATTAGTAACATCCTCCTAAGGTTTATGAAAGGCCCAAATTATTTACTGTGTTATAAACTTTATGAAACTACATGTTGCCTTGTTATTTGAAGGATATCAAACATTATTGCAGAGACATTTCTATGGAGACTCAGCAGCACCAGGACCCAAGTCTAGTCCCTACAGCACCTTATGGGGACTGGGTCTAGATGGGCTCCAAGTGGAGAGACAGGCCTGTGTTCAGACTGAGGACAAAAGTAGAGAGACAGGGAGTGGGCTATGGAGGTCCCTGACCTGTCACGACCACCTCCAGGGGCACTATCTGTTGGTAGAATTTTCAATGCCTGCAGTTATTGTGCACGTGCCGTGATTGGGGACTGCTGTCTTGTTCTGAGATCTGAATGTGCCTGGTGATCCTGGAGCTCAAAGCATCCCTCTTCTCCAGGCCTGGATGGTCACAAGCACTTTGTTCTGAAATCAAGGATGGCAAATTTGAGGTCTTAGTACAGGGAGAGCTCTGGAGGAAAAGGGAGTGTCTTTTCTAGAGCTCTTCACTTCTCTTCTCCAAAAAGAAGTTCTGTAAGTGAAGAAACTACTATTTGTGGGGTATCAATTATTTCAAGGCCTGTCATTGGAGATTTTCCTTCTGTTGGAACCTCTCTACTACTCAAATATTGGCTCACTTTTGACGACAACATCAACGCTTAGTGATACTGTGTCTGTTCTCCAAGATAAAGGGAGCTGAAAGAGGGACCAAATTTATAGAAATGAGAAGAGAAGACAGCAGGGGCAGATGCTGGTTTGATTTACTGCAGATTGTTCTGTGTGTGTGTGTGTGTGTGTGTGTGTGCGCGCGCACGCACACGTGTGTGTGAAGTAAATACAGTTTATATCTCTGTCTTTTCGTTTACAAGCAACCCACTCATCCATCCATTCAGGCAAAGCTTATCTACAAATATCAACTATATTTCACGTAATGTACCAAGCATGGAAACTAAAATATATGTTTAACTGACCTGGAACCTGTTCTCTGATCCCTACTAGTCTTGGGATGTGATGGACATCAAATAATTAATTACAAACTGTATGTAATTATACACTATGACATGTGTTATATGAAATAAATCTTTGGAGATTGGAGATTAGATAACATAACATCATAACTAGTCTGGGCATCATGGAAGGTCGACCTTGAGGAGGTGAAGTGAGAGGACAGAGCTGAGAGATGCGGAGGAGTTTTGGGTGAAATGCATGGAAGTGTTGAGAATTCCAGGAAAAAGAAAGTGTATAGGTAAACGTCCCCATTTGAGAAGGATAACGGCTGCTGAGCACCGTGGGGACCCTGATGTTCTAGAATCAGGACAGGGATGATTTCCCTGCAGTCCACACCACTACCACTCCAGGAAACACAGAGTGGGCATGTGAGGACACAGGCACCGCCACAGCCCAGCTTGTCTGGTTCAGTGCAGATGAGGGGAGCGGAGAGAACAGATTCACAGAACACGGCACATGAGAACATCTGACATAGGTTTTCTGTAGAAAAGGGAGCTGCTTCTCTCTCATGATCTCTTTCTGATGCCCCCTCAGTGGGTCCAAGAAAAGACCAGACATCCCAAGTGTAGTTCAGTCTGGAACTAAGCCCAGGGATGTGACACACACCACTGCCTGATGGGCTGAAATCTGATCTCTGAAATCACCCCCAAGTCCGTATTGGTGGGCTTCATCCCAATTCAGATTCTTGCACAATTATGAATTCAGCAACTCACATCAACTCAGTTTAAATTATTAATAGTGTATCATCTGGAATTCACCAAAGTATTTGTTCAGAGGCCCAGTTTCTCACCTGGAAAGCAGCTCCTCGTGTGGTTGGACTCAGGTGAGGCTAATCAGGCAGGAGGAAATCATGTTTTGAGGAAAATACAATGCCAACATGGGAAGTATTTTCTATAAGTGATCAATAGCCACTTGGTCAGGAATTAGTCACTAGTTTAGGATGTGGATCTCACCTCCTACTTCAACTCCACCTCATTAAATTGCATGGAAAATAAAGACAGTTTATATAACAGAAATGCAGTATCTAATGCAGTAATAAGTGACATATGAGTCATCAAATGAAAGTCAAGAAGAACATTGCCAGTGTTCCAGAAGATTCTGTGGTTTCCAACTTGAGCAAAACTATCCAACATTGCCTTATTTGTAACCACCAGTATAGATATCATGGAATTCTTGTCTTTCCTTTATTTGTAGAGTTTATCTTAGGTATACATTCCTATATAATACATGATGTCTCCTTTTTAACTTTAGGTAAATGGGATAATTCTAAACACATGGTTTTTTACTTCTTACTTTGCTAACCATCATGTTTGAAGATGGATACCCATGAGCATTTGGAATTTTAGTTTGTGCATTTCCAATACTTGATTTTTTCATAGAAGACAATAGAACACATAGAACACAAATTCTCTCTTTTTTTAGTGCACGTAGTCTAAAAATGATTTTGGCTAATATGAATGACTCCCCTATCAATGTGCTTGTGAATGGATCCTGTTGCATATGTACACATTTTATTTAAGGTATATACTTAAAGGTCATAGAAGTGTGTCTCTTACATTAACTAAATCAGTGTGATCTACTCTCTAAATTCATGCATGTACTTTGCACTCCTACAAGTAATGAAGTAGAATTCTGTGTGCTCACTATTCTCTCCCACAATTGATATTACCATTTTTCTCTTTGCATCTCATCTGGATGTGCTGGAATTTTGGTCTCGTGATTTCACTGCGAGTGTGTCACAACACTGAAATAGGAATGATCATTATGCATAGAATACAAGGAAACTTAGGGGCATTTCAGAATGTAATTTTAGGGATTTTATTGGCTTGGACCACTTTCTGAATGTCAATAATGTGCATCACTTCCCAAATCTGCATCAGGGAACTCACATTGGCACCTTGAAGTTGGCCAAGAAGGGAGTATATACACTAGAGAAACTGGAAAATGCCTTGAATCAGTGTTTTAACAGTGGGTTTTTCAGCGGCAGTAAGAACCATGCTATCATTTCAAACAGCAATGTTTTGATTCCAAGTGATGATATTTCTCAAGACACTACACAGGTAGAACCTGATGGAAAGTGAATGGCTTGTGGAGTCCAGAGAGAATGGTAGAGCATCATTTTCTATTTATGTCTTTCAGCCTGCAATTTTGTTATGCAAATTTATTTATTAAAATAGATTGCATGATCTTAATTAAGAGATGAAGACTCCTTAATACACATCAAGGCATGTGGTAATTAGAAATAAAGAAAAATGTATTACATGAAAGTGTACCAGAACAAGAAATGTGTGAGGAGGTGTGGACTCATATCTGCTGTGTGGGATACATGATGATTTCACAGAAATGGGGAAAGATAGGGCCCAGTCAAGGCAACTCAACAGTGGTCAGGAAGGAAACTTCCACAGTTTAATGGCAGAAGAGTCCAGACATTGTCCCTGCACGTGAACAATGATTCCTCCACCTCACAATGACCTGCAGACAGTTCACACACCATATGCCCCAGCTGCTCTTCCAGAGCCTCCTGGGCACACAAGATTTATTTCCAAAACTCTACCACTCTGAAGGTGCCTTGTTCTCTCCTGTGTTTACCTCCTGGCTGCATCTTGGGGTCTTCTTGGGCTGTCACGAGCCTGAAATAGCAGAATCCCAAGGACTGCCAGGATGAAGGCAGCCACGCCTATCCGGATGAGATTCTCCACTGTGTAGTTTTGGGGATGCGAGGCTAGGAATTGTAGGCAAAGAGATCAGAGAGGTCAGGGAAGACCAAACTCACTCCAGTATCCCTGGATGTCCACCCAGGGCACCTGCCTCCCCTTGACAGGACGTCACCCTCTGTGCCAACACCACAATTGAGAATTTCTCCTGCTAACTCTTCTTGGCATTTGACTTGTTTTGTGATGGGCTAAAGGTGTCAGCCACTTCTGAGAACCAAAAATGTGGGATAGAAGAGGATTTGATGCAACTAAAACCTTTCCCCTGTGTTCTTATAATTCCCTCTGTTTCTCATGACATAACCATTATGCAGTCCCTTCAAGAACGCTTTATCTGCTGTCCTAGATTACCTCTGTTCTCATTGGATTCTTTCCACCTTTATTTGTTTTTGGAATTTAGACTTTGCTTCTGAGTCACTTTGGAACAGAGTTTGGACATGTCCCATGAGCTCAGGATTGGTGAGAAAAATGGTCTCGCAATACAGAAACAATTGACTTCTTATATGGTCTCTTTTCATTCTGGGATACAGACCATGTAAGCTAACACTTTCAGATATGAAAGCTTCTGTTTACTCAACAACTGAGGACCTAGGATCAATTGATGAGGGGTTGGTAATATATATATGCATACCAGCACAGGTTGTGTTAATTACACGAAATAAATTAGGTAAGAAAGAGGCAAGACAGTTTTGAACACTGTAACAGTGAAAGTTACACTTGGAGATGACATGTAAGCTGAATCCTAAATAGGAGAAGGAGCCTGAGAAAAGCCACTTGAAGACCCAGACAAGATGTATTTCAGGGTAAAGGAAAAGCAGATTCCCAGGAAGATCTAAGTCTGTTCTTCACTTCTGTGAGATGTAGGGATGGTCCAGAGGAGGAGCCAAGAATCAGGTTCTTGGAGCATTGGAGACAAGCAAGAAAGGACAGGCCAGATGAGGGAGGCTCTATCACCATCATCACCATCATCATCATCATCATTTTCTCTCTCTCTCTTTGGAAGAACTCTGGAACACTCTGTAAGATTTCAAGGAGAGGAGACTAGTCATTTGATTTTATATTTGAACTTTTTCATGCTAAAATCCCAGGTATGAAAGAGGGTTGCAAGAATGTGTGAATTTCCCAGATTCTTTGAAATCAAATTCGTGTAATGGTTAATGGAACTCAAGAAACACTAAATAAATGAATGAAAAAAAAGATAAGCTCTACCCTCTCCATATTCTATATCCAGAACCAAGGAAGTCCACAGTTCTGGTCTTCAAAGCCTTAAGATACAAAGAAAATCAGTGGTAGTATAAAATTGCATGAGCACAAAAAAGTAGATAATCCTGCAAATATATTTCAATCACTCTTAACATAAAAATATTTTAAAAATTATAGATCAATTCTAACTATACATATTCATGTAAAAATTCTAAATAAGCTTACACAAGTCATAAAGTGTGAATGAACAATAAATATCACTCAGTTTGGTTAATATCCAAATGTTTGATACTAAAAGTCTTTTAAATGTATCTCACCATGGTTAAAATTACAGAGAAAAAAGCTCAGGAGATGTACAAAAGTCCAGAAAAAAATCCTAATTTCTATTAAAAGAATAGTTTTTTTCCTAATAAAACCTGAATGTAACAGAAAAATGAACTGACGTCGATTGGGCAGTAGAATTATATATAGAAAAAATATAGAATTTTTGATGTGTTTGTTTTAAAATAAGTCGAGCTAAAAATGAAGATATTTTCTTAAAGTGACACTGAGGTTATCTTTACATTTTACATTTTCATTATTATCATATGATATTTGATGCAAATATGATGGGTACACCATCTGGAAATAAAGAAGTGAAATTTCAATTTCCTTGAGGCTGGTATAATTATTATCGGTAAATCAGAGGAGATCAATTGAAAAACAATTGAGAGGTGGACAATCTGCAGTAATTTGTTAGGATATAAAATTAATATCACTAAACCAGTATCGTTGTTATCTATACTATAAGCTCCCCCTATAAAGATGGGAAAAGCTTTCTCAGAAGTTCAACCTCTCAGGGAGCTGAGCCCACACAGCTCAACCCTACCTCCCAGAGGTCCCTCCCACTCCAACTCCTAGATTGAGTGCCTCTGTGGGACCTCCCCGCCTCCTGTCTCCTGGTGAGGTTCTGAGATGGAGACATCAGAAAGTCAGTGGGTGGGGCCTCTGTCTTCTAACTTCAGTGTACCCATTTCCTCTTAGGATCACTGAGTCTCGTCCCATCCCTCTCTCTTCCTCAGCCCTGTCTAAGACTGCAAGGATAGGGTTCCCCCAGGGTGGGAAGTTCCCACCAATTTCTACCCTTTCGTGGGCTGGACCCTCCTCTGTGCAACCTCCCCTGTGTCTCAGACTTTTGTGAATGGGGCCCAGAGAAGACGTTCTGTGTTCAGAGAGGACAGGGACATGGGTTCCTCACCTGAGACCAGGAGTTCTGAGACCAGGGATCTGTCCAAAATCACCACCACCTCAGGGAGCACTAAGACCCCCCCCAGTGGATGCCACCCATATATCACAAACCAAGGATGGATGATGTGAGGGGGTGGGGCTTCCATTCTCCTCACTTCATCCTGGCTGCCCCTCCCCTAGACTGGGCCCCCAGCATCTCCCACTGGTTGACCTCCCAACAGCCGACTACCCAGCATCAGAGCCCCATGGAGTGATGTGGTCCCCACCCTCATCTCTGCCCTACTCTCTGCTTCCCTTGGGGACAAGCCCATCCTTGTTTATCTGAGGGGACATCACATCCTCTGAGAGACTCTCAGACCTGCTCTGGGTGGTTTGTGCTCCCTCTGAGCAAAGGGGCTTCAGTGACTTAACAGTAGTTGAGAGAAACCCTGTGGGCGGTGAGTGGCGCTGACTCTGGGGTCACCACCTCATTCAACCTCTTCTCCTGCATCTGCCCTGTGGCCCCCACAAGACCTTCCTTCTGCCCACCTGTCACCTTCTAGACCCAGGTTGGGGGGACGGGGGTGGGGAGAGGTCAGATGTCCTCTGAGAAGCAGATCCTTCTCTGGGTGACACTCTATCAGAGCCCACCCTCTCCCATCCCAGCTCAGACATCTCTTGGGAACAGGGTACCAAATAGATCATAGGGACAGGGGACAGGCCTGGGGCTCCGCACCTGAGACCCAGAGCTCCAGGGGGTCACTGGGGAGTGACAACAGGTAGGGGGAGGTTTTGTCTGAACTATAGCAACTTTAGGTCCCCTCGTGGTCTGAGGTCACAACACTGATGGTGAAGTTGGCCTGAAAGGGTGCAGCCGTGTCCTGCAGATGAAGATGCTGGGGAGGAGCAAGTGTCCCCTCCTTGGACAGATGGAAGGTATCTGACCAGATCTCAGAGCAACACTACATGGTCACCTTCTCTCCTCCAGACACTGAGGGCCATGGCAGGACTGAGAGGGAGTGTTTCTTATACATTCTTGGGGGAGAGGAAGGTTGTGATGTGTCGAGAACCACCCTCTCCCCACATGCCCTTGACCCTGAGCTGAGGGACCACCATCTTCTCTCCAGGGACTCTGTCTGTGAACCCCTCTCACCTCCTCTCAGTCCCTCCTCTCAGTCCCATCTCAGCCTCTGCTCCAGGACCGTCTCTCTGGACCCCATCACCAACAGGGGTGACCCTGGACCCACTACCCTGAGCAGACAATCAGGACATGAGGCAGGACAGGGGCTCCACACCTGGGATCAGGATGTCCAGGGGGGTATTGGGGGCTGACCATGCATAAGAGAGATTGTGTCCACTGTAGCATCTGTACTGGCCCCTGTGAGTATGGTTCACATGGCCCAGGGGGAAGGCGGGGCTGTGCTGCCCATAAAGACCCTGGGGGGATGTGAGCCCCTTGTCCTTGATCAGAGCGAATCTGTTAAAGCCGGCCTCTGAGCGACACTGGAGGGTCAGGTTGTCTCCAGAGAGCATAAGCGAGCTGGGCTGGGCAGAGAGGGATGGCTCCCAGTACACACGTGGAGAGAAGGGACAGTGGCACCGAAGGGGATGCACCCTCCTCATGGCCACAGGACCTTGGTCCCTCCCCAAGCCTCCTGCTCTGTGGTTCAGGCCCAGGAGGCCATGTCACCGTCCCCCATCACCTCCAAGGCTCTTCTGAGCTCATGGCTTACATCAGTCATTTTGGGGTCCCAGGGGCACCCTCACCTGTGACCCTGAGATGCAGAGGGTCACTGGGGAGTGACCACACATAGGGGTAGGAGCTGTGAGAACCATAGCATCTATAGGTCCTCCCATGGGAGGTGTTCATGGGGCCCACAGGGACGACAGCCTGACCCCTCCCAAGATAGGTCCTCAATTTCATGTGTTGGACAGGGTCAGCTCCTCCCTCCTTCATCAGATGGAATGTGTCTAACGGGGACTCTGATCTACAGGAGAGGGATATGTTCCCTCCTGGGAACCACAGGTCCTGGGTGGGCCAAGAGGGAGGGTGCACTATACACTCCTGAGGGACAAGAAGGGAGCTGTGTTAAAGGGGGGACCATCAGCCCACATACCCCAGATGTGGACTGTGAGGGCTGAGGTCCCCTGAGCCCACACTCTGTTCCCTTCTGCCTGTGAGGAGGAGCCTCCAGTGTGAAGAGGAACCATCACTGGGGCTTTTATTCTGTTGGAATTCTCTCCACTCCACAAATGTCATCTCGCATTTGATGAGAACACCGAGGCTTAGGGAGACTCTGTCTGTACTTCAAGGTCAAGTCTCCATTAAGTTTCTGTCTGGGAATGGAATCCAGATCACTCTGGCCCCAGTGAATGGCACCCACTGCACACAGTGACTTCCTTGAAGTTACAGAGACTGGGGTGAGGCAAAAAACAGGACCATGAAGCTGGGAGTGAGGGTCCTGTCAGCCACTCAGGATGACGCTTGGGTAGGGTTGAATTGGGAGGCAGGGAGCTGGAATGGACAGATTCTTGGAGACAGACCTATAAGTAGTTTAGACGGTTGTCCTAATCCAGTGTGTTTAGGCAAATTATTTCATGACCCTGAGATCATCTTTACAAAGAGAGAGATGAACCCCACCTAGTAGTGGTGAAGACTCAGTGATGGGGTGTGTGGAGCACACAGCCCAGGGTCTGGCACCCAGGAGGCACTCAGAGAATGCTGGTCTGTGCCACCGTGAACGATAACCAAATCGTTCATTGCTCTCTGCAGTCCCTGCTTCATGAGTGGCAACCTGTGCAGCCAGACAAGACTCCAAACTAGGTTAACATTCTTCTTTTGCCATCTTTAAATTTGAACAGGGGGCTCTGCGTTTATTTTTCACTGGACCTCACAAAGTATATAGCTTGTTCTAGCTCTACGTTTTTGCTTTTGCTTTGACTGGTTCTTTTTAGTGTGTTGTCTCTTTATTACACTTCAGGTGTGTGAAGAATAGTGAGGATTGTCTTGGGGCCATGGAACAGAGATGAGACCAATTTACTGAAATTCAAGGGGAAGTTAGCAGGGGAAGTTGTTGGTTTAATTTACTGCGGATTGCAGTGTGTGTGTGTGTGTGGGGGGAACGAACATTCCTGTTTTCTCTCTTTTCTATTTACAATCAATCCACTCATCCATCCATTCTATACAAATATCAACTATATTTCACACAATGTACCAAGCATGAAGACTAAAATATGTATGTAACTGACATGAATCCTGTTCTCTGATCCCTGCTCTTGGTAGGGATGTGATGGATATTATGTAAATAGTTACAAACTATATTTAACTATACACCATGACATGCGTTATGTGGAATAAATTTTTGGAGATTGGAGATTAGATAATAGAGGTCTGGGCATTATGGAAGCTCAAACACGAGGAGGTGAAGTGAGAGGTTAGAGCTGAGAGTGTGGAGGAGTCTTAGGAGAGGTGGATGGGAGTGTTGAGAATTTTGTAGAGAAGAAATGGAATAGGAGGACCGAGTCAAGATGGCGGCGTAAGCAGACTCGGAACTCACCTCCTCCCG
>JABWHU010001658.1:5672958-5683994 GCA_014189135.1 Dicerorhinus sumatrensis harrissoni
AAGAGAAATCAAGAATAAAATTCCATTTACAATCACAACAAAAAGCAAAAAGTATCTAGAAATAAACTTTACCAAAGTGGTGAAAGACCTATTCACTGAAAACTATAAGACTTGACTGAAAGAAATTGAAGAAGACTTAAAGAAAAGGAGAGGTATTCCACGCTCATGGGTTGGAAGAATCAACATAGTTAAAATGTCCATACTACCTAAAGCAACCTACAGATTCAATGCAATCCCAATCAGAATCCCAATGACATTATACACGGAAATAGAACAAAGAACCCTAAAATGTATATGGAGGAACAAAAGACCCTGAATAGCTAAAGCAATCCTGAGAAAAAAGAACAAATCTGGAAGCATCACAATCCCTGACTTCAAAATATACTGCAAAGCTATAGTAATTAAAACAGCACGGTACTGGCACAAAAACAGACACACAGATCAATGGGACAGAATTGAAAGCCCAGAAATAAAACCACACATCTATGGACAGCTAATTTTTGACAAAGAAGACAAAAGCATACAATGGAGAAAAGAAAGTCTCTTTGATAAATGGTGTTGAACTGCCTTAATGTTCAAACATTTATTCAAGTCCTCCTAGTAAAGGAGAAATGCATGTTTGTTTATGGTTTTTGTAAATGTAAATTCACTGATCTATGGCTTTAAAAAAATTGTTTCTGTGACAATGTTTGTTAATCCAGCCAATAGAGTTATTTACAGAAAAATGGAGCATGTAATAGCTCTTCACGTGCAAGTAAGAACAATTTCCCCCAAAACCTTAGTTAACTGAATTCTTGTAAGATATTTGTAAAATCAGAAATTCAGTGATTAAAGAGAAGTGAGAATTCTATAAACAAACAAACAAACAAATAAATAAAGTGAATGAATGAATAAAATTTTGGAAAAACTGGAGAGCCACATACAAAAGAATGAAAGTAGACTGTTATCTTACACCATACACAAAAATTAACTCAAAATGGATTAAAGACTTGAATGTAAGACTTGAAACCATAAAGCTCCTAGAAGAAAATATAGGCAGTACACTATTTGACATTGGCCTTAGCAGCATCTTTTCAAATACCATGTCTACCTGGGCAAGGGAAACAAAAGCAAAAGTTAACAAATGGGACTACATCAGACTAAAAAGCCTCTGCAAAGCAAAGGAAACCACGAACAAATTGAAGGCAACCCATAAACTGGGAGAAAATATTTGCAAATCATTTATCCGACAAGGAGTTGATCTCCAAACCATATAAAGAACTCAAACAACTCAACAACAATAAAACAAATAACCCAATCAAAAAATGGGCAGAGGATATGAATGGACATTTTTCCAAAGAAGATATACAAATGGCCAACAGACATATGAAATGATGTTCAACATCACTAATTATTAGTGAAATGGAAATCAAAACTACAATGAGATATCACCTTACACTGGTGGGAACATCTGTAATTACCAAGACAAAATCAACAAATGTTGGAGAGGATGTGGAGAAAAGGAAACCCTCATACATTGCTGGTGGCAATCGAAACTGGTGCAGCCACTACAGGAAACAGATGGAGATTTCTCAAAAACTTAAAAGTAGAACTACCATGTGATCCAGTTATCCCACTACTGGGTATTTATTCAAAGAACTTGAAATCAATGATCCAGAGAGATTTATGCACCCCTATGTTCATTGCAGCATTATTCACAACAGCAAAGATGTGTGTGCAACACAAGTGCCCTTCTACAGATGAATGGATAAAGTGTGGTATATATATGCAATGGAATACTACTCATCCATAAAAAAGACAAAAATCATCCCATTTGCAAGAACATGGGTGGATCTTGAGGGTAAGATGGTAAGAGAAGTAACTCAGACAGAGAAAGACAAACACATGATTACATGATTTGTCTTGTGATCTGCATGATTACACTTATTTGTGGAAGATCACAAATACATCTACAAAGAGAACAGATTACTGGTTACCAGAGGGGAAAGGGAATGGGGGGTGGGTGAAAGGGGCAAAGGGGAACATATGTACAGTGACAGACAATAATTAGTCTACTGAGAGTGAGCACGATGAAGTCTATTCGGAAATTGATAAATAATAATGTACACCCGAAATTACACAATGCTGTAAACCATTATGATCTCAATAAAATTACTGGAAAAAAGTTATCTTTGGTATCTTTCATCAGTCTGTTAGTTTTATTAGATTAGCGGTAAATTAGTTTTGTTAGATTTATACCTAAGCATTGCATTTGTTAATGCTATTGCAAATGGTATTTTTTTCACATTTCAAATTCTAATTGTTTATTGCTGATATATAAAAAAGCAATCGATTTTGTGCATTACTGTGACTTTGGTAAACTTTATTATTTTGCAGGAGGGCTTTTTTTCTCTATATTTGTTGACATTTTCAACATAAATATTCATGTCATCTACAAATAAGATACTTTTATTCCTTCTTTCCAGAAAAAAAAAAAAGCCAATTTACCTGCTATTTTATCTCAAAATGAGTTTACTCAGGAATATCCAAAGAATTGAAATTTATGCTATGGCAAACCACAGGCAAATCCAGCAAAGAAGTGGAGCTGCTTTTATAAAGAAAAAGGGGGAGTAAAGAGGGGTCTAAAGGAAAGTCCATTGGGGGAAATGAACAGTTCAGGGTGACGGCTTCTTATTGGTTGAGCTGCTGGATTTCTTATTGGGTGGGCTTTTGCCTGGTGGGGAGAGAAATCTTCCTTCAGTAGTAAAGTAGTTTTACTCCTATCCAAGAAGCAAGTCTATTTGATGTAATTGACAATGTGGGATAGGGTGTGAGAGCTCATCCTACGGGCCTTCTGGACTCCAATTTAGTTAGGATTTCTTTTATAAATTTCCTCATTTACATGTTTTCAAAATTAACCCCTATCAGATTTATGATTCGCAGTATATTCTCCCATTCTGTAAGTTGCCTTATCATTCAATCGATTTTTTCCTCTGCTGTGAGGAAGCTTTTTAGTTTGATGAAATCCCACTTGTCTATTTTTGCTTTTATTGCCTGTGCTTTTGATGCTATATCCAAAAAATAAAAAATAAAAAATAATCATTGCCTAAACTGTTGTAAGAAGCTTTTCACCTTTGTTTTATTCTAGTAGTTTCATTGTTTCAGGTCTTACATTTGAGTCATTAATCAATTTTGAGTTGATTTTTGTATATGGTGTGAGTTGAGTGTTCAATTTCATTCCTCTTTATGTGGATAACTAGTTTTCCCAACACCATTTATCCTTTCCCCATTGTATGTTCTTGGTACCCTTGTGGAAGATTAGTTCAGCTAAAATAATTAAGGTAATTATTTTGGATAATTTGTCAGAAAACTCATAGATCTCCATTTTTTTATGGTCAATTAATGGAGATTTATTTATTTTCTTTGATCATGTCATATTTCCCTGACTCTTCGTGTTTCTTGTAGCTTTGCTATGGTATCTCTGCACTGGAGGAAGCAGCCACCTCTGCCAGTCTTTATGGTCTGGTTCTGGCAGGGAAAGTCCACCAACTCAGCACAGTTAAGAGCCTCTGGGAACCTGTGAAATGTTATCTGTGGATGTGCCAGCTCCGCTTCTCTCCCTCCCTCCTGGGGGAGCAGTCTCAGGGCTGTGCCTGCGCTGAGAGCCCCTTTCCTCTGTTCTTGGCTGCCCCCTCGTGGCCCTGCAGCCTAACACTCTGAGTGAGGTGGGACACCAGTAGGTCTCTGGGGCAGCGCCCTCAGATGCAGCTTCACTGTCTCATTTCTCTGGAGGAGAAATCCTGGGCTGAGCTGATCTCTCAGAGTCTTGGGGGAAGAGTGACATGAGCAAAGGGAAGCGGCTCTTTTTATCCATTTTAAAGTGTTTTTTTTCTTGGTTTTATGCTTGTCTGAGGTCTTGCAACCTATTAACTAGATTCTGGATTTATCATAAAGGTATTTTGGCCCAAATATCATTTTGTATCAGTGTTTGCGGGGAGGAATGAGGCCTGGGACTTCCTATTCCACCATCTTGCTTACATCGCTGGAATAAAATATTGGCTAAATTTCTAGAATGCATCACAGCAAGACCAGAAATGGAAAAATAGAAAATATAATGAATATACACAGAAAATAGAATGAAAAGTATAAACATACATCTATCACAGTTTCAAGATAAAAGAAGTGAGAATGGTTTTAGGCAACCTTGAAAAGAGAGTGGCTGAAATTTTTACAGAAATGAGAAAGAACATGGATTTAAAGTTGATGAATTTAAAAATGAAATCACATCTTTACCCTGGTAAAGAACATTGAGAATAAATTAAAAAAAAATTCTAAAACTACTGGAGAAAATGCAAGTGACCCTCAAATGAATGACAAGCTCATTGGGACTGGACTTCCCAAGAGTAAAAACAGGTGACAGAAAATACTGGAGAAATTCCTTCAAGGTACAAATTGTGAGTACAGAATTCTATACTGAACCTAGTTATTATTAAGGAGCAAAGCTGAACTGTCAGCAGTGGACAAATCCTTAAACACAAAGAGATTTGAAGAATATCTGACATGTTGGGACTCGTGTCTCACACGTTAAACCCACCATGCCAGGCTGCATCTCTATGAGGGCTAAGGAGGGCATCGGTGGACAGATCTCTTAAATACCGGATATTTTCCACTCTAACAAGGTGAGTGGATTTGTCTATTGTATGTGAGGTAGAAGACAGTGAAGAATGGAGGACCCTTCCACTCTCTGCCTTGCTTGACCAGAGGAGCCAACGGGGCTATCACAGGATGGATGACCCCAAGAGGAGAAGGAGGCGTGGGGGGATGTTTATAATATTGTCAACTGACTCACAGAGGGAACCACACCTCCCGCCTGGCGTGGGTCTGTGGTTTTGTTTCTCCCAAACACTTCCTCTCTCTGACTTCCTTGTTTCTATGAGCAGCAACGCCTTCTCTTCATCACTCTCTGTCAAACCCCTGAGTCATTTCTGCCTCCTCACCACCTCTTGTCCCCAGGACAATAACTCTTAATCTGATACTGTGAATTCTATCTCCATGCTTTGAGCAAAAGCACTAGTTGGAGACAATTCATAGGTTTGTTTGTGATGTTGTTCCATTCATCATTTGACGGACATTTGGGCTCTTGTCACTCTTTGTCTACTGTGAATAGTTCTTCTAAGAACACACTTGCATAAGTATTTTTTCGAATACCTGTTTACAATTCTTTTTTCTTTTCTTTACTGTGGTAAGAGCACTCAACATGAGATCTACTCTCTTTACAAATTTTTGTGCATAGTACAGTATTGTTAACTATAGGCACACAGTTGTATGGCAGATCTCTACAACTTATTAATCTTCCATAACTGAAACTTAGACCTAGAAGGGAAGTTTCTAGGTCATCTGGTAATTCTGGGTTTAACTTGTTAGGAAATTGTCAAACTGCTTTCCACAGCAGCTGAACCATTTCCAATTCCCACCAGCACTGCATGTGAATTCAGATTTCCCCACATTCTCATCAACACTTGTTGATTTTTTTCAAATTATGTTCAATCTAGTGCGTGTGAAGTGGCAACTCATAGTGGTTTTATTTGCATTTCCCTAATTGCTAAGGAGTTGACCATCTTTCATATGATTGCTGTGCATTTATACATCTTCCTTGTAGAAATGTCTATTCAAGCCACTGGACTATTTTTAAATTGGGTCATTTTTTGGTTGTTGTGTTAAACATATTCTTCATATTTTGTGGATACTAGACTCTTATTTGATATACGATTTGAAAACATCTTTTCCTATTCTGTAGGTTGTCTTTTACACTCTTGATATATATTTTAAAATTTGGTGACATTCAATTAGTCTATGTTTTTGTTTGCTGCCTGCTCTTTATTGTCATATGTAAAAAACTATTGTCAAGTCCAAGGTTATGAAAATTGACTCTATGTTTTTTCTCTAATAATTTTATAATTTTAAATCTTATATTGATACATTTTGAGATAATTTTTGCATAAGAAGTGTCCAGCTTTTTTGTTTTGCATGTGGATATCCAGTTTTCCCCATACAGTTTGTTTAGGAGACTATTCCTTTTCCATTGAGTGGTCTTGGCACTTGCATCAAAAGTCAACAGCTCATATGCATGAGTTTGTATCTTGCCCTTCATTTTTATTCCAGACAGCTATAGGTCTGTCCTGGTGCAAACACCACACTGTTTTTATTACTGGGGATTTGTAGTAAGTTTGAAATCAGGAAATGTGAGATCTCCAAATTTGTTATTCTTTTTTACAATTTGTTGGCTAATGTGGGTCCTTTGCAATTACCTTGAATTAGGAAAAAGGCTTTTGCATTTCTGCAGAAATGGACTCTGTGATTTTGAAAAGGATTGAATTGATTTGATAGATTGCCTTGGAGAGTATTGTCATCTTTACAATGTTAAATCTTCAAATCCATGATCCTGGAATGTCTTTCCATTGATTTAGGTTTTTTCAAATTTCCTTAAGCAAATTAAAAAAAAAAGGAAAGCTACAGTGTATAAGCGTTACACTTCCTTTGATAAATTCATTCCTATGTATATTTTCTTTTGGATACTCATATGACCTGAATTGCGCCACCTAAAATGATATATTGAAGTCCTCATGGCCGGTACCTGTGGATGTGACCTTTTTGGAAATAGCGCTTTTGCAGATGTAATCAAATTAAAATAAGACTGTAGTGAATTAGGATGGGTCCTCATTCAGTCCTTATCAGAAGCAGAGAATAGGCACATAAGGAGAAAGTCATTGAAGACAGGGATACACCAGGAGATGTCAGTCATGTGAAGATAGAGGCAGAGATTGGAGTCAGGATCCCAGAAGCATAGGAGTGTCTGGGGCCAACAAGAGCTAAGAGGCAAGGAAGGATTTTTCCCTAGAGCCCGCCTAGCGAGCATGGGCTTGCTGATAGATTGATTGTGGACTTCTAGTCTCCATAATTGTAAGAGAATAAATCTGTTTTAATCTACCCAGTTTGTAGTAATCTTATGAGATCCCTAGGAAACTAATATAAGTGGAAATATACAGTGTTTGCAAGACTGGGGTCTGGTATCTGGCAGCCTGGCCTCATTCCTGGATCTTCCACTCTTTGGCTCTGTGACTCTGAACACGCTGTTGAATCTCTGAACCTCGACTTTCTCATCATGAAAATGTAAAAGAGATTAGTAATTTCCTCATGAGGTTTATATGAGGACCAAATTATTTATTACATTGAAAACTTCACAAAACTGTCACCTTGTTATCTGAAGATATTGAACACCATTATAGAGCTATTTCTATGTGGATACCATGAGATACCATGGTCGGCAGCACCATGAGCATGTCCGTCCCTAAAATACTGTGAGGGGGCCCAAGACAGATGGGATCCATGTGGGGACACACACCATGTTCAGCCTGAGGACAGAAGCAGAGGGTGGAGGATTGGGCTATGGAGGCCCCTGACTTGTCTCCACCACCTCCAGGGGCACTTTCTGTTGGGAGCCTTTGCAAAGTTTGTAGTCATTAAGCACATGCAGTGATAGGGGGCTGCTGTCTTGCTCTGGGATCTCAATGTGCTTGATTATCCTGGAGCTCAGAGAGTTCCTCTTCTCCAGGCATGGATGGTCACATGCTCATTGCTGTGGAAACAAGGCTGGAAAATCTGGGATCCTGGTTCGGGGAGAACCCTGGAGGAAATGGGAGGCTCTCTTCAAGGGGCCCCGCTTTTTTTCTCTTCTCCAGAAGGAAGGTATAAGGGAAGGAGCTTCTATTTGTGGGGCATCAGAAATTTCAGGGCCTGTCAGTGGGGCTTTTCTTCTCTTGGGATGCTTTCTAACACTCAAATATCATCTGCACTTGAAAGACGACAACACCAAGGCTTCGGGACACTGTGTTGGTCCTTCAAGGTCAAACCTCCTTACAAGTTTCCAGGTGTGAATGGAATCCAGATCACCCTGACCCCAGAGTACAGCACCTCCTTACACGGCTGCCTTCCTTGAAATAGCAGAGACTGGGGGTGAGACAGAGAACAGGACCATGAAGCTTGGAGTGAGTGTCATGACAGATCTTTAGGTTCCTGCTGAGATAGGACTGAATTGGGAGGCAGTGAGCGGGAATGGGCAGGAGCTAGGAGAAAGACCTACTTGTAAATCGATGTTAGTCCTAAACCAGTGTGTTTTAGGCAAATGAATTCATGACGCTGAGATCATCTTTACAAAGGAGGAGATGACCCCCACCTAATAGTTATGTGATGAAGACTCAGCGACGGGATGTGTGTGGCACCCAGCCCAGGTCCTGGCGCCCGAGAGGCACTCAGAAAACGCTGGTCTGTACCACAGTGTGCAGTAGCTGGATTCCCCATTGCTCTACGCAGGGTGGGATTCATGGGCGGTGAGACGTGTGATTGGACGGGGCTCCAAATTGAGTTAATGCTCTTCTGTCACCATCTTGACAATTGAACACGGGTCCCCGTATTTTCATTTTGCACTGTGCCCCACAAGTTATGTAGCAGTTCTCACCTCCATGATTTTGTTTTTGTGTTTGATTAGCTTATTTGGGTTTACAAGCTTTTTCTTATTCTTCAGCTGAGCAGAGTGGAAAACAGGGAATCCTGGGCTCTAGGAACTTAAAGAGGGACCAAATTTACACAAATGAAAGAGGAAGGCAGCAGGGGAGGATGCTGGCTTGATTTACTTCAGATCACAGTGTGTGCGTGTGTGTGAAATAAATTTTTTCTTTCATTTTTTCCACTTACAATAACTCCATTTACCCAGCCAATCAGTCAAAGTTCACCTACAAATATCAACTCTATTCACACAGTGTACCAGTGTGAAAACTAAAATATGTGCTTACTTGACATGGATCCTGCTCTAGATCCTTACTAGTCTTGGGGATGTGATGGACATCAAATAATTAATTACAAAATATCTCTAATCATACACTATGACATGTATTATGTGGAATAAATATTTGGAGATTGGACATTAGATAATAGAGGATCTTAGCTAGTCTGAGCATCACAGAAGGTCAACCTTGAGGAGGTGAATCGAAAGGATAGAACTCAGACATGTGGAGGAGTCTTAGCTGAACTGCACAGGAATGTTGAGAATTCCTGAAAAAATAAAGGAGATATATAAAGGTCCCCATTTGAAAGGGATCATGGCTGCTGAGCTCCATAGAGACAATGTTGTCCTAGAACCTGGGCTGGGCTGATTTCTCTGCAGTCCACACCATTTCCATTCCAGGAAACACAGGGTGGGCATGTGAGGACCCAGGCTCTGTCCCAGCCCAGCTTGTCTGGATCAGTGCAGATGAGGGGAGCAGACAGAACCAGACAGAGCAGGTTCACAGAACATAACACGTAAGAACCTGTGACACAGATTTTCTGTGGGAAAGGAGAGCTGCTTCCCTCCCATGACCTCTATCTGATTCCCCCTCAGTGGAAGTCCAAGAAAAGAGCAGACATTTTGAGTGTAGTCCCTTCTGGAATCAACCCCAGGGATGTGACCCCAAACCACTACCTGATGGGGTTAAACCCCATTTCTGAAATCACACCAAAGTCCATATTGGGTGGATTCATCCTGATGTAGACACTTGGGCCGTTATGGGTTTATGTACTCAAGTGAACCCACTTTAAATTCTTAACTACATATAGCCTGATGGTGTAGCAGTTAAGTTCGCATGCTCTGTTTTGGCGGCTTGGGTTCGCAGGCTGCTTGTCAAACCATGCTGTGGCAGCGATCCATATAAAATAGAGGAAGATGAGCGTGGATGTTAGCCCAGGGCCAATCTTCCTCAGCAAAAAGAAGAGGATTGGCATCAGATGTTAGCTCAGGGCTGATCTTCCTCATAAATAAATAAATAAATAAATTCTTAACTGCATATAGTCTGGTATTGGCCAAAGCGTTTGTTCAGAGACACAATTTATCCCCCGGAAAGCAGCTCCTCGTCTGATTGGACTCGGGTGAGGGTGGTTAGGCAGGAGAGATCATGTTTTGTGGAAAACACAATGCCAACATGTGAAGTATTTGCTGTAACTGATGAACGGCTGCTTTGTTACGAATTAGTCACTAGTGTAGGATGTGGTTCTCACCACTCTACTTCAATCCAACTCACTAAATTGTATGGAAAATGAGAGTTTGTAGAATTGAAATACACTATCTTCAAGTAATGACAAGTAGACATACGAGTCATCAAATGAGAGTCAAAAAGAAGATTGACCATATTCCAGAAGATTCTATGGTTTCCCTCTTGAACAAAACCATCTAACATCACCTTATTTGTAACCACCATCATACATTTGATAGAATTCTTTTCTCTCCTTTATTCATACAGTTTATCGTAAGTATACATTCCTAAATAATACATGATGGTTCCTTTTTAACATCAGGTAAATGGGATAACCCTAAACATTGTTTTTATAATCTTCTTACATTTACTTACTATCATGTTTAAAGATGGATACACATGCCTACTTGAATTTTAGTTTGTTCATTTTCACTGACGTATTGTATTTCATTTTCTATGTAGAACACTAAATTCTCTCTTATTTGGTGCATGTAGTCTTAACATGATTTTGACTAATATGAATAACTCTCTTGTCAATGTCCTTGTGCATGGATCCTGGTGCATATGTACACATTTTCTCTAAGGTATATATTTAAAGACCATAGCTGTGTGTCTCTTACTTTAACTAGATAAGTATAATAATCTACTCTCTGAATTCATGGATGTACTTTACACTCCTACGAGTAGTGAATCAAAAGTCTCTGGGCTCGCTATTCCATCCCACAACTGATACTCCCATTTTTCTCTTTATAACTCTCCTGAATGTGCTGGAATTTTGGCCTTGTGATTACACTGAAACTGTGTCACAACTTTGAAGTAGGAATGATCATTACACATAAAAAGGAAACTTAGGTGCACTTTGGGGCTATCAGAGTGGCATTCAAGGTGTCCTATTGGCTTGGACTGTTTTGTAACATCAACCCTGTGCGTGACTTCCCAACTCTACATTACAGACCTCACATGGGAGCCTTTAAGTTGGCCATGAAGGGAGTA
>JABWHU010001658.1:5716929-5740211 GCA_014189135.1 Dicerorhinus sumatrensis harrissoni
GAGGCTCTCCCTCCACCCACCTGGAGGATTCTGGAGATGGGGACATGGCAGGCGGCAGGCATGGGAGGGTCCTGTTTCCCTCCTGCACTCTGAGGGGCAGATCCCCCTCTGGGTGACCCTCCCTTGGGGCCCGTCACTCCCATCCCAGCCCAGAGCTCGCTGGGGGACAGAGCCCTGAGCTGACTGACTCAGAAAGGACAGGGGCACGGCCCTGTCATAGCCGACATCAGAGCGACCATGGAGGGTCAGGTTCTGTCCAGAGGCCACGACAGGGCCCTGCTGGGTCAGGAGGGAGGGCTCCCTAGATACACCTGGGAGAAAGACAAGCGGAGGATTCCTGGGGCTGATTCTTCCCCAAACCCCCCATCTTCCTCGCCGGAATTTCTAGTCTCACTGTCTTTAGAGCTCCGTGTCCATTGTCCAAGGCTCCCCGATCTCCTTTCCCGCCTTGGCCCATCTGGGCCTCCCCTAGAAGCAAAGACCCCAGTAAGCTGTCTGGTGCCTCAAAACATGGATGAGGCAGGATGGGACTTCCTCACCTGGGACCAGGAGCTCCAGGGGGTCAATGGGGTGTGACCACACCTGGGGGTAGTTCCTGTAACAGCCGTAGCATCTGAACGTCCACCTGAGGCTGGGGGACATGGGGCCCACAGGTAACAGAGGTTGGAACTGCCCACTGGGGAGTTGCTGTGAGTCCAGGGTCCAGGAGGGCTTGTGTTCTCCTTCCTTAGTCAGAATGAACCTGCCGAATCCCAGCCGTGAGCCACGCTGGAGGGTCATGGTCCCTCCTGAGGTCACCACAGGGCTCAGCAGGGCTGAGAGGGTGGGTTTGCTGTAGATTCCTAGGAGAGGAGGAGGCAGCGTGTTAAATGGGGCTCACAGCTCTCTCATATCCCCCAGGGCTGGGCTGTGAGAGGGGACACACCCCTGAGAGCAGACCCCCTTCCTGAGGGCAGAGCCTGAGGCTGGGACCCCTGAGTGTCCTCTCACCTGTCACCACCGGCTCCAGGGGGTCACTGTGCTCTGACCAATATGTGGATCTTCGATAGTAACAGCAATATCTCCCTGCATGGATGTCTCTCATATGTGGGTTGGAGAACCTGGCCTTTTCCTCAGGCCCCAGTGGGTTCTGTCTGTGCCAGGACGATGGGCTTCCCACTTTATCCAGACGGTACTCCTGGGCCTCCAGGGTCCCCTGACACAAGATGGTCACAGGCCTCCCCCAGGGGACCACAGAACCTGGCTCGGCCCAAATGGTGGGTTTGGGGAGGGTCCCTGGAAGGAAATCAGACTCTGGCTCACAGTACCTTCCCCACCGCTCATTCTGCAGCTCAGCCCACAGCCCCTCTTGGTTTTATCACCATCATCCCAGAATCGCTGGGCTCACTCCTGAGTGCTCAGGGGCTGAAGTAAGAGGTGGGGACATGGCAACCTGGGGAGGACTCACCTGCCTGCACTCGGGTCCTGGGAACCAGACTCAGCCCTGGAAGAGAGTCCCTGTGAGAGAGCTGCACCCTGGTGTCTGAGCTGATTCTTATCACGTCAGGGTCCCAGTCCACTCAAGCTACCTGAGCCCTGAGGTTCCCCATGAACAAGTGGGTGTGGAGCCTCCCCATCCCCTGCTGCTGTCCCCTTCCCACTCTCCACAACTGACTGAGGCAGAGAAGAGCAGAGATGATGGAAGTCACGGGTCCTGGTCTGAGCGCTCCCACTGTGCAGACGGAGGAGACCACGGGGCCTGAGGGACAGAGAGAAGCACAGGATGTGGTAAGTCAGGGCTGTTGCTGCCCATTCCGGTTCCCACAGCTGTGGACCCACAGGAATGGAGGGCCCCACCCTGGGCCTGGCTCTGCTTTTCTCCAGGGCAGGGGCTCAGGAGGACTCCAGGCCCTCTGGAGACATCTCAGCCCAGAGCTGAGGTCACGCCTGGTCACCAAGACTCTTTCTGCCTGACCTGAACCCCGCTCTGGGGGGGTGGGGACCCAAGTTCTCATCCTGAGCTGGCCTCTGACAGGCTGGCTTTAAATAGGACACACCACTTATTTCCTCAGCACCTCGACAACTGGAGTTTACTTTCTGTCTTTGGCCAGTCCATAAACAAATATTTATTGAGCACCTAATATGTACAAGGCCTAGGTGGCAGACCCCAGAAATACATCCGCGATCCAGTGAAACCCATTTAGTATATTTTGAGAACTCAGATTAACAGTATATGGCCATTAAAAGGCTGATATTTCTATTTATTAATTTACAAAGAGTAACTGGAGACCATGACTTGGCTATGGTTGAGGGAACTGCTGTTTGAGGAAGGGGAGACCTATGGGATGGGACACCTATGAGCACTGTCTAGAGATGAAAGGACATTCTAGAGAACCCTAGAGACACATCGAATGTCTGAAAGGGAGGAAGAGAGGGGAAGGTTGTGGCTGGTCATGTAGAGTGGTGTCCACCATACAAGGGCATTGGATTTTATTTTATTTTATTTTTTTTAAAGATTTTATTTATTTATTTTTCCCCCAAAGCCCCCAGTAGATAGCTGTCTGTCATAGCTGCACGTCCTTCTAGTTGCTGTATGTGGGACGCGGCCTCAGAATGGCCGGAGAAGCGGTGCGTCCGTGCGATCCCGGGATCCGAACCCGGGCCGCCAGCAGCGGAGCTCGCGCACTTAACCGCTAAGCCACGGGGCCGGCCCTGGATTTTATTTTTAAGAGAAATAGAATATATAAGCAAAGGATGTTATGATAAGTGATTTTTATGAAGGTCATATTAGCTATATATATCAAATAGAAATGAAAATATTAAAAACAAATAAAGAAAGAAAGAACAGTAATTGAACTCCACTTACTCCCATACTGGTGTGTCAACCATTATTGTAAATGATTTTTTTTAGATTTCTCATAATTAATTCACACATCCCTTAATGAGACAAAAACACTTTAACAGAGGATAGAAATGATACGGAGTTTACCTTTGGTGTCTATTTTGGACTGAGAGTTGGAAAGAAATTTGTTGGGTCCAAGCTCTGCAGGAGAGCTGATGTGGGAAAGCACAGAAATGTTAAATGGCCCCATTGACTGAGTGTGTGTGTGAGTGTGTGTGTGTATTTCTGGTGTGACTGCACTCTCTGTTTGGAGGGAAGGAGAAGTGAGAGCTGAGCGTGGAGGGTCACATCTGGACTTATCATGAATAGCCTCGAGTTCAGAGAGAAGAGTTTGGAGTTCACCCTGAAGACTGCGAGGACCATGGAAGGATTTGGGGCAGGGAAGGGACAGATTCTGAAATGGATGTTAGAAAGACTGACATGTGGAGGGTGAACTGGAGAAGGGAGGGTGAGCCTGAAGCTCAGAAACCAGGAAAGTGGTGGATGTGACCACACAGGCCAGATCTGTCTAGATGTGGCCTGTGGGCTGGACTCTGTGGATGGGGAGGACAGCAGGGGTCAGGGGAATTCTGGAGGCTGAATGGTTTTTATTGGGTGATTGGCTAATAGGTGTCAGAGACAAGGAAGGGAGGGCGACCTTCACCTCCTGCCTTGGTTGACTAGAGACGTCAATGGTGCCCTCAGAGACATAGTGAACCGAGGGGTGGTGGGGATGGAGGGGCTTGGGGAGTTTGGTACAATATGCTTCTGCTCCCACAGGAAAGCACAACTCTTTCTCTTGGGCCTAGAACGTGGGTTTCACTTCTCACATACAGCCCCCTGACTGACATGCTGGTTTCTGTGAGAAGCAAGACCTCTCTATCTATTACCTTGGGGTGAATAGTTTGAGTCAACTCTGTCCCTTCAGAAAACCCTTTGATGCTGGGTGTCGCTCTCCACTTCAGAGTGTGGGGACTGTTCCTCAGATTTCAGGTTTTAGACAAGAATGGTCCTCATCAGAGCTCCTGCATGTGGACAGGGATATATGTATATATCTTATATGATATATACATGCTATATATATGATATACATGTATGAGAACAAGAGGGGAAGTAGCCTGATAAAGATCATCAACCCATTCAGGAAGTGGCAGTGCCACAATTTATACGTATGTGTGTATGTATGTATGTATTTACTGACTCACACATTAGTCAATCAGTCAATCGATCTATCTATGTATCTACCTATCCATCCAGTTTTATAGAGATATAATTGGCATACAGCACTGTAGAGGTTTATGGTTTACAGCATAATGACTTGACATACATATCTTGTGAAATGATCACCACAGTAAGTTTAGTTAACATCCATTATCTCATATAGATAAAAAAACAACATTTTTTTTTCCTGTAATGAGAACTCTCAGGATCTATTCTCTTAAAAACTTTCAAGTACACTATACAGCAGTGCTAACTATAGTCATCATTTTGAACCTTCCATCCCCAGTACTTATTTATCGTATAACTGGAAGTTTATACCTTTTAGCCACCTTCATCCAATTCTGTCTCTGTTCTCCCTGCCTCTGGTTCACACAAATCTAATCTCTTTTTCTACGAGTTTGTTTTTTTAATTCCACATATAAGTGAGATCATACAGTACTTGTCTTTCTCTGTCTGACTTATTTTACTTAGAGTAATGCCCTCAAGGTCCATCCCTGTTGTCACAAATGGCAGGATTTCCTTATTTTTTATGGCTGAATAATATTCCAGTGTATATCCACTTGTTTATTCTTGATTTTGTTGCTTGTGCACGAGTGTTGATAAAATCTTGAACAGTTTTTCTTGAAACACAATTTTAAATGACAACAATTATACAAGGGAGAGAGGACCAAGTTCTACTCGATGAAAATGAGGTAAAATATGAACCCTGATGTTTTGTTAAGCTCTCCTACATCAGAGTGTGCCTCAAGGTCCAGGTGGCCATGACTGCTGACCAGTCCCTTCCCCTGAGGGAGGTCAGTGGGAGGCCCTGCAGGTCACAATTTCAAGGACAGTGTGGGGTCCTGGTCCTGGGAGGGCTCTGTGGGTCCAGTATTTTGTCGCCATCTCATTGTAGAGATGACAGTCATCTTCCCTGACTCCAGTTTCAGAAATTCACAGCCTCCTTCAGGTGAATACAGAGCTGGGTTAGCCTCTGGGGAGTGTGTAGACAGAGTCTCCAGGACAAAATAAGAACCTAGGATCCAAAGGTCTTGCTGCCCTCCTTCTATTTCCAGAAGTCTCACCATGGGTCCCCCAGTGTCATCCCATGAGCCCCAACTCCCCTGCTCCCCCACAGCCATGAATAAAACACATTGTGTTTGGTCCACACAGTAATGAGGGAATGGGGAGCACTCACCCATGTGTGCCCAGATCCTTTGGCTCAGGCAGAATCCTGGAAGGAAACCACATCAGAGATGATTGGTCCCCAACGGATCCCAGGTTTGGATGCCCCCATCCACAGAACCTGGTCATGTGCTGTGAAAAAGCCCAGATTCCCACCATGGCCCTCTCCTCGCTTCCCTTCCAGGACTCACCAAGGCCCTAGAGGCTGAGGTATTTGGATGACATGGGGCTGCTTCTGTTGGACAGGAGGCAGGGGTTGAGCAAAGCTGACAAATTCACAGGATGTGGTGGGCAGGGTCCCCACACCACAGTTTGTACAGTCTACAAGGTGCCTGTCACACTGGAAGATGACCAACTTCTCACCCTAAGGGTGGTGGGTGCTGAGGGTCTGACATGAGCCACATCACTGAACACACCTTGTGTCTATAGTCTCACATTTAGTTCTCCTATATTCTACCATCTTGTAAGGATTTTAATAGATCTTGCTGCATTTTGTAAGTGATAGTTATTATTTAGTTTGTAACATGCAATATTCCCTTCTCCAGCTAATATATAATTATTAACTTTATAAAACTCTTTGCATAATGGATATCCACTGTGTCTCCCACTTATATTTTTTAGGCCTCGTATTAGCTGCAAATTCTTAACCTCTGTAAAAAAAACCCACTAAATTAGAAACTTTTATTATTTTCTTCCCAGCTTTATTGGGGCATAATTGACAAATAGGAAACTTATACATTTAAGGTGTACATCTTGATGTTGTGATATATATGCACATTCGGAAAAGATCACCACACTCAAGTGAATTAACACATACATCTCCTCACATAGCTACCATTTGTGTGTGTGTGTGTGTGTGTGTGTGTGTGTGTGTGTGGTGAGAACACTTGACATCTCTTAGTACATTTCAAGTGTATAACACATTTCATTATTATCAACTACAATCTCCACATTGCACATTAGGACTGTAGAAGTTATTCATCCAATGACTGACAGTTTGTAACATTTGATCAATATCTCTTCTTTTTCCCCATCCCTCAGCTTCTGTTACTCACCACTCTACTCTGTGTTACTACTCTGTGTTTCTATGAGTTCAACTTCTTTTTTTCTTTCTTTTTATTCTACATATGAGTGAAATTATTCAATAATGGCCTGTCTGTGTCTGGCTTATTTCACTTTGTGTAATATCCTCCAGGTTCACCCATGTTGTCACAAATGGCAGGATTTTCTTAGTTTTTTAGGACTGAGTAATATCCCATTGTGTGTATACATACATATATATACACACACATATATATACACACTCATATGTGTATACACCGCATTTTCTTTATCCATTCATCCGTTGATGAACACTCATGTTTTTCCCATATCTTGGCTGTTGTGAACGACACTGCAATGCACATGGGTGCAGACATCCCTTCCAGATCCTGATTTCATTTCCTTTGGATGTATCCCCGGAGTGGCATTGCTGGATCACATGGGAGTTCTATTTTCGGTTTTCTGAGGAACCTCCATACCAGCTGCAAGGTCTGTGGGCTGTTTATCGGGATCCAGCATTATCTGCCGTGAACTCCCACCCATTTCTTTGTTCTTAACTGCCCCCGAGGATCCAGCCATGCTGATTCCCTCAGCAGGACAGAAGGGGCTTTCAGGCAGCACCTGGAGAGGCTGCAGAAGAGACCCTCACATTATTCTCTTCCCCCCTGGGAGAAATCGCGGGTGGAGGGGTCTCTGTGTGCTGAGTTGAGCCAGCTTGTGGGAAGGTGATACAGGAGAAGTGAAGCTGTTCTCTCTACCCTTTTCAATGAGGTTGTTCTCAGATTGTGTGCTCAGCATGTTGGGACCTCACACCCGGACTCCAGAGCTTTCATAAAGGTGTTTTCATCCATGGATGTTGGTGAAATTGTGGCTTCTCTGGGCAACGAGATCTGGGCCTTCTGATCCCACCATCTTGCTGACATGCATCATTGTCGTTTTACTTTGCATTTCCCTAATGACTAACGATAGTGAGCATCTTTTCCTGTGCCTGTTGTCTATTTGTAGAAATATGTGTTCTTTGCAAAATATCTTTTCCATAGAAATATCTACTCAAGTCCTTAGACCATTTTTTTTACGTTCTATTTTTTTTGGTGGTTGAGTTATATTTATTCTTTACATATTCTGGACCAGACCATTATCAGATATATAATTTGGAAATATTTTTTCCAGTTCTGTATGTTGTCTTTTCACTTTTTCTCGTGGTCCTTGATTCATATACATTTTCAATTTTGAGGAAGTCCAAGGTATCTATTTTTCTTTTTCTGGTTTATTGTGCTTTTGGTGTTCTTTCTAAGAAAACATTGGAAGCCCACATTCATGAAGGTTTACCCGTATGTTTTCTTCTGAGTTTTATAGTACTAGCTGTTACAATGATCCATTTTAAAGCCATTTTTGTGTATGGCATGTGGTGAGGGTCCAACTTTATTCTTTTGCATGTTTTCTTTTTGTATTCTGTTATCCAACACCATTTGTCAAAGACATCAAGTCTTAGTGACATTGTGACTGTTTTTCAAAGTCAAGCATCCAGTGAATTTCCATCTGGGAATGGAGTCAAAACAAGCCTGAGCCCAACATCTGGCACCCTCTGCACACAGCGGCCTTTTCCTGACTCCCCCTCACTGGGGTCCAAGTAGAGGCCAGGCCACCTGAGTATTGTTCAATCTGGAACCAATCCCTGTGTGATCTCTGAACCAGGACCTAATGAGGTTGTCTGCATCTCTAAAATAACCCCCAAGTACATGTTGGTGGTCTCCATCCCAATTCAGATTGTTTGAACAAAATGGAATCAGAAATTCCAATGGCCATTTAAATTTTTCAATTTCATGTCAAGCAATACTGGGCAAGGTGGTTTCTCCTCTAAGGCCCAGGCAGGGACCCATTGTTTGACTGGACTTTGTGAGGCTGATCAGGCAGGTGGTGATCGTGTTGAGAGGCAACCTCACTGCCAAGATGTGGCATATTTGCCCTCTAACACATCAGCAGCCACTTGGTTGGAAGTTCAATGACTAGTTCAGGCTGTGAATTTCACTACTTCAATCCTAGCTCGCTTAATTGTATGGAAAATAGAGACAGGTTACAATATAGAAATGCGCTGTTCACCAGTATGACAATCAGACTTAAGAGTCAGCAGAAGAAGGTACAGAAGAATGTGACCAGCTTTCCAGCAGCCCCTGTGTTTTCTACTTTGAACAAACCTTTCAAAATTGTATTATATTGGGGCAGGCCCTGTGGTGTAGTGGTTAGGTTTGCACACTCCGCTTCAGCAGCCCGGGCTACACGAGTTCGGATCCCAGGGTCAGAGCTGTGCACTGCTCATCAAGCCATGCTGTGACAGGCGTCCCACACATAAAGTAGAGGAAGATGGGCACGGATGTTAGTTCAGCACCAGTCTTCATCACCAAAAAGAGGGGGATTGGCAACAGATGTGAGCTCAGGGCTAATCTTCCTCACACACAAAAAAATCCCATTATATTTAACCACTAAATGGATTACATGTGATTCTTTCCCTTCTTTTGTTTATTGGATTTATCTGAGGTATGCCTACCTAAATGACAAATGATGTCTCTTTCTGAACTTTGTGTAATGAAATGGCCTGCATGCCTCCTTTGGATAATCTTTCATTTACTCATCACCGTGTTTGAAGGTCGGTATACATTGTTCTCTGTGCATTTGCAGTGCTGCATGATATTCCATGGTGGAGGTATACCATCCATCTTTCTTTTTTTTAATTTATGGATTTTTTGTGTTTTGTGGCTTTTTTCTAAATAAGAGCCTCTCCTATCAATGTTCTTGTGAATGCAACCTTGTGCTTACATACACATTTCCCTCTAGGGTATATAATTTATGGTCATAGTTCTCTGTCTCTTCCTTTTAACTAGATAATTCATTCTTATATTCCTCAAATTGTTGAAGTAATTTTTACTCCCACCACTAATGTATTGGAATTCTAAGAGAGCCCTATTATCTCCTACATTGGATTATTTTTCTTTCACCTCTCATGTTGACGTGCTAGTGTTATGGTGTCATAATTTCACTGAAACTGGGCCATAACATGGCAGTAGAAATTATAATTTTCTCTAAAAGAGAATGAAATGCGGGTCTACGTGGAGCTGATAGGGAGGCGTGCTGCAAATGGCTCTTACACATTGTGAGGATGATTCTGCTCATCTCCTCCCAACTCTGCATTCAGTGAAGTCACATAGGCACCTTGGTGTTGGCCTTTAGGAAGGATTTACAGCACAGAAACTGGAAAATACCACAAGTTAGGTTTTTTAGGAAAGACTTTTCGGAGGCAGCACACCGCTAGGCTGTCCTTTCAAACACCGATGTGTTGATTCCAAGTGATGCCATTTCAGGGGAAATGACACAGGTGGCATCTGATGAAGACAGAAAGGATTATGGGCTCCAGAGAGGGTGGTAAGCATCATTTTGGGTTTATCTTTTCCATGTTGAATCTCATTTTTGCCTATTTATTCAGTTATAGAAGACAAGTTAAGTCCTGTGAACTGTAGAGATGGAGACTCAACAGTGTACATCTGGTAACGTGTTTATTAGAAATAAAAAAAAGTGTATTACATAAAAGTGGATGCGAACATGAGGTTTTACGTGTGGATCCAAACTAGCCATGTTGGCTGTACCCTCACGTCATAGGGGTGAGAAAAAAGGGAGAGCCAATCAAAGAATTCCAGCAATGCTAGGGAGAGAAGCATACACATTTAATGGCTGGAGAGTCCTGTACAGGTCCTCTAAGACATTTTCCTGCATCTAAACCAGGTTTAGTCCCCTCAACATTCTCAGCAGACAGATCCCCAAACTTGTGGTCCAGACTATCTTTCAGCCTCCTGGGATCATCAGATTTGTTCCAAGTCTCCACCACTATGAATGGTGCAGTGTTCCCTCTTGTGTTTACATCCTGGCTGCATCTTGGGTCCTCCTCTGACTGTGTAGAGCCTGAAATAGCAGAATCCCAAGGAGCACCAGGATCAAGCCAGCCATGCCCATTCGGATGAGATTCTCCACTGTGTAATCTTGAAGATGTGAGGCTAGGAATTGTGGTCAAAGAGTTCACAGAAGTCAGGGCAGACCAAAATCACCCCAGTACCCCTGGATATCCCCCCAGGAATCCTGCCTCTCCTTGACAGGATGTGACCCTCTGAACCAGGCCCAATATGAGAATTTCTCCTAACTTGTTTCATGATTTGTTGAGGATATCAGCTACTCCTGACGGAAAAAAAGTGTGGATGAGTGAGGAATTGAAGAGATTGAAGTCTAGGCTTTCCTTTGGACTCTGTGTTTTTATCCCCCGCTTCTCATGACATAATTTATAAATAGTTCCCTAATTAACCATTTCTCTGCTGTAGCAGGGTTCCCTCTTGTCTCCTCACTGGATTCTTACAGGCTCCTTGTTTTCTTTGAATTCCAAGTGTGCTTCTGAATCACAGTGGAACAGAGTTTGCCTATGCCCCATGAGCTGAGAACTGGAGAGAAAAATAGTCTTCCAGTACAGAAATAATTGAGCCCTTGTATGTTCTCTGTTCATTCTAGGACACAAGACCCTATAAGTTTATTCCTTACAGCTGAGAGTTGCCAAGTGGCAACTGAGAACCCAGGGTCCAGTTAGTTGAGTGTTGGTGTCAGAGGTCTTGAATGTCAGGAGCACAGAGGAGCAAGAATCTGGGGCTGGGTCCCCCTCACTCCACCTCTCACAGTTCCCTCTTCTCTGGGGTCTTCATTTTAATCATCACCTGGACTTTTTCATCCATTTGTTATTTCATTAACTCATTCTTCGTATTGTTAGTAATACCGACAATGGTACATAGATAGATACATACACACAAACATGCAAACATGTATTTTCCAAAGGTGAAGTTTAGTCATTGGGTTATAAAAACACTATTTTTCTTTGCTTGGAGTGTGAATCAAAGTGGAAAGGCCAATAACAAACGTGTGAAAACATACCTGGTGTAAAGTATGGGCATATGGATGAATATTTGTAGACATATATGACTATATGGTACATAATCATAGATGTGTTGTATAAACACACATATATATAACTGTATACATTTATATGATATCACATGTATGTATAACTACATATATGTTAATTATGTATATATAAATATATATAGACAGAGAGACAGAGAGAGCCAGAGAGAAGTAAGGTCTCAGTCTGCTCTTCAATAAAGCCTTGTCTGTGGGATGTGGGGAGGGAGCAGAAGAGAAGAAGTAGCTGAAACTTGGGGGTTTGGTAAACTGGATACAGGTCAGGGACCAAGGACTCTTTGAGGAACTGAATTCCTTCCGTTTTAAATATTTATTTATTTTTATTGAGGTGAAATTCACATGACATAAAATTAACCATTTTTAAAGTGTATGATTCAATGGCATTTAGTACATTCACAATGTTGTGCAACCATCCCTTCTATCTAGTTCCATTTTCCTCATCCCCAAAGGGAGACCCCATATGCATCAAGCAGTCGCTCCTCATTCTACCCTCCTCACAGACCCTGGCAGCCACTAGTCTGGCATGAAGTTTGCTTGGTGTTTTCTTGCCATGGTAATCCTTATCAACACGCAATCCTGCTCTTCACTCTAAAGTGAGGGTGCTGAATCTTGGAGAAACCACGCTAATTGCTCAAGACCACAAACTGAAGAGAGGTCAGACCTGGTTTGGAAACTAGGAATATCTCACTTAGCTTCTGCACTTTCTGCTCTGCAGATGAGGAGAGCTCTCTATCCTGAAGCAGTTAAAGAATGCAATGTGAGGGATAACTAACACAAGTGTCTGGTGAACATGATGATTAGTTCTGTGAGAGAGAGCCAGAGGCGGGAACTTGGAGACTAAATAGCTCCAGGAGTGGGATATATGACAGAAAGGGATTTGGGAAGGTTTTGGGGTACAAGAAGGTGCTAGTTAGCTTTTTGGCACCAATTCATTCGTGCTGAGTGGCTCTGAGTAAGTAATTTTGCATTCTGAAGACCTTTGCTTTAAGCTTTAACTCTGATATAGAAACTAGCAAATGAGGAGGGGAGGGACATTCAAAACCAGCTGGTTCCCTTTCTCATGGTGTATCATTATTTTAGACCCAATAGTGATGTGCTCAACTGCAGCTCTGTGAAGGGGGAGAAGAAGGGAGTCTGCCATCCTCATTAGGATTGTTGTCAAGTAAGACAAACCCTACAGGATTTCCTTATATTCAGTATCATTCAGTTACCAACACATGCACACATTTGTTGTTCCAAAATACATGAAAAGATGCCTCCATTAACCCAGGCATATTGTTTGTCTACTATCATGACCTAAACCAGTGGTTCTCAACAGGGGGCAATTTTGCCTTCCAGGGGACAATTTGGCAACATCTGGAAACATTGTTGGTTGTCACAACTGGGGTGGGAGGTACTATTGGCATCTAGTGAGCAGAGGCCAGGGATGATGCTAAACATCCCACAATGCACAGGACAGCCCCTGAAACAAAGGATTATCTGATCCCAAATTTCAATAGTGCTGAGATCAAGAAATCTGACCTGAGAAGACCTGATTAATACCTTTAAGGGAATGGTGGTGTGGGAAATGTCAGATGTTAATTTAAAAAATATGCAAGTGTATAATTGTAGATCGTAATATATGGGCTGTTGTATAAAGATGTACAACTTGGAGATCTGATAACAGACTTGAGGGTTCAGCTGATATATGAGGATGAGTAGGAATTGTCTAGGTGATGTGGATAGGCATGTTTGGGGCATTGCAGATAGAAAGGACAATGAGAAAAGCCCCTGAGTTAATAAAGTGGAACGAGTGAAGGATAAACTAAATTACGATCAGTGTGATCTTAATCATGTGAAGAGCAGAGACTCAGAGGGAGACTGGAAGTGCCCTAGAGGAGTAGACACAGCCAGCGTGGGCAGGGCTTGGGAGACCTGGGGAAGTCACTAGATTAGTCTGAAGATAGACTACTGAGGAGTTTTAAGAGAGAGATAAACATATTTGTATTTTAAAGTCACAAATAATCCAGACTAAAGTCCTTAGAAGGAGCTGGAAGGGAGAAGACATGGATGGATATGGGGTTACACCCTTTAGGAGGCCAAGCAATAGTTGGAGTGACAGAATATAAAGTAGAAATTTAGTACTGCTTACCGCTTTGTACTGTAGTTAGTACAGAAGAATACACAGATCCTACAATATCACTGGACTAAGGCAGCGCCCGTTTAAATGGAGAAAAGTGGATAGACTGGGGAAAATTATGTTGTGGAAGCAAGTAGATGCAACATATGGAAGGAGTTGGGCGATCAACGATGGCTCCCAACTTCCTCATCCCTGCAGTTGTGAACATTCAGTAAAACACACATCTTTGATGGACAGGCAGCCTAACAGAGGCAAAGACCAAATTCAGGTCTGAGCGTGATGAATTTGAGGGGTCTGGAGATACAAAGTGAAACAGAAATTATACAAGGGGAACATAACAGAGACAATCAGAATGGAGAATAAAATTGGAATTCATCTTGGCTTTCAACCATCCCTTCATCCCTTCTATCCCAGAGCTGCCATGAGGGTATAGGGGGACTGGGGAGATTTAGGGCAACATTTATCTTCCTTCTCCTGAATCTTCTGGCTCAGACAGAGCACTGGAAGAGACAGATTCATGAAAAAACAATCATCCAGTTTCTAGTCTCCATTATAAATCACCCTACATAATGACATACCGGGTGTCATTTTTTCTCCCACAGCAATATAGTTTTGAGGCTCATCTTTTAGTTTTATCTTCTAGATTCTAGCCCTAAGGCTCTCATCTACAGTAGCTCTGGAACCATCATGCATCACCAGACAGCATGGCATGGGTCGAACGAGCCCCTCAAGGTCAACTTGACAATCTGATGACTGAACCCCACAAGCTTCTCTCCATTAAGGAGGTTGGAATCTCCTTGGCATCCACTAAAATCACCAAGTCCTCGTGTTAAGAGGGGTCCTGACTATTTTGGGGTTCCCCCACCTTCCCCTCTAACCCACTTGCATTTCATGTCTCACCGAGACAGAAGAAAGTGATGTCTCTGGGGGTCATGATTCTGACTCAGTCTCAGCCCTGTTAGCCTCTTGTTGGTGCACATTAGCAGGATGACAGATTCTCATAAGACAGCAAGATCCACAGGAAGTACGAGGTCAGAGCCTCTAGTCAGAGGCTTTCTACATCTATTGCTCCACAAGAAATAATTTACTCCTAAGAACTTAGTTCTGGGTAGCTCTTGGGTGGGGTTCCAGAGAAGACTAATTTTTCTGTTTATGTTTCGGATCAGAGGTGAGCGTTTTCCTCAACGAATGTCTAATGGAGCTCAAATCCTTCTATTGACAAGATCCCATGTCCAAATGGAAGGGCTTGGGACAGAATATAAGATGGGTGCCATACAGACAGAGATTTTTCTTCACTGGACCATCATTCAAAATCCATGTGGCCTTGCCTATTATGAACCTACATGTCCCCTCTGGAATTCATGGACTGAGTATACCCACTTGGATTTGATCAGACAGGCAGTATATGCTTATACTGGGGATTATCTCAATGCCAGCATGTAGAGGAATTTTCTCAGGAGTTATTCATCATCTCCAAAGAAAGAACCTCCTATATCTACATATGTATCTATCATCTGTAAATACATCTATCTATATTTATATCAATACATGATGGATGGATTGACAGAGAGTATAGATTAGATAGCTAGCTAGTTAGCTAGATAAATAATTTGGTTATGGACTCCTGGCTATTACTATTTCTTCACATATGGGAAGTCATATATTTTAAATCAAACTTTGTATTGACTATCTCATTTTTATTGCAATACATCACTCTTTTTTTCCAGTCTTACTGAGATATAATTGACATATAACATTGTGTAAGTTTAAGGTGTACAATGTGTTGATTTGATACATTTATATATTGCAAAACGATTTCCACTATAGCCTTAGCTAACACCTCCATCACCTCACATCATTATAATTTCTTTTTTTGTAATGAGAACGTGGAAGATCTACTCTCTTAGCATCTTCTAAGTATAGAACACAGTACCGTTAATTATGCTCACCACGTTGTACATTAGACCCCCGGAACTTACTCATAATATAACTGAAAGTTTGTGCCCTTTGACCGACATCTTCCCATTTCCCCCCTCTCTAGGCCACCAGGCCCTGGTAAGCTTGCCTTCCAACACCAAGTATTTTGAAGTCCTGCACCTCTCCTACCTTTTGGAAGGCAAATCAGCTCCCGTATTAACTATTTCATTTAGTGCAAATTTAAATTGTGTCTTTTTTCATCAATTTCTATACTTTCGGTCCCCCTGCAATTCAGTGATGTAGATTGCATAAAATTGCCCACATCCCAATTTTCTTTCTTGTGGTTTATGCCTTCTTTCTTTCTTTGTTCTCATTTGAATGAGGATTGGGAGGAGGAAAAATAATGGTTGTGCTCTTAGTTGGGTATTTAAAATGAATAGAGGAGTAATGGGAAAATTCATGGATTCTAGAGGCAGAATGACCTGATCAAAAATAGTATTATTATTGCTTAAAAACTAAACGGCTTTCTGGGGAAGGAAACATTAATTGCTTGACTTCCAGGAACTGACCTGAGCAGGGACATTTATTAATAAGCAGGGACACATTCTGTTAACTCACCACAACCCTTGGGGTGAGGTTTGTTTTCATTACTTCCTCTTGTGGAAGAGGAATGTAGTGTTCTAGAATCTTTCTCACATCTTGCTTTGCTCTCTCTTTCAAACCTGTTTTTTTCCATTAATTTCAATTGAATTAGATTCTGTTCTGTCCTGAGTCCAGGTGAATAAAGATGAGACACTAAATATAGGCCCAGATTTAGGGACGGATTTCTAAGCTTGACCCCAAGCTATAGCCCAAAATTCAGCAGGCTTTTTTCTGAAAAGGCCTAGAGAGTAAATATCTTAGGCTTTGCAGTCCATACAGTCTCTGTCACAACTAATCAACTTTGCCATTGAAGTGTGCAAGTGGACATTGATAATAAGTACATGAATGAGCATGACCGTGTTCTAATAAAACCTTATTTCCAAAAATAGGTAGGGGGACTGATTTGGCCTGTAGGCTGTAGATTGCTAACTCCAAGCTCTAAAGCCCATCTTATTGGACTTATTTGTATTAGGAGGTTAGAGACTCTGCTAATAATAACACCTGTTCTCTGCTGTGGTCTTTGAATGAACACTGGTCCCTCCACAGCCTCATGGAAAGAAGTGATTGCAGTCTTTGTAAGCATCAGGTACACATGCAGACTGACTTTTGGGGCCATATTTATACCACCAGAGACCCTTTTATGAGTTCTAATATTTCTCAGTACAACAAAGGGAAAAAAATGACTAAGTGGTCTTGGGCAGGTGGCTCTCCCTTGCAATTTCCTTACACATGAACCGTATTATTTTAAGAAGTTTTCCTAAGTGTCCTCCTCTTTTAAAAAATTTATACACCTCTTAAAATGTCTTCCTAGGTCAACAAGTGAAAGAATCCGTAGTTAAACAAATCACTACCACTGCCAATGTATGAAATGGTATTTTCTCCCATATGTTTTATTGACATTGCTTCCATGTTAGTTTGCATCTATTACTGTTGATGCTACTTTACCTTTTTTTTTCTAATGTTGGTGGTTTGTTTCTTCTCTCAGAATACTTTGAGGAATAATTAGTTTTTATTTAAATTGAGATGCCTTGATTCTTATTCTGTCTCTATATAGATTCTTGGATCACTTAAACAGAGACCTTTGAGAAATGACTGGATTTGTGCTTGGAAGACTTTATATTAGCCTCACCCCTTCAGCCAAGATCAGCTCCTGATTCATTAAAGCCTTTATCTGCTTACCAGAGATGTGATGAGACGCCAGGATGTCTGTGTGTTGGGGAAGGCAGATGGAGGAAAGATATTTTAGGAGTGGGAAGGAGAAGGATTGTGAAGTCTACAATTTCAATGAGCAGCAAATAAGTGCCAGGCTTTGTTCCTGGGAACTTTTAACATTTATGATCCCATTAGATTCTGACAAAGCCACCCTGTGAGGGAGGTGATGATGGCACCAAATTAAGGAGGATGCAACTGGGACTTAGCAAGATATCATGACTTAAAAGGAGGCAGGAACTGTGACTCCAATGACTTTGACCTTCTATTGTAGCACTCTGCATCCCAGCAGATGGAGAACCCCAATTTAGGACCAAGATCACCACCCACACTCCTTCTTGGTATGCTTCTCTCCTCTGCCAGCATCAGCCACAACCTGTTTTTAAAAATAATGAAAATGAGTCTTTAAGAGAAATAGCTTTGCCTAAGGTGCTGCATCTAAGAAGGAACAAAGCAAAATCTAATTGCTAAACATCTGAAAAATGTCCATCTCCAGAGCATGTCTAAGACCCTCCAGGGAAAATGCTAGGGTTACTCTCTCCTGGGACCAGGTGAATATGACAATTACGTTTCTGGGTTACATTCCAGTGAAATGTCTTCTCCTTGGGCTTCCATATTTCATGCCTGGGAGGAGAATAAGAGTTTTGCATTCAATCTTAGGAAAGAGAAACCCAGGCATTAATGGTGCCACTCATTCCTTATATTGCCCTTTGGTATCTGAACAGAGCTCCTACTCTCTACTTTCCATGTTTTTTGTATATTTTTTGTCTATTACTGTCCTTTTTTTCTCTGCTTTCTTCCTTCTGCATATGTCTTCCTTTATCTTTCTCTCAGCGTCACGTTATCTCTCACTCTTTGTCTATCTGATTTTGAATTTTTGCCTCTGCTGGTAATATGCTTCTGTGATGGTTTTTAAAAATTTTTTTTTCTTGCTGAAAAAGATCAGCCCTGAGCGAACAACTGTTGCCAATCCTCCTCTTTTTGCTGAGGAATATTGGCCCTGGGATAACGTCTGTGACCATCTTCCTCTACTTTATATATGGGACACCTGTCAGAGCATGACTTGATAAGCGGTGGGTAGGTCTGTCCCTGGGATCTGAACCTGCAAACCCTGGGCTGCTGAAGTGGAGTGTGCAAACTTAACCACTACGTCACTGGGATGGCCCCTGTGATGGTCATTTTTATGTGTCAACTTGACTTGGACCTTGAGCTGCCCAGGTATTTGGTTAAACATTATTCCGGGTGTGTCTGTGAGGGTGTTTAAAGGTGAGATCAACATTTGAATCAGTAGACTGAGTAAAGCAGATTGCTCTCCCCAATGTGGGTAAGCCTCATCTAATCTGTTTGGCATGAATGGAAGGAAAAGACCTGATCCTCCCATGAGTAAGAGGGAACTCCTTTTGCCTGACTGTTTTGAGCTGGGACATCAGTATTCTCTGGTCCTCAGACTTGAACTGAAACATCAGCTCTCCTTGGGTTTGAGCCTGCCAGCTTTCAGACTGGAACTTATACCATTGACGCTCCTGGTTCTCAGGTCTTTGGACTCAGACTGTAGCTACACATCAAGTTCTCCTGGGTCTCCAGCTTGCTGACTGCAGATCTTGGGACTTCTCAGCTATTATAATTGTGTGAGCCAGGTCCTTATAATCTCTCTCTCTGTATATATTCGTCTATATATACATCTATATGCATTCTACTGGTTCTGTTTCTCTGGTGAACCTTGATGAATATAGCCTTCAAGGTTCCACCTCTACTGCTCAGGAATCCCCTTAGGACAGGGCTTATAAGATCCATTCTATGACCCAAGGATTAAAAGCCACTGAGGTCCAGGAATCACAATGATCCAAGAATCTATATAGAGACAGATGATAAGAATCAAAGTGTCTACTGGTTCCTACATATTCTGGGGTCTCAGAGCTAATGGAAAATTTGACTTGAGGCTGCCTAACAAGTTATCAACAGGTTACTAGTAGGTTACATTCTCCTTGTATGGTGTAACTATCTTGAAACCAAGCTGTGAGTGACAGTGCAGATCCCCCGCCCTCATTGGGGTACCACGGTGCCTTTACTCACCAGCGTCAAAGCTTGGTTCTGTGGGTAGAAGCCAACTACTTGAAGAGTTTCCTAGAAAACAAGACAGGAAAGAGGTGAGGAAATGAAGTTGCCCATCTTCTACCCCACTGAAACTCCTTTGTCAACTAATGGTGAGCTCTAGGGTGTCCTGGGATCACCTTCCCATATCCCTGGGGACTTGACTCCCTCCCTTCAAGTTGTAGAGAGGCAACAGGAGAAGTTGATAATGAAAGATGCCTATACTCAAGAGGAGGTCTCTTACCTTGCATTAAAGGCATCTGTACCACCTGGGAAATCACTCTGTGGGTGGAAGGTCAGGAGAGGCTTCTGGGAAACGGACAATAGGGAGGGACTGATGCAACCTCTGATCTTCCCAAACTGAGCCTGGTCGCTCTTCTTCCTGTCTCTGCCCTGACCCCTTTCTCCATCTACCTGGGTACACAGTCACCCCCAGTGTGGACCTCAATGCAAGATGTGAAGGAGGATCTTGGAGGTGCATTCTCACTCTCTATTTCCCCTTCCTTCCATTTACCTGTGCTTCTTTCTCTCCAGAATTCCTAAGGGTCCCCTCATTATCAGCAGGACACCTCTCAGATATGGCCTCAAAATTTAGTCTGAGTCACGAGACATGGGGCAGGCTTGGAGCTTCCTCACCTGTGACAGAAAGGCACAGTGGATCACTTGGGTCTGACCACTCATAGGGAGAGACATTGAAAGAGCCGTAGCATCTATAGGTCCCGTTGTGGGCTGGTGTCGCAGGGCGCAGAGGGAAGATGGCCTGGAATGTGCCATTTTGGCTCTGTCCTCCAGCAAGCCAGTGTTCATGGGCCTCCCCCTCCCTGGATAGATGGTACACATCAAATGAGCTCTCAGAGCTGCAGAACAGGGTCACATTCTCCCCTAACCTCACCATGGGGCTCAGGCTGGCTAAGAGAGAAGGTTTCTTGTATAGTCCTGGAAGAAAAAGAGACAGTTTAGTTAGAGAGGCTCTTCCTTACTCACAGTGTCCACACCTGAAGGACCTGAACTGAGAATTCACTATCTCTGTTATCTGACTTCTGTCTCTCTCCCCGTCATGTCTCTCTCTATCCTTCTACTTTCTCTGTCTCTGTCTCTGTCTCTCTCTCTCTATGTCTCTGACCTTGACTCCCTCCTACTTTTTTTTTCCCTTTTGTATTTTTTACTCTCTCTGCCTCTCCTTGGGTTGGTTGGTTTGGTATGTATCTTTTTCTTTCATTCTGAGTCTCTCAGTTTCCATCTTGACCCCATCTTTGTGCATCTCTCTCTTGCTCTCTCTCTCTCTCCATCTCCGTGATTTTCTCTGCTTCTCTGTCTCTCTAGTTCTCTTTTGGAATTTATCATCCACCTCCACATCACCATTCTTCTCTATCTTTGTGCCCCCCACTCAGGTCTCTGCTTTTTAGGGCTTTTATCTTCCTGGTCTCATCTTTCTCTACTTCTCTATCCCTTTTTCTTTTTCTCCACCTCTTTTTTTCTGTTTCTGTGTCTCTGAGCCAGTGCCTGTGTCTCTCTCTCTTCCATCCTCCTGGCCCATTCTCTCTCTCTCTCTCTGTGTGTGTGTGTGTGTATGTTCATGCGCACATTTGTTTCTATGTCTCTGCTTTACATTGATTCTGCTTTCTCTCTGACTGCATCTCTCTGTGGGATTTTGACATCAGTAATCCTACAACATCTGGGCTGACCTTGGAACATATGCCTGAGAAACAACTTTGGGAACCCATAAAATACACAACATGTAGGGGCTGGTGTTTGGCTCCTTAACCCGGGACCATGGTATCCTGGGGCACAATATGGCTCAACCGCATGGAATGAAGTCATGTGAGAGTAAACACAGCATCAGTAGGTGCCGCATGGGAAGAGGACGCAGGACTCATGGGGAATCAGCCTGAGACAGGTCACCCTGGCCCTATAATGTGGGTCAGATATGTGGTGTGCCTTTAGATTCTCCTGGTAGAGAAGAGACTGTGGAGTTAAAACGGAAACCAAACTTCTAAACTTTCCCAGGTCTCTGAAAAAACTCAGAGAGGAAGGGCACCTTCATTCTGATACGTGCATATCTGTCCATATCTCTCCCTTCACTCTTTATCCCCATTTTTGATTCCCCTGTCTTGGTCCCTATATCTTTTGTTTATGTTATAACAAATGGTTTGTATTGTTTCTCCTCTTATTTTCTCTCTTGGTGTAGCTGTCACCAAGTCTGCTTATCTTCATAAGAACCCCACGTTCATCTCTCTTATCACTACATGGAGCTTCCAAGTCCTGGAACATCCCATCTATACCCCAAAGGAGGACAGAGGACAGGTCTGGACACTCTCACCTGTGATCATGATGTGCAGGGGGTCACTGGGGGTGGACCACTCATGGGAAGAGTAATTGATAGAACCGAAGCATCTGTAGGTCCCTGCATGGGCAGTTGTCATAGGACCCATGGGGAAGTTGGCATGGGAGCCCCCATTATGGGGCTGCCCAATAAGGCGCAAGGGCTTCTTCATTACCCCCTCTCTGTGCAGAATGAAGCTGTCAAACACGATATCCGAGCAACACTGCAGGGTCACATATCGTCCTGATTGCACCAGGGGACCTGGCTGGGCCAAGAGGGAAGGTTTTCTGTAGACTCCTAAGAACATAGATATTGTGAGTTTAGAAGGAGCCAGCCTTCCTCACCCCATTCCACGGGACTTGGATTGAGTGAGGATTTCTCCTCATGTCTGTCTTTCTCCTTCCTTTCTGTGTCCTTTTCTACCTGAATGCCCCCTTATATCTCTCTCTCTCCTTTTCTCTGTCTCTCTGTCTCTAGCATCACCAGACTCAATTCTCACTGCACTGTCTTTGGTACTTTTGCTGTTGTATCCATTTCCCACAGACCACTTTCCTGCTTTTTGTGGTGGGGTTGGGAGATTGACCTCTGCAGGATGCATTTCCAGTCTCTCTTCTCACTTGGCCATGTTTTTTTTTTTTTTTGATGGATTGGAATTCCTGGTAGAAGGTAAGAATTAAGCAGTAAGGCAAGGGACCATTGTACCTCCCAATGTCCACCCAACCTGTGCCTCAGTAAGGGTCACATCTCCTGCCATGTCTGTGCCTTTTCCATGGTCCCAGCTTCCATAGAGTGGCCCCTGAGGCTGGCTCCATGAACACTGACCCCTCCCTGTGTCACTGCTATCTAGTAGTGGCATGATCATCCTGTCCTTACCTATTGCTTGAGTAGCCTCACTTCCCTGTTGGGCTGCCTAATTCATCCTTCACCTGGGTATCTGTTTTGGTTACCTATTGCTGCTGCAACAAATTGCCACAAACATGGTGGCTGAAAAGGACACAAACATATTATCTTATAGCTCTGGATGTTAGAAACCCAGCATGAGTCTCACTGGGATAAAATCAAGGTGTCTATAGGGCTGTGTTCCTTATGGAAGATCAAGGGGAAGGGGTGAATTTATTCCTGTGCCTTTTCTGGCTTATAGAGGCAACCTGAATGCCTGGTTCCCCTCCTGCAACCTCAAAGCCAGCAATGTCTGGTGGAGTCATTTCATGCTGCATGACTCTGATGCTCTCTCTCCTGCTTCCCTTGTTCTCTTATACAGACTCTTGCAATGACCTCAAGCCCACCCAGCTGATCCAGGATGATCTCCCCATCTCAGGGTCACCCAATTAGCAATCTTAATTCCATCTTCACTGTTAATTGACCTTGGATTGCAACATAACATATTGGTAGATTTGGAGGATTAAGATGTAGACATCATCTAGGGGTCATTATTCTGCCCACCATTGTACCTCATTATTAAATACTACCCCTGTATTAAATTCTGTTTTATCTAGAATACTTGGAGTGGTTGCTGTAGTTATAACTGGACCCTGACTGACGTTCCCATGAGAAAATTCTGGGATTAGGAAGATTGGCACAATGAATAGCCACTCTGGATAAGAGCTCTCTGACCTGTGACCACAATCACCAGGGGGTCACTGGGTGCTGACCACACAGAGGGGGAGCGCCTGTAAGAACCATGACAT
>JABWHU010001658.1:5741949-5771532 GCA_014189135.1 Dicerorhinus sumatrensis harrissoni
AACCAACACATGGACAGAGATAACTGTATTGTGGTTACCAGGGGCAATGGGGGTAGGGGTGGGCACAAGGGGTGAAGGGAGACATATGTATGGTGATGGAGAAACAAAAATGTACAACCCAAAATTTCACAATGTTATAAACTATTAGAACATCAATAAAAAAAAAAGATTGGTTCATCATACACCATGAGAAACCACAGCAACAGTTTAAACCAGAAGGAAAATGAAAATTCTCCAGGAACCAACCATGAAGGCACAGAAATTTACAATCTAGATGTCAGAGAATTCAAAATGGCTGTCATAAAAAAACTCAATGAGTTACAAAAGAACACAAAAAAACAGTTCAGTGAGCTCAGGAATGAAATGAACCTCTTCACCCAAGAGATTAAAACTATAAAAAAAAAACAAGCAGAAATTCTGGATATGAAAAACATAATCAATGAAATAAAAAATAATCTAGAACCCTTAAAGAATAGAGCTGATGTTATGTAGGAAAGGATTAGTGATTTAGAGGATAAAAATATAGAAATATTACAAGTGGAGGAGGAGACAGAAATAGGATTTTTAAAAAATGAAGGAATTCTTTGAGAAATACCCGACTCAATTAGGAAAAGCAACATTAGGATTACAGGTATTCTAGAGGGAGAAGAGAGGGAGAAAGGAACAGAGAGCTTGTTCAAAGAAACAATAGCTGAGAACTTGCCAAACCTGCGGAAGAAATTGGATTTACAAATACATGAAGCTAACAGAATGCCTAATTACATCAATGCTAAAAGACCTTCCCCCCATATAATAGTAAAACTGGCAAAAGTCAATGACAAAGAAAAAACATTAAGGGCAGCTAAACAAAAGAAAATAACATACAAAGGAGCCCCTATGAGGCTTTCACTGGATTTCTCAGCAGAAACTCTACAGGCTAGGAGAGACTGGAATGATATATTCAAAACACTGAAAGACAAAAATTTTGAGCCAAGAATACTCTATCTAGTGAAACTTTCCTTCAGATATGATGGAGAAATAAAAGCTTTCCCAGACGAAAGCTGAGGGAGTTCATTGCCACCAGACCTCCTGTACAAGAAATAACTGAAGATGTGCTCACGTTGCAAACAAAAATGCAGCAGCCAACAAAGCTTTGAGCAAGGAGATAATTAGACAGATGAAATCAGAAAACTGAAGCTCTCTATCAGAACAGGGAAACAAATACTCAGTTATAACCTAGAGATGAAGGGAAGGAAAGCATCAAAAGTAACTATACATACTTCAACTTACTCACAAACTCACTGCATTAAAAACAAAATAATTTGTGGCAAACCAATTCAGAAGGGGAAGAGGAATGTGATGGAATCTGCTTAGGTTAATGGAGATAAGAGGCTGTGAGAAAATGGACTATTTCATCTACAAGATCTTGTATACAAACCACATGGTAACCACTAAACAAAAAAGCAGAACAGACCCACAATTCACAAAAGGAGAGAAAACTGAAAACCTCTTCAGACAACCACCAAAATGAAATGGCAATCAGAAATACAAAGGAAGAGAAACAACAGAAACATAGATAAGACAGAAAACAAGAGGCAAAATGGCAGTATTAAGCCCTCATATATTAATAATCACTCTAAGTGTAAATGTTGAATTCTCCAATCAAAAGACACAGAGTAGCTGGATGGATGAAAAAACAAGATCCAACAATATGCTGCCTCCAGGAAACACATTTCTGCTCTAAAGACAAACATAGGCTCAGAGTTAAGGGATGGAAGATGATACTCCAAACGAATGGCAAACAAAAGAAAGCAGGTGTTGCCATACCTATATCAGACAAAGCAGACTTCAAGTTAAAAAAGACAATGAGAGACAGGAAGGGCAGTATATAATGATAAAAGGGACATTCCACCAAGAGGACATAACACATATTCATATATGTGCACCTACCACAGGGACACCAAAGCACATAAAGCAATTATTAACAGACCAATAGGGAGAAATTAACAGCAACACAATAATAGTAGGGCACCTCGATATCCCACTTACATCAACTCACAGATCATCCAGGCAAAAAGTGAACAAGGAAATAGATTTAAAAGAATCACTTGATAAGATGGCCTTAGTATATATATACAGAGCAGTCTATCTAAAAACAGCAGAATACACATTCTTCTCAAGTGCACATGGATCATTCTCCAGGATAGATCATAAGTTGGGAAACAATGCAAATCTTAATAAATTTAAGAAGATTGAAATCATCCCAAGGATCTTTTCTGACCACTGTGCTATGAAACTAGAAATCAACTGCAAGAAAAAAACAGGGAAAGTCAGAAAAACGTGGAGACTAAAAAACATGCTACCGAATAACCATTGGATCAATGAAGAAATCAAAGGAGCAATTAAAAAATACCTGGCAACAAACGAAAATGAAAATACAACATACCAAATCCTACGAAATACAGCAAAAGAGATCATAAGAGGGAAATTCATAGCAATATAGGCCCACCTCAACAAACAAGAAAAATCTCAAATAAGTTACCTTAAACTGCACTCAACAGAACTAGAAAAAGAACAAACAAAGCCCAAAGTCAGCAGAAGGAGGGAAATAATAAAAACCAGAGCAGAAATAAATGAAACAGAAACTAAAAAGACAGTAGAAAAGATTACTGAAACTAAGAATTGGTTCTTTGAGAAGATAAACAAAATTGACAAACCCTTAGTCAGGCTCACCAAGAAAAAAAGAGAGAAGGCTAAAATGAAATTAAAAATAAAATTAGAAATGAAAGAGGAGAGATTACAACAGGTTCTGCATAAAGACACAGGATTATAAAAGATTACTATGAAAAATTATGCACCAACAAATTGGATAACTTAGAAGAAATGGATAAATTATTAGACTCATACAACCTACCAAAACGGAATCAAGAAGACATAAAGAATCTGAAGAGACCAATCACAAGTAAAGAGATGGAAACAGGAATCAAAAACTGCCCCCCCCATAAAAAAGGCAAGAAAAAGAAATAAAGAAATAAAAGGAATCCAAATTGGAAAGGAAGAAGTGAAACTCTTGCTGTTTGCAGATGACATGCTCCTCTATATAGAAAACCCTAAAGAATCCATCAGAAAACTATTAGAAATAATCAACAACTACAGCAAAGTTGCAGGGTACAAAATCAATTTACAAAAATCAGTTGCATTTCTACACACTAACAATGAACTGGCAGAAAGAGAAATCAAGAGTACAGTCCCATTTACAATAGCAACAACAAAAAAATAAAGTATTTAGGAATAAACTTAACCAAAGAGGTGACATACCTATATGCTGAAAACTATAAGACATTATTGAAAGAAATTGAAGAAGACACAAAGAAATGGAAAAATATTCCATGCTCCTGGGTCAGAAGAATCAACTTAGCTAAAATGTCCTTACTAACCAAAGCAATCTACAGAATCAATGCAATCCCAATTAGAATCCCAATGACATTCTTTACGGAAATTTAACAAAGAACCCTAAAATTTATATGGAACAACAAAAGACCCAGAATAGCCAAAGCAATCCTGAGAAAAAAGAACAAAGCTAGAGGCATCACAATCACTGACTTCAAAATATACTACAAAGCTATAGTAATCAAAACAGCACGGTACTGGGACAAAAGCAGACAAACAGATCAATGGAACAGAATTCAAAGCCCAGAAATAAAACAACACACCTATGGACAGTTAATCCTGACAAAGGAGCCAAGAACATACAATGCAGAAAGGAAAGTCTCTTCAATAAATGATGTTGGGCAAACTGGACAGCCACATACAAAAAAATTAAGATAGACCATTATCTTGCACCATACACAAAAATTAACTGAAACTGGATTAAAGACTTGAATGTAAGACCTGAAACTATAAAACTGCTAGGATAAAATTTAGGCAGCACACTATTTGACGTTAATCTGAGCAGAATCTCTTTAAATACCATGTCTGACAGGGCAAAGGAAACAAAAGAAAAAGTTGACAAATGGGAATACATCAGATTAAAAACCTTCTGCAAAGCAAAGGAAACCATGAACAAAACGAAAAGACAACCCACCAACTGGGAGAAAAGAACTCACACAACTCAACAACAACAACAAAAAACAAACAACCCAATCAAAAAGTCAGCAGAGGATATGAACAGGCATTCTTCCAAAGAAGGTAAACAGATGTTCAACAGACACATAAAATGATGTTTAACATCACTAATTAATAGGGAAATGCAAATCAAAACTACAATGAGATATCACCTTATACCAGTCAGAATGGCTGTAATCACAAAGACAAAAAACAACAAATGCTGGAGAGGATGTGGAGAAAAGGGAACCCTCATGCACTGCTGGTGGCATTGCAAACTGGTGCAGCCACTGTGGAGAACACTATGGAGATTTCTCAAAAAATTAAAAATATAAAACCATAGGATCCAGCTATCCCACTTCTGGGTGTTTATCCAAAGAACTTGAAACCAATGATCCAAAGAGATCTATGCACCCCTATGTTCATTGCAGCATTATTGACTATAGCCAAGACATGGAAGCAACACAAGTGGCCATCAACTGATGACTGGATAAAGAAGATGTGGTATAAATACATACAATGGAAAACTATTCAGCCATAAAAAAGACAAATCATCCCATTTGCAACAACATGGATGGACCTTGAGGGTATGATGTTAAGTGAAATAAGCCAGACAGAGAAAGACAAATACTGCATGATTTCACTCATATGTGGAATATAACAAATACATCAATAAAGGGAACAGATCAGTGGTTACTAGTTGGGAATGGGGTTGGGGGGGTGAAAAGGGTAAAGGTACACATATGTGCGGTGATGGACAATAATTTGACTACTTGGTGTGACCTTGATGAAATCTACTCAGAAACTGATAAATGATCATGTACACCAGAAACTATTCAGTGTTACAAACCATTATGATCTCAATAAAGTTACTGGAAAAGAAAAAAAGAAGAATAACCTACGTGAAGGAAGTCACATCAGATAACACATGAAACACATTAAACCATTGAGCCTGCATCAGAAAATTCTGGAATTTCAGGGGGTCATGGCATACTTTTCTCCCACCCCTTCGTATGGAAGGATGGCAGCACCTTCCCCGGCAGAAGAACTTGAGTTATCTTGTCCTCAGAGGGTCTGTTGTTCCTGGAACTGCTTCCTTCCTTACGCTACAGACAACACCATTTCCTCCCCACACACCCCAGCCCTGAGCACCACAGTCTCCTCTAGGTGCCCATAGAGCCTGGCTCAACCAAGGAGAAGAGTCTGGGGAGAGTCTCCAGACCAGAACCAGGGGCTAGATTTCCCAGGGACTCCATTTTCTGGTTCACAAGAGATTCACCCACAGGCTTACAGATGTCAACCCATCACCCAAGCTCCTGTGCCACCTGCCCTCCTGTTACAGGAAAATACTTGTATTTGGGATGGAGGGAAACCCAAGATTTGGAGAAAGGACTCACCCATTTGTGCCCAGATCCTCTGGACCAAGGAGAACTCTGGAAAGAAAGACTCATAGTGGGTGTTCCATCTCCAGACAAGACCTGGCCTCCCACTCCTGCCCCCGCCTGCCCTGTGAGCCTCACCAGTGAGGCCCAAGCTCTGCTGAAGATCAACTCAGCTGTCAAGGCCCACCTCTCCGCACGTACACAGGGTGCTCAACTGTGGAGAGACCCAGGCTTCCAGGCCAATATTTCCACCATAGTGTTCCTGCCCCTTCATTCCCTTCCAGGACTCACCAAGACACACCAGGCTGATGATCATGGGCGACATGGCTCCACTTCTGCTGAACAGGAGTCAGCAACCCAGCAAAGTTGATGCGTACACAGGATGTTGTGAGAAGAGCCCAGCTCAGATAGTTTATAAGTTGACCACAGTGTGGAAGGATGACGCACATAGGCTCTTCTGACCCTACATATAGTGAATGTGGGGGCCTGGCCGAGGGCAGAATTGGGCTTCCTGGAAAATTTTCAGAGTAGAGCTGTTGCTTCAGGGCATTTACTAGGGTCAGACTTGAAATACAATCTGGGACCCAGTCCCTCCTAGGCTGAATGATTAAATTCTGTACTCACATTAAAGGCCTTTGATGTATTTTTTGTTGTTTTTGTGTGAGCTTCAAACTCTTCTTCATGTGTGTTATATACCAAATAGATATTATTATCATAACATATCTAATATATATCATTAATATTACACCAATTGTAACATAAATCAAAATGTATTACACCAATTGCAACATGTAAATCAAAATGTATTTCCACACTGATATTTCTAGTATTGAAGCAGGACCAGTTAAAAATTATTGAATTTCCCAGTAGAAGGTTTAGAAACTTATTTGGAATCATAGAGTTTCACTTTGTTTGTAATAAACAAAACATGTAAACTCTGGATACTAGAGTTTTATCTGGAATTCATCTTATGACTCAAGAATCCAAACTCATTGTTCTCTTTCTCTCTTTTACTCCAACTTTAAATTATATATGAATATACAAATATTCATTAACGTAATGCTATGGAAAATCAACTTTCCAACAGCCAATTGTGTATGTTAGAAAAAAAATAACTACAGAACATTTCTAGAAGAAAAACCTTATAATATATGCCAACTTGAAAACCATTGCGATAACCAAACAATCAAATCTGCCAATGTATTTTTGCCTTCATTCTGTTCCTTGTTTGACTCTTACAGCTTCTGAAATTTGCATAAACTTTTCCATTAGGTATTGTAAATAGAGTTCTATAACATTTATATATATTTGTAAAACTTGTAATTTTTATAAATTACACGTGTGTGTTTATACACACACAGCTATGTACCCACATGCATAGTTGTTACAAATGAAAAAAGTATAAACTTTGAATCTTACTATTTTGTTCCCACATTCATAGTGCTGACACATATATTGATTTTAGTCGCCCCATTTCATCCTTTTGGATTTCTGTATACTATTCCTTGCATGACTACATCAACATAGACATCCATTCTTCTGTTTATGGACAATTTTGTTGTTTCTAGGTTTTCCTTGTTATGACTCACATCTTTCTGATGACTTCTGTATTTAATCCCTTGTATGTATATACAGGATTAATTGGCATATGTTGCTAGAAGTGCAATTATTGGGTTTTGGAGCAAGTTGATGTTCAGGTTTAATAGATAGTGCAAAATACTTCCAACACGACCAAAAGTCGCCAGGAGAACAATGTTTATCAATTATATTGCTTTTTGCAAGGAACAATCTTTTGATTTCAAATATCTTTCTCTGTCATGTCGGTATGTATGCATGCATGTGTATGTGTATGTATGTATTTTTGCTTATTGTCATTTATTTTTTTACTTCAACTTAATTTGGAATTCATTTACTCTTTTGTAAAATGTCTTAAAGTGAGATTCAGATCTTTCTTTAAACATTTTTCATGTCAACACAAACATTTGAAGCTTAATGTCCCATAAAGCACTGTTTTATCTGGATCACACATCATTTAATATGGCAAGTGTTCATTTTCATTAAGTATGAAATATTTTCTACTTTCTTTTGCAATGCTTTTCTTTAATGCATTGGTTATTTAGATGTGTGTTCATTAATTTCCAAATATCTGATGACTTTTCAGCTATCTCTTGGTCATATATTTCTACTTTAATTCAGCTGTTGCTGTAAATCTTATTCTCTATGATTCAATATTGTAAAATTGATCTTCCAAGGGCACTAGAAAGGACTGTGGATTAGGACATTTTGGGGTGGAAGGTTTTCTAGGTGTCAGTTAGGTAAAAATGCTTGAATTGTTTTTCACGTCTTTTATATCCTTACTGATTTTCTGTCTACTTGGTCTCTCAACATGCTAGAGGGGAGTGCTGATATCTCTAGCTATAATTTGGATATGATCAATTCTGCTTTCAATTTTGCCTTTGTTTTAATGTATTTTGAGGTTTCAAATTCAGGTCTATATGCATTTAAAATGGTTGTGTCCTTTTTTTGAATCTGCCTCAATCATTATGAAGCACTACTTTTCATAGTTCCATTTTTCTTGGTTTTAGAGTTTGTATGGATAAAATCTTCCATTCTTTTAGTTTTAAACATTTTTTTGAGGTATACATTACATACCATAAAATTAACCTATTTTTCAAATACAGATCACTGACTGTTAGTACTATATTTAGAGTTGGGCATCATCACCACAACCTAATGTCATTTGTTTACACTTTACTTATCAACCTCTTCTTAATTGAAGTAGACTTCATGCAGACAGCGCATGGCTGGGTGTTGATAAAATATATTTCACAAATATTTACTCCTCTGCCACTCTAATTTTTTTTGAAATTCAAGTTTCCAACTAGTATCATCAATCTTCTGCCTCAATAAGTTAATTTAATATTTATTGTAGAACAAAGCTTCTAGGGACAATTTTCTTAATCTTTAGTTGACTGAAAATTTTTAACTTCATCTTTCTTGTTGAAACCTCTTTCTGGGATTACAGAGCTCTTGGTTGAAATATATTCTTTCAGTAATTTAAAAATGTTGATCCATTGACTTCCAACTTCCACAGTTTCCAATGGAAAGCATGCTATAATTCTTAGTTTCTTACTTTTTATATAATGTGATTTCCCCTCATCTTTGGCTGCTTTTAAGATCTTCTCATTGTCATTATTTTTGAGCCATTTGAGTGAGATTTATTTTGGGTAGTGTTCTTTGTGTTTTTACTTCTTAGGGGTCACTGAGAAACTGAATAAGTTAGTTTATATTTGTTATCATATATAAATAAATTTGGGCCATTATATTTTCAGATATTTTTCTGACCTCTCCTCCTATCATTTTACACATATCAACATCAATTCAATTACACATATATAACGCCACATACCTACAGCCCATATGTCTCTGTGCCTCTGTTCATTTGTTCCAATATGTTTTCCTATCTGTCTTTCATTTTGGAGAGCTTCTATTGCTATATTTTCAAGTTTACTAAACATTTATTCTGCAATATCTAATCTACTATTAATGTGATGCACTGAATTATTTTGTTTTTTTCATTTTTGATATCATTCCCATAGAATTTCCTAATTGTTTCTTTATGTTTTAAAAATTTCTTTGGAGGGGCTGCCCTGGTGGTGCAAGTGGTTGGGTGCATGGGCTCTGCTGCGGAGGCCCAGGGTTCGCCAGTTCGGATCCCGGGCGTGCACCAACGTACCGCATGCCAAGCCATGCTGTGGTGGCGTCCCATATAAAGTAGAGGAAGATGGGCACGGATGTTAGCCCAGGGCCAGTCTTCCTCAGCAAAAAAAAAGAGGAGGATTGGCAGATGTTAGCGCAGGGCTGATCTCCTCACACACACAAAAAAATTTCTTTGGAACATTATATTGTATTTTCTCCTTAATGTTGAAAAATATTTAGAGTAGCTACAATAGAATTTCTGTATTGAAATTGCCAGTTTCATGATTTTTTTTAATTTATGGATTTCCTCCTATTGTATAATCTTTCTCCTGCACATGTACACATTTCCAAGTTCCTTAAACTTCCAGCAATTTTTTATTGGAATGGAAACATTATGAATTTTGTGTTATTGAGTACTAGATTTTGATGTCTTCTTCTAAAGAGTGTCACATACTTCTGGTATGCAGTCAGATACACTGCAGAGCAGCCTCAGTTATTGGAAGTCTTTGGATTTCTGAGTCCCAAATATTCTTTCCCAGACATGTGGAGTTTCACTCCATGCTTGTGTGGCTTAGTATTTGGAAACAGACTCAATTGGAACCTTATGCAGATATCTGGAAGCTTCTCCTCCAGTGTTACTGGTTATAAAATTCTATATTCTTCAGCTGTCCTAAACTCTGAACTCCAACTCCTCTACACAGGAGACCACTATATCCTGTTCAAGATTCTCCTCCTACACTGTAATCTGGAACTGCATCCAGGTAGGTAACCTGTACTCACTACATTTGTCTTCATTCTCCGGGTTTCATACTTGTGTCCTGGCAGTTGTCTTATGTACAAAACTCAGAGCTTCAGGGGCAGGCTCAGGGTGGGAAGTAAAGATTTCTCTTGTTCTCATCCAGCATCAATTTTAGGCAGTATCTACATGCCTGTGCCTTGAGGGGAGGGCTCACTCAGTGTTTCTGTCCCTCTTCCCCATGGCAGCCGAACTCAACATTGTGCATTTGGTTGTTTTGGGGCAAGAAATTCCTATTCCTCAGTCAGAAGTCACAAATCTCTAATGGTATTTGTGTAGGATCGTGTGTCCTAACACTCCCCCTAGAGGAAGAGAGATTTTAAAAATTTACCCTTCTTCCAACCACAATGGGTCAGTATTTGGGACCTGAGGTTGACAGTGTTTGCTGACCCTTCCCCAGTGGATTAAGGCTTTTGCTAGAAGGTGAGAAAAGGATCTGGGCAGACAATGAAGCTTCAGGTCATATATAGTGACAGCTTATCTTGTTGGCACCATCAGACCTCCATTTAATTCAGTTGTATGGTATCTGAAAAATCAAGATGGATTGTAGCGGGTACTGCTGAACCACCACAAACTTAACTAGATTTCTAAATATGGTTATTGTTATGGGTGGATATCTTTAAAAAGGTATTTGTTGGGTCTACTTATTAGAACACAATTGATTTGTGTTCATTGATTTGGTGAATACATTATTCCCAAAATACATCAGAAAGAGTGATCAGAAATATCTACATTCACTTGAGAAAGACAACAATACACATGCACCATCATGCCCAGAGCTTTGCTGACCCCCAGTCCCCTGTTACAGTACAGTCCAAAGGGACCATGATCATCCTGGTATTCTATAGACCATTACTCTGGTCCATTCTCCTGATAACGTGATTTTAATTGGACTTGAGGAGTAGGGAGTAGCAAGTTCTCTGAATCTTGCAATGAGACATACATGTTGCAGATTGTAGAATTTTAACATGACTATAAATATTTTATAACCTAGAATGTCAGAGAAACTCATAGGGGTCTTGCTTGATTCACGGAATATCCCCTACTAGATAACAGAAAACATGTTAATTCTTGCATGTGCCACAAAATAATAGGTAGAATGCTGTATTATTTGGATTTGGGGCTTGCTTGGAGACAGCAAATGATGCACAGAGAAATATTTATCTCCTACATTTATCTGTTAATGTCAGCCAGATTTTGTCTTTACCTACAAGCTAATAGGTGTATATGGGGCTCATTATGGAATATCCATGGTGGCAGATACAGTCTATGCATGGGACCTAAGATCATGAATGTCTCCTTGTCTTAACTTCAGCTGCTGTTGAATATACAAATTAAATAACAGTAGACTGATTCAAAGACCTTGAAACAGTGCCAGCCCTCAAGGAGACAAACTAGCCACTGGGTGAATGTTGATGACATCAGCCCCATTCCATGGTTGAACAGTGATTTATCTTGATCAAGATTGACATGTGATCCAGGTATGTGTTTGCCTTTGTTGTTGGCATGACCTCATCCAAAACTACTATCTGTGAATTCATTGCCTCATACTGGAGTACCCACTTTACAGCAAAGGAGCTGCATAAATGTTTATATTGTCAAGGAATTCACCAGTCTTATTATATATACAGGATTAACTAAGAGATGCCAGCCTGATAGAATTTGCAATGGCCTCTTAGTAGTAGAGGTAAGATGCCAGCATGGAGATTACACCCTTCAGGGCAACATGTTTTTTCTAGGAGTTTTATGGTTTCAGGTCTTATGTTCAAGTCTTTAATCCATTTTGAGTTAATTTTTGTATATGGTGTAAGATAATGATCTACTGTCATTCTTTGCAAGTGGCTGTCCAGTTTTCCCAACACCATTTATTGAAGAGACTTTCCTTTCTCCATTGAATTTTCTTGGCTCCTTTGTCAAAAATTAGCTATTCATAAATGTGTAGGTTTATTTCTGGGCTCTCAGTTCTTTCCCATTGATTTGTGTTTCCGTTTTTGTGGCAGTACCATGCTGTTTTGGTTACTATAGCTTTGTAGTATATTTTGAAATCAGGAAGTGTGATACCTCTAGCTTTGTTATTTTTTCTCAAGATTGCTTTGGCAATTCAGGGTCTTTTATTGTTCCATATAAATTTTAGGATTCTTTGTTCTATTTCAATGAAGAATGTCATTGGGATTGCATTGAATCTGTAGACTGCTTTAGGTAGTATGGACATTTTAACTGTTAATTCTTCCAATCCATGAACCTGGAATATCTTTGCATTTCCTTGTGTCTTCTTCAATTTCTTTCAATAATTTCCTGTAGTTTTTAGTGTATAAGTCTTTCACCTCCTTGGTTAAATTTATTCCTCGGTATTTTATTCCTTTTGTTTGATTGTAAATGGGATTGTATTGTTGATTTCTCTTTCTGCTAGTTCATTGATAGTGTAGAAATGCAACCGAGTTTTGTATGTTGATTTCCTACTTAGAAACTTTATTGTAATTGTTAATTACTTCTAGTAGTTTTTTTGTGTATTCCTTAGAGTTTTCTATACATGAAATTATGTCATCTACAAATAGTGACAGTTTTACTTCTTTGATTCCAATTTGGATAACTTTTATTTTTTTCTTGCTTAATTGCTCTGGCTAGAACTTCTAATACTATGTTGAATAAGAGTGGTGAGAGTGGGCATCCTTGTCTTGTTTTTTTTCTTAGAGGGATAGCTTTCAGTTTTTCACCATTGGGTATGATGATGGCTGTGGATTTGTCATATATGGCTTTTATTATGTTGAGGTACTTTCCTTCTATATTGATTTTATTGAGAGTTTTTATCATAAGTGAATGCTGAATATTGTCAGAGAGCCCTCTTTTGATTCACGAAGGAATTTCAGCTAAAAGTCCCAAAGTCAGAAATTTCATATGTTCGTCTTCCTAATCTCCTGGAAGTCTAATAGTGTAGGTAACTATTCAGTGTATCTGCATAAATGACTTTGTAAATAATACTGATAAGGAGAACACAGGCTTCAAAAGTCTTTTAAATTTATTATTTACACATAAGTATTTTAATATCATATCATATGAGATATCTCTATCTCTATCTCTATCTATCTATCTATCTATCTATCTATCTATCTATCTATCTATCTATCTATCTATCTATGAATAGGAAAACCAACATATGAAATTTCTGGGTGTGGAAATTTTATCTGAATTCCCTCCATGTATCAAAAGAGAGTTTTCTCTTTCTATTTTTTTGCAATGTTGAACTAGCTTAAATCTAAGTCCAAAAATGATGATTTGACTGGAGATACTAAGAGGTAACAGACCAAAAAATAGAAAGGAGGCTGGAGCCTAAAAACAAGAAAAAATAAGACTATTTTAATAATGGCCTAAGAAGGAAAATATCATGATAACTATATAAGAATTCAACAATCTATCCACCAATTCGTTGATAAAAATAGTGATATTTAATATCTGGATTTTTCAAAATTATTTGTTCCAATTGGGGAACTTTTACATTAAAATATCTATGTTTCTAAAGATTTAATCAAATTGGGTAATGGAGGATTTTACACTCATTTTAATGAGTCAACCTTGTGGTTTTCTCTGTGATGATAACTGTAGATGTTACAGAAAGCAAAATTTTAAATTTGTACAATTTTTGAGGCTTGAGTCCGTGTATGTAGAAAGTAGACCCCAAAGAGCCCTATATGGAAAATGTGAGGAGAAAGGCCAAGGGAAGAGGAAGGAGATGGAATGGGAGGAGCAGGAAGAGGAGGAAGAGGAGAGGAAGAAGAAAAAGAAGACGTAAGACACATTTGGAGAAACATAACGTGGAATTAGAAGAAGGGAGGAGATAAAAAGTCCAAGGTCCAACAAGGAACTGAAAATAGTCTTGTGTGTGTCATCCATCAGTGGAAACCAGGTTGTCACTGCTTCTTTCCCTCATGTCCTCCTAGTAGATCTCTTGGTTTGCAGGAAGTGAGGTCCATTCTGCCAGATCCCTCCATTCACTCAGCCAGGTTCAATTAAATTCTCAGTTTCCAACTGTGGCCCCTCATGGCTTCACCAGGCCTTGACCAGCATTGCCAACAGAGCCAGGAAGATCAGCCCCATCACACTCGTCCTGATGGAGTTCCCCACAGTGCCATCCTGGAGAATAGGGGCTGGGGAGAATCAGAGATCTTTACATGTAAGCCAGGCCCATCCCTCCCCAAGAGCTCTGAAATGGAGCCCATTTCCCTTCCCTTCTTGCCCAAATTCTTTCTGTCCAGATCCCATCTCATTGTCCTTATATCACCATGGACACCTTAAGCAGGTCTATGGTTGAGGGACTCTGTCATTTACTGCTCTGTCATCATAGGAAGTTATCTTTGAACCTTCCTGATATTTTGCTAACAAGCATCCTTCGATATATCTGCAAATGCCAAAATGTTCAGGAACCCTCATCCTTCCCCATACACCTACTTTACCCACACAGCCAGGTGTATACTCCGTTCCGACACCCTGCAGCGTGAGCACTCTTGTTTTTGCCTTAGAAGCAGATGAGGAGGGGAAATTCAGAGTGTCTGAGATGGTACTTTTCACCTGTATTTCCTGCTCACTGAATGTCGCTTTTTCATTTGTTACATGGAATGCAATAGTCCATGTCCCTCTCTACGGTTAGGGGGATGCATTGGGACCATGATACTCAATCTTAGTCCATCTCCCTTGTTACTATTCAGGACTCCTCTTTCTGTCACTCCAAAGAAATGAGCTGAAAGCAAACCTACCCTCCAGAGTTAAGGTATTTGGATATCCCAAAAGCTCAGGAATTTTTCCTTTCTCATGACATTCAAAAGAGTGAAATTTGTACTATCTCACTAATGATAGAAGGAAGGAGTCTCAGACTGAAGGAAGAGTCAAATCCTACCCGTGGAAACCTGAAGAAACCCCTCCTTGTGAGTTCCTAAACTAGGTGTTCCCCCTCCCCATGACCTGGGGGTGTTGCTGTCTTACCAGTCTTGGAGCCTGGCTTGCTAATTGAGGAGATGGTGCTTCCAGGAGCCCCTGGAACTAGAAACACAGAAAGGGTGAAGAATTGGGATCCAATAGTAGTCACAGCCCAGCTCTTGCTCCTGAGCTCTGCTCCACAAAACCTCTTGCTTATTTTCCTTGTTCCAAATAATCAGAATTTGAGCCTGCCTTGAAGAGATGATGTCACTGAAATTTATTTTCTCATGGGTGTGTCTGCATTGCCACCTGGCAGGCTGAGAGACTGTATATCGTTCCTGAAACTCAGGAATCACGTTGTGAGCTCTCCCATTGCTCCTTGCTCTCAGCTCACCTGTATCACCTGGGGATAGGGTCCCCAGTTACTCGGGAGCTATGAGCATATGGCCAGGTGATGATGTGGGATCCCTCTATCTCCTGGGAGTCAGGAAAACAGTCACTCTGTTGACTGTCACCTGGATAGGACACCTGGTCATCACTTCAGTAACTCGGGGCCCAAACCAGTAGCATGTACACCCAGACACTGTACTGTAATTTCCTCTATGACAATACTCTGAAAGTTCGCACCCTCCCCAGGATTAAAGTTGTAGAGAGGGAGTGAGGGAGACCTAGGGATGGAAGATGCCTGTAATACCCAAAGTATGAGTTTCTGCCTAGTGAAACAGAGGCTCAGAAGGAAATGAGTTTGTTCAAGATCACACAGCTGGAAATTACTGCAAGTAGGTTCTTAAATCTCCCTCCTAATGAGTCTACCTCTGAGTGTACCCTGAATCCACCTACTAAGTTCCTTGTCTACCACCTTCATGTCTAAGCCACCATGATTTTTTCCCACAAGGACTATCATAGCCTTTCACCAGGCCTGTGGCTGCCTCTCATTCCCCCTAAATCAATTCTTTTCAATTATGCCAATGTGTTATTTCTAAAATAGAATGCAGGTCATGACACATTTATGATAAAAAATTGTGAGTGGCTTTCCATCTCAGTCAGAACAAAATCCAAGCTCTTTCCAACTTCTACTGAACATTCACATAATTCAGATCCTGTCCACCTCTCTCAACTCGGCCTCCCCCACCATACATCAGCAACACTGGTCGGGTTGGAATCATGGTGCTCATGGATATATCTGTTGATACTCTCTCTCAACCAATCTTGTCAAGACAGACTCTGTCATTAATGTAGCTCCTTAAATGTCACCTCCTCTGTGGGAACTCATCTACTCTAAGTTATCCACTTGAGCTTTCTCTATAACGTGAGCCTATTTTACTTCTCTGTCAAGTGACACTATTGCAGTTTTATGCAGAACACTTTCATTACGTGTTAAGCATTTATTTTCCTCTCCCATTCCTGTACTCAACCCTGGGATGTGATTATCATGAGGACAAGGGCTTCCTCCTTCTTAGCTGTTGCGTATTTAACTCACAGAACTTTACTAGTGGACAACAAATAGACCCGGTGCTGCCTTCTGTCCCTCCCATCCCCCATCATCCCCATCCCCACAGACCCTGATGGAGGGAGGATAAGCATCACTCCTGGGCGGCAGGTCAGGATCACTAGGACCCCTTCCTCCCTTTTGTAAGGGGTCTCGGTCTCAGAACATGGGAGGCCAAATGCCACGTCTGATTCCCATGCTGACCACAGTCTCAAATGCTGATGGAGAATCTGGAGGCCAGAGAGGGAGGGTGACTGGCCCAAGGTCGGAGCTGGGAGGTGGCAGAACCAACATTCACACAGAAGCCCTCTGTCTCCCCAGGGTTCATGGATTAAATTGAGGCCTCCTGGTCCACCTTCCGTGGTGCTTGGTCCTGTGCGTGATGGGCAAGTACTTTCAGGAGATCCTAGGGAAAAGGACAGAGAAGGGTGAGCCAGTGTCCTTCCTCGCCCACTGACGTAGGACCATTCCTCTGGAGGGCTGGTCCCCCGCCTACCCCTCACTATGCCATCCTCCTGAGGACTGATGGGGGTCCTGGGACCCCTCCCTAGAATCACTCTGGGGACAACTCCCCCCCTGAAATGTGAAGTGTAGAGGGGAGTAGGAGATGTCTGGTGAGCAAAGAGTTCTATATTCAAGAAACACTATCTCCCCTGCAGACAAGAGGTGCCTGTTCAACTCCTGGAAATCACCCAGGTGAGGTCATCAGCAGATTCTGGGAAATAGACAACAGTGAGGGTCTGGTGTAACTTCTGATCTCCCCAAACGAGATTTGGCCTCACCCTCTCCTGGTTCTGCCCTGACCCCTTTCTCCATCTGCCTGGATACCTAAGACCCAAAGGAGGACCTCAAACAAGACATGGAGAAGGGTTTTGTAGGGATCCTGTCTGCCTCTATCCATGAGAGAAGCTGGGACATCCTAGAGTGTTACATGTGTTCACTTTTTATGACATCATTTCTGAGTGTTTGTCTCTCTCTCCAGAAGACCTGGCCTCCCCTGTCACCACCCTCCATTACTTTCAGATATGGTTTTAGGATTTAGTCTGTGCCCATAATAACAGCATCTATGAGTTGAAGGAAGAGTTGGAGAAAAAGTTTCTTGTACAGACCTGGTAGAAAAAGTGACTTTAATTTTAAAGAGTACACCTTACTCAATTATCTTTGAGCATGAACGGAGGATTTTTTTTGTGTGTGTGTGAGGAAGATCAGCCCTGAGCTAACATCCATGCCAATACTCCTCTTTTTGCTGAGGAAGACTGGCCCTGAGCTAACATCAGTGCCAATATTCCTCCACTTTATGTGGGATGCCGCCACAGCATGACCTGACAGGCGGTGCATCGGTGGGCACCCGGGATCTGAACCCAGGCCACCAGCAGTGGAGCACATGCACTTAACAGCTACACCACAGGGCTGGCCCCGGGAGCATTTTTTTTCATCATAGTGAGTCACTCCGGCCCCTCTTCCTATGGCTCTCTCCTTCTCTATTTTGTCTTTGTGCCCCTGACCCAGTGAGTGGGTGTGTACATGTGTCTCCTTTCTGCCTCTGCACTGCCTTGGTCCTCTTACTTTCTGCCTGTGCCTTCATGGGGCACTGTTCCTCAAAGCCATGGGAGATGTAGGGTCCTCCTGAAACATGGAAATAAGTAGTCGAGTTGGAAGTGCTCAGAAAACATGATACTTTGCAGGAATTGTGAGACTGTGGGTCTCTCTATTTCCCAATCCCTTGTAGCAGAATGTGCCAATATCTCCATAGGATCTGCAAGAACCTCACAGGCTGATACTGCAGGGACTGGCTAGTGTGTCCCTGCACCCCAAGGTGTTGGAAGGGACCACTGGGTGGTGACTGTTGGAAGTGATCACTCCTCTCTCTTTGTGCAAATGTACGTGTTAAACCACATTGCTGATCAACTCGTCTGTGTATTTATCTCTGTTCACATCTTTCACAGGTCTGGCTGCAGCAATATCTAGTGTGTCATTCTCATGGCAAGGGAAGGGGCTGGGGAGTTAAAGTAGGAACCAGCTCCCAACTGTCACTTGGTGCCTAATCTGGGGATGCTCCTCAACTTTGTGCCAGGGCATCCTTCTCCATCCTTGTTTCATATTATTTCTCTTCTGTTCTGTCACAGGCTATGTTTTCTCTTTAGCTTATAGTAAGTACTGTCTTTCTTCTCTTTACTCTTCTATATTCTCTCTCCTGAGTTTGTTAGTACCTCTATGTGTCTGTCTGTCTCTCCCTGTACTCACATTATACTCAACACCACACCACCCCGGAGGCTCCAGGGCACAAAGAGAACAGGGGCTGTGCCAGGCACACTCACCTGTGATCACTATGTCCAGGGGGTCACTTGGAGCTGACCACTCATCAGGAGAGTACCTAAGAGAGCCATAGCATCTGTAGGTCCCACAAGGGCAGATGTCGTAGGGCCCATGGAGAAATGAGCTTGGATGTGCCCATCAGGAATGTCCTCTACAAATTGCTGAGTATGCCATGTGTCCCCTCCTTGAGAAGGATAAAGGTGTCAAACGCCAGTTCTGAGTGACAGCACAGGGTCACAGTCCCTCCTGCGTGAACAAGGGACCCTGGGTGGGCTGAGATGAAGGGCTTTGTGAACACACCCAGAAGGAAGAGAGTGTGAGTTTCCACGTGCACCCTCCTCACCCTTCTCCTGATAGTTTCAGAGTGACTTCTACCTCCCTCAAGCCCAAAGCTGTCTCAATTCCTTCCCACGCCTTTGTTACTGCATTTTCTATGAGCCTCATTCTCCATCCTCTGGCTCCTGACTTTTATAGCCTGGATCTCACTGCCTCATCTCCATCTGCTGTTCTGTCTTCCTTGGATAAAGGCCCCCAACCTCCTCTGTGTTGGTTCTCTGCTCTGTAACCACTCTTAGATCCACTCTAAGTCTATACCCTCTCCAATCTATGTAGTGGTGGGTGGGGGTGACCCTACATGATGCATTGTCAGGCCCCTGTCAGAGTCTGCACCACTCCTAGAATGAAGCGGATGACTGTTTTCAGATTGGGGGAGGAGAGAAAATGGGAGGGGATATTTCTCAATCCATGCCCGCCCCGCCCCTCTGGAGACCTCTACTAGTGGACCATGTCTTACCTGAGGATCCTGCTCCTTCAAGATGGGGCTATAACTTCCCTAGTGTGATGCTGATGCTGGGATCAGTTGACATCTCTCCTCCTTGGGACCCCTTGCTGGCAGGCTGTAGTAGCATCCTTCTCCCTAATCCCTAGGTTGGCTCTCCTGCTTATTGGCTCTTCCTCCTTCACCTGGGCACCCCATTCCCTATAGTAAACACTCTGTCTTTGTGTTCTCAGAGCAGGTTCTCCTTCCACAGTGAGGTCCCGACTAGGGATCCTATGATAACACTTGGGCTCCACTGGGATCTGGACTCTGAGTAGGGCCATCTGCACAGTGGGCTGGGCTGGACTTTTACCTGTGACCATGATCCTCAAGGGGTCATTGTGTGCTGACCACATAGGGCTGTGGCTGTAAGATCCAGGATATCTGTAGGACCCAGCATGTGCCATGGTCACAAGGCTTATGGTGAAGTTGTACTTGAAAAGAACTCTCTGGAGCTCAGTGACATGGGTCACATCTATTTTGAATATTTTGAACATGACAAATGGAAGATGAGAATAACACTGAAGAGTCACATTCCCTCCTAGGGGAACCATAGGGCTTGGCCAGGCTGACAGGGAGGGCTTGTTGTGTCCACCTGGGAGAGAAGGAGGCACAGCTTTAGAGAGGAAAATGGGGAGCCACCACCTCCCCTCACTGCCCTCAGGGGTTTTTTCCTCCTTTACATTCTCTCAAGGCTTCTCCCCCAAACTGGAGTCCCTGATGCCCAGAGAGACCTGGTGGGATCCAGGGACACAGCCCACCCAACATGGACATGACAGGTCTTCCCAGAACAAGAATTATACTTAAAGCATCAATAAAATGTTGAATAAGGTTTTCCTAAAACACAATTTTCTGTAACAGCAAAGTTATTTATGGCAGAGGGGAGCAAGTTCTACTTGATGAAAATTGATGTGAACTATGAACCTTGATCTTTTGTTAAGCTCTCCTACATCAGAGTGTGCTCTGAGGTCCAGGTGGCCCTGCCTGTGGACCAGTCACTACCCCTGAGGTAGGTCTAGTGGGAGGCCCTGCAGATTCTATTGTCAAGGGCAGGTAGGAGAAAGCATGAACCAGCAGGTCTTAGGAAGGCTCTGCAGGGTCCAGCATTTCCTTTCCCTCTCATTATAGGGATGACACTCATCTGCCCCATGTCACAGCTTCAGAACATCGCAGCCTCTTTCATGAGATAGGGAGTTGGACTGAGTCTGGAAGCAGTGTCTAGGAAGAGTCTCCAGGAATAAAGAAGATTTTAGGAAGAATAAAAATCACATGATAATCTCAATAGATACAGAGAAAGCATTTGACAAGACACAGCATCCATTTATGATAAAAACTCGGAATAAAATGGGTATTGAAGGAAAGTACCTCAACATAATAAAGGCCATATATGAAAAACCCACAGCTAATATCATCCTAAATGGTGAAAAACTGAAAGCTATCCCTATAAGCACAGGAACCAGACAAGGAAGCCCACTTTCACCACTCCTATTTAACATAGTATTGGAAGTCCTAGCCAGAGCAACCAGGCAAGAAAAAGAAGTCAAAGGGATACAAATTAGAAAGAAAGAAGTGAAATTGTCACCATTTGCAGATGACATGATTTTATATATAGAAAACCCTAAAGAATCCACCAAAAAACGTTTAGAAATAATAAATGAAGACAGTAAAGTAGCAGGATACAAAATCAACATAAAAAAATCAGTTGCGTTTCTACACACTAACGATGAAGCAGCAGAAAGAGAAACTAAGAATATAATCCCATTTACAATTGCAACACAAAGAATGAAATACCTAGGAATGAATTTAACCAAAGAGGTGAAACATATGTACACTAAAAACTATAAAACTTTGCTGAAAGAAATTGAAGAAGACACAAAGAAATTGACAGCTATTCCATGCTCTTGGATTGGAAGAATAACATAGTTAAGATGTCCATACTTCCTAAAGTAATCTATAGATTCAATGCAATCCCTATGAAAGTTCCAACAACATTTTTCACAGAAATGGAACACAGAATCCTAAAATTTATATGGAACAATAAAAGACCCAGAATAGCCAAGGAATCCTGAGAAAAAATAACAAAGCTGGAGGTATCACACTCCCTGATTTCAGTATATACTACAAAGCTTTAATAACCAAAACAGCATAGTGCTGGGACAAAAACAGACATAAAGATCACTGGAATAGACTTGAGAGATCAGAAATAAACCCACACATCTATGGACAGTTAATTTTTGACAAAGGAGCCAAGAACATATAATGGAGAAATGAAAGTCTCTTCAACAAATGACACTGGGAAAACTGGACAGCCACATGCAAAAGAATGAAAATAGACCATTATCTTACACCATACACAAAAATTAACTCAAAATGGATTAACGACTTGAATGTAAGACCTGAAACCATGAAACTTCTAGAAGAAAACATAAGAAATACACTCTTTGACATGAGTCTTAGCAAAATATTTTCACGTACCATGTCTGACTGGGAAAGAGAAACAATAGGAAAAATAAACAAATGGGACTACACCAAACTGAAAAGCTTCTGTACGGCAAAGGAAACCATCAAAAAAATGAAAAGACAACCTAACAATTGGGATAAGATATTTGCAAACCATATATCTGATAAGGGGTTACTCTCCAAAATATATAAAGAACTCATGCATCTCAGCAACAAAAAATCTAACAACGTAATTTAAAAAATGAGCAAAAGACCTGAACAGACATTTCTCCAAAGAAGGTATACAGATGGCCAACAGACACATGAAAAGATGTTCAACATCATTAACTATCAGGGAAATGCAAATCAAAACTACAATGAGATATCACCTCACTCCCATCAGAATGGCTATAATTAACAAGACAGGAAACAACAAGTGTTGGAAAGGATGTCGAGAGAAGGGAATTCATACACTGCGAGTGGGAGTGCAAACTAGTACAGCCACTATGGAAAACAGTATGGAGATTCCTCAAAAAGTTAAGGATAGAACTACCATATGCTCCAGCTATTCCACTGCTGGGTATTTACCCAAAGGACAAGAAAATACCAATGCGTAAAGATACATGGACCCCTATGTTCATTGCAGCATTATTCACAATAGCCAAGACTTGGAAGCAACCTAAGTGCCCATCAAGGGACGAATGGATAAAGAAGATGTGGTATATATACACAATGGAATACTACTCAGCCATAAGAAATGATGAAATCCAGCCATTTGTGACAACGTGGATGGATATTGAGGGTATTATGCTAAGCGAAATAAGTCAGAGGGAGAAGGTCAAATACCATATGATCTCACTCATAAGTAGAGGATAACAACAACAACAAACAAACACATAGAGACAGAGATTGGATTGGTAGTTACCAGAGGGGAAGGGGGTACGGAGGAGGGTGAAAGGGGTAATTAGGCACATGTGTGTAGTGATGGATTATAATTAGTATTTTGGTGGTGAACATGATGTAATCTATGCAGAAATAGAAGTATAATGATGTACACCTGAAATTTATACAATGTTATAAACCAATGTTACCACACACACAAAAAAGAAATGTAATAAAAGCCACATATGTAATTTAAAATTTTCTAGGAGCCATATTGAAAAATTGTAAAAGGAAACAAAATTAAGAACCTAGGATTCACAGGGCATGCTGCTCTCTTTGTATTTCCAGAAGTCTCACCAGGGGTCCCTCAGTGTCATCTGCATCAGCCTCCACTCCTCTGCTCTCCCCACAGCCCTGGGTAAAACACATTGTGTTTGATCCACACAGTAATGCGGGAATGGGGAGGACTCACCCTCCTGTGTCCAGATCCTCTGGCTCAGACAGAATCCTGGAAAGAAAACGCATCAGAGATGATTCAACCCCTATGGATTTCAGGCTTCCATGAACCCCCATCCACAGAACCTGGTCATGTACCATGAAGTAGCCCAGATTTCTGCCATGACCCTCTCTTCTCTTCTCTTCTCTTCGAGGACTCACCAAGAGGCTGAGGAATTTGGCGGACATGGCGCTGCTTCTGTCAGACAAGAGGCAGGAACTGATCAAAGCTGACAGAGTCACAGGATGTGGTGGGCAGGGTCCCCACACCACAGTTGGTACAGTCTACAAGGTGCCTGTCACACAGGAAGATGACCAGCTTCTTCTCACACTGAGGATGGTGTGTACTGAGGGTCTGAATTGGGCCACATCAATGAACAACCCTCATGTCTAATGTATCATATTTGGTTTCCTTAAACTCTACACTCATGTAAACATTTTAACGTCTCTTGCTGCATTTTGTAAGTCATAGTTATTATTCAATTTTAATAAGAAATATTCCCTCCCCAAGGTAATATATAAATATTAACATTATAAAACTCTTTGTAGATGGAATATCCAATGTGTTTCCTACTAACAATTTTTAGGGCTCTTAACAGTTACAAATTCTCTACTCTGTAAAAAAAAAAAAAGACAGTAAACTAGAAATTTTGTTTCATTTGCCCCCAGCTTTATTGGTGTATAATTGACAAATAGGAATTATATATATTTAAGAGGTAATTGGGATGTTTTTTTAAAAAATTATTTTATTGAAGTCATATTGACTTAATGTTGTGTTCATTTCAGGTGTACATTGTTATACTTCATTTTGTGCATAGACAGCATTGTGTTCATCACCAATAGCCTAGTGTTTATCTGTCACCATACATATGTGCCCCTTTACCTCTTCTCCCTACCCCCACTCTCATCCCCTCTGGTAACCACTAATCTGTTCTCTCTATCTACATGTTTGTTTGTTTATCTTCCACATATGAGTTAAATCATATGGTATTTGTCTTTCTGTGTTTGACATATTCCGCTTAGCATAATACCCTCAATGCCCATCCATCTTTTTGTAAATGGGAGGATTTTGTCTTTTTTATGGCTGAGTAGTATTCCATTGTATATGTATGCCACATCTTCTTTATCCATTCATCTGTTGATGGGCACTTAGGTTGCTTCCACATCTTGGCTATTGTTAATAATGTTGCAGTGAACATAGGGGTGCATAAATCTTTTTGAATTGTTGATTTCATGTTCTTTGGATAAATTCCCAGTAGTGGGATAACTAGATCACACAGTATTTCTATTTTTAATTTTTTGAGAAATCTCCATACTGTTGTCCATAGTGGCTGCACCAGTTTGCATTCCCACCAGCCAGTGTATGAGGTTCCCTTTTCTCCACATCCACTCCAATACGTGTTAATTCTTGTCTTGTTAATTATAGCCACTCTGATGGGTGTGAGGTGATATCTCATTGTAGCTTTGATTTGTATTTCCCTAACAATTAGTGATGTTGAACATCTTTTCATGTGCCTGTTGGCCATCTGCATATCTTCTTTGGAAAAATGTCTGTTGAGATCCTTTGCCCATTTTTTGAGCGAGTTGTTTGTTTTTTTATTGTTGTTGTAATTTGTCACCAGACATGGACCCTAACCCACATCTCTTGTCCTGCCTAAACTCTGACCTTTGTGTTTGATGTAAGTCTCTTGTCTTCTTGAAAGGTGCAAGTGTTCCTTTATCAAACACCTTGGGGCTTTGAGCATATGTGGTTCTCAGTCATGTTCAAGGAAGAAGCTGTAAGCAACAATCGCCCTGGACTCAGCTGCTCCCGACTGGTCCAGATTGGCCCAGACTGCAGCTGCAAGACTGACACCTGCACAGATAGGCAAAGAGTTGTACTAAAGTAACCTGCCCTCATTAACATCATAAATTACCCTCCTCTGGGAGGGGCAAAGCACGTGAGGTATGTAGAAGTATGGTTTCAAACCAACATATGCAAGTTTATGCCCACCTCTACATGTGATGATGAAACTTCCCCTTCGAATATTCATTTTATACCCCAAATAAAGGTACCCACCTCCCCATGTTCGGGGGGGGGCACAGTTTTGTGAAATTATTCCCTATGGTCTCCATTTTTCTTTTATGCATGACGCAAATAAAAATTCTACTTTGTGAATCAACTACTTTTGGTGCAGTTTGATTTAACTCCCAAGAAGGGACCCCCGTTTGGTCTGGTAACAGTATGAGTTCTTTATATATTTTGGAAATTAACCCCTTGTCAGGTACATGATTTGCAAATATTTCCTCCCAGTTGGTGGGTTGTCTTTTCATTTAGTTGATGGTTTTCTTTGCTGTGCAGAAGCTTTTCAGTCTAATGTAATCCCATTTGTTTATTTTTTCTTTTTTTTCTCTTGCCTGAGTTGACAAGGTATTCAAAACGATGCTGCTAAGATCAGTGTCAAATAATGTACTGCCTGTAATTTCTTCTAGGAGTTTTATGGTTTCAGATCTTACATTCAAGTCTTTAATACATTTTGAATTAATTTTTGTGTATGCTGTAAGATAATGGTCTATTTTCATTCTTTTGGTTGTGGCTGTCCAGTTTTCCCAGCACCATTTATTTCTTTATTTTTTTGGTTTTCAGTAATTTTATTGAGATTGTAATGGTTTATAACAATGTGTAATTTCGGGTGTACATTATAATTTATAAATTTCTGAATAGAATTCATTGTGCTTACTACCAGTAGTCTAATTTTTGTCCATCACTGTACATATGTGCCCCTTTACTCCTCTTGCCCACCCCCAGCCCCCTTCCCTTCTGGTAACCACTAATCTGTTCTCTTTATTCATGTGTTTGTTTATCTTCCACATGTGAGTGAAATCATGCGGTATTTGCCTTTGTCTGGCTTATTTCACTTAACATTATACCCTCAAGGACCATCCATGTTGTTGCAAATGGGACAATTTTGTCTTTTTTATGGCTGAGTAGTATTCCATTGTATACATATTTACCACATCTTCTATATCTATTCATCCTTAGAAGGGCACTTGGGTTGCTTCCATGTCTTGGCAATTGTAAATAATGCTGCAGTGAACGTAGTGGTGCATAAATCTCTTTAGATTGTTGATTTCAAGTTCTTTGAATAAATACCCAGTAGTGGTATATCTGGGTTGTATGATATTTCTGTTTTTAATAGACATTGTAACGCATTCAGCTTTTTTCTTTTTTCTTAGGATTGCCCTTGCTATTCAAGGTCTTTTGTTGTTCCATATAAATTTTAGGATTCTTTGTTCTATTTCTGTGAAGAATGTCATTGGTACTCTGATTGGGATTGCACTGAACCTCTAGATTCCTTTGGGTAATATGGACATTAAAACTATGTTTATTCTTCCAATCCATGAGCATGGACTATCAGTCCATTTCTTTATGTCTTCTTCCATTTCTTTCAATAATGTCTTATAGTTTTCAGTGTATTGGTTTTTACTTCCTTGGTTAAATTTATTCCTAGGTATTTCATTCTTTTGGTTGTGGTTGTAAATGAGATTGTATTCTTGATTTCTCTTCCTGCTAGTTCATTATTTATAGAAATGCAACTGATTTTTTATGTTGATTTTGTATCCTGCATGTTTACTGTATTTGTTGTTTGTTTCTAATAGTTTTTCAGTGGATTCTTTAGGGTTTTCTAAATACATAATCATGTCATCAACAAATGTTGATTGATTGATTTGCAGATTTTGAACCAGCTTTGCACCCCTGCAATAAATCCCACTTGATTGTGACACATGATCCATTTAATGTATTGTTTTCAATACATTAAACAAATACATAAAACATGATCCTTTTAATGTATTGTTTTCAATACATACAACAAAGTATTTTGTTGAGGATTTTTGAGTCTATGTTCATCAATGATATTGGCTTGTAATTTCCCTTTTTTTCTGTTGTCCTTGTTTTGGTATTGTGTCAATGTTGGCTTCATAAAATGAGTCAGGAAGCATCTCCTCCTCTTCAACTTTTTGGAAGAGTTTTAGAAGGATAGATATAAAATTTTCTTCAAAGGTTTTGTAGAATTCACCAGAGAAGCTGTTTGGTCTTGGACTTTTGTTTTTGGGAAGGTTTTGGATTACTGTTTCAATCTCTTTACTTGTGATTGGTCTATTCAGATTCTCTATTTCTTCCTGATTCAGTTTTGGAAGACTGTATGATTCCAAAGAATATATCCATTTTTCTAGGTTATCTAATATGTTTCTAATTTGCTGGTGTATAGCTTTTCATAGTATTTTCCTATAATCCTTTGTATTTCTGTGGTGTCCATTGTAATTTATCCTCTTTCATTTCTGATTTTATTTATTCCAGTTTTCTATCTTTTTTCGTTAACGAGACTGGCTAAGCTTTTGTCAATTTTGTTTATCTTCACAAAGAACCAGTTCTTAGTTTCAGTGATCCTTTCTATTGTTTCTTTAGTCTCCATTTTGCTTGTTTATTTCTGCTCTGATTTTTATTATTTTATTATTTTCTTCCACCTATTGACTTTGGGCTTAGTTTGTTCTTCTTTTTCTAGTTCTTTTAAATATAGTGCAAGTTTGCTTATTTGACATTTTTCTTGTTTCTTGAGGTAAGCCTGAATTGCTATAAACTTCCTTTCTAGTACCGCTTTTGCCACATCTCATAATTTTGTGTATGTTTTGTTTTCATTTTAATGTGTCTCCAGGCATTTTTTAAATTTCTCCTTTGATTTCATCATTGATCCAATTGTTCGGTAGCATGTTGTTTAGTCTCCACATATTTGTGGCCCTCCTCGCATTTTTCTTGAGGTTGATTTCTCATTTCATGTCATTGTGGTTGGAAAAGATGCTTGATACGATTTCAATCCTCTTAAATTTATTGAGGCCTGCTTTGTTTCTTAATATATGGTCTATCTTTGAGAATGTTCCCTGTGCACTTGAGAAGAATGTGTATTTTGCTCTGTTTGGATGGCATATTCTGTATCTATCAAGTCCATCTGGTCTAATGTTTAATTTAAGGCCACTGTTTCTCTGTTGACTTTCTGCCTGGATGATCTACCCATTGACATAAGTGGGGTGTTGAGGTCCTCTACTGTTATCGTGTTGCTGTTAATTTCTCTCTTTAGTTCGGTTTATAGTTGCTTTATATACTTTGGTGCTGTTGCGTTAGGGGCATATATAATAAGTATTATATATTACTGGTGGAATGTCCTTTTCTTCATTATATAATGCCCATCTTTGTCTCTCATTATCTTTTTCACCTTGATGTCTGCTTTACCTGATAGAAATATGGCTACACCCAGTTTCTTTAGTTTGCCATTTGCTTGGAGGAGTATCACTTTCCATCCCTAAACTCTGAGCCTATATTTATCTTAGAGCTGAGATGTATTTCCTGGAGGCAGCATATTGTTGGGTCTTGTTTTTTAATCCATCCCTCCACTCTGTGTCTTTTGATTGGAGAATTCAATACATTTCCATTTAGAGTGACTATTGATATATGAGGGCTTAATATTGCCATTTTATGTTTTTTTCTGATTGTTCTGTATTTCCATTGTTTCTTTTTCCCTGTATTTCTGACTGCCATTTAAGTTTGGTATTTTTCTGTGGTGGTTTTCTCAATTTTCTCTTATTACATATGATTTTTAATTCTGCTCTGATTTTAAGTACTGTGGTTATAAACTTTGTATAAAAGATCTCATAGATGAGATAGTCCCTTTTCTACTAGACTCTTATCTCCATTAGCCTAGGTAGGTTCGTTATTTTTCCTCTTCTCCTTCTACTTTTTGTTGTCACAAATTATTCTTTTTTATGTGATGAGTTTTGAGCACATTGATATAGTTATACTTATTGTTGATGCATTCTTTCCCTTTATTCTTTATTTTGTAATTAAGTGTTTACTAACCTATTCTGCTATAGAGCTTCAGTTTTCTGATTCTGTCTATTTATTCAGTTGCTGAAAGGTAAAACTTTACTTTTTTTCCCAGGTATGAGGGCTCCTTTCCACATTTCTTCTAAGGCCCATCTAGTGGTGATGATATCCCTCAACATTTTTTTCTCTGGGAAAGCTTTTATTTTTATTTTTCTGTCATATCACAAGGATAATTTTGCTGGATAGAATATTCTTGGCTGATAGTTTTTGTGTTTCAGTATTTTTAGTATATCATTCCACTCTTCCTTTTCTGTGGGTTTTCTGCTGAGACATCTGCTGAAAGACAGATGGGAGTTCCTTTGTACGTTATTTTCTTCTGTCTAGCTGCCCTTAAAATTTTTTCTTTTGATAGTTTTATTT
>JABWHU010001658.1:5798526-5808953 GCA_014189135.1 Dicerorhinus sumatrensis harrissoni
TCATTGACCTTTGCCAGTTTTATTACTATATGCCTTGGAGTGGGGCTTTGCCTGTTGACATATTTAGGCGATCTATTGGGTTCACTTACTGGTATTTCCTGCTCCTTTCCCAGATTTGGGAAGTTCTCAGCTATTATTTCCTTGAATAGGCTCTCTGTTTCTCTTTCCCTCTCTTCTCCCTCAGGAATACCTGTAACTCTTATGTTACATTTCCTAGTTGAGTCGAATATTTCTCAGAGGCTTTCTTCATTTCTTTTTAGTCTTAGTTCTCTCTCCTCCTCCATCTGGATCATATCTGTATTCCTATCCGCTATAATGCTAATTCTTTCCTCCATATTGTCAGCTCTGTTCTGTAAAGATTCCATTTCTCCTTTATCTCCTCCATTGTGTTCTTCATTTCCATCAATACTGATTGGTTTTTCTTTATGATTTCAGTCTCTTTTATGAAGAAACTCCTTATCTCGTTGAATTGTTTATCTGTGTTTTCTTGTATTTCATTGAGCTTTTTTATTATAGCTATTTTAAATTCTCTGTTGTTTAGGTTATGGATTTCTGTACCTTCAGGCTTGATTTCTAGGTGCTTGTCATTTTCCTTCTGGTCTGGCGATTTAATGTACTTTTGCGTAGTGGTTGCTGTATTAGCTTTGTTTTTCCTCATCCTGGAAATATCTGGTTGCAGTTTCCACCTGTTGTCACCATGTTGGGGTCAAGGGCTGTGTAATCTGAGCCCCCTATGCTATGTTGCAGCTGCTCTACTGCTGCAGGCCATCCACGCTCTGCCCCGGATGCTCTGCTGCTGCCATGGGCTGCCTGCACTCCCCTTCAGCCACTCTGTTACTGCGAGCTTCCCACACTCTGCAGGGGCTGCTCAGACTGGTTGGCTGAGCTTCAGTCTTGGGCATGCGGTGGGGAGAAGGGCTCTCTCTTTTGCCCGCTGGGTCTCTGGGTAGGGGGAGCTTCTCACTTGACCCTCGTTATCCACTCTCCTGGGGTGCTCAAATGTTGGTGGCACCCCTGCAGTAGTTCTGAGTCCTCTGTGTGGGAGTTTCCCACTGGCTGAGAGAGCCTGAAAAGCTACAGTTTCCCTGCAGAGGGCCACCCTTCCCCTCTCTTTGGGAGCTGCACAATCGAGTCGCCGATCTGATGGAGAGGGAGAGGATTTCTCCTTACCTCTCCCCACTTCCTCTGGGGGCCCCTGCACGTCCACTCTCAGATGTCTGGCAGTGTGAGTCTGTCTGATATCTCTTTGTGCAGTGTGAGTGTCTCCTGTTGGCCTATGATTGACCCTTTTGTTGTATCTTGTCAGGGAAAGAGTTTACTAGAAACCTCACTCCACCATGATGCTGACGTCACTCTCTCTCCTGACCATTTTTTTGATCAGATTGTTTTTTGTTGTTGTTGAGCTATAGGTGTTCTTTACATATTTTGGAAATTAACCCTTTGTTGGATATATGTTTTTCAAATATTTTCTCCCAGTTTATGGGTTGTCTTTTCTTTTTGTTGATGGTTTCCTTTGCCTTGCAGAAGCTATACAATCTGAGGCAGTCATATTTAGTTCATTTTTTCTTTTATTTCCTTTGCCTGAGTAGACATGGTGTTAAAGATGCTGCTAAGACTGATGTTAAAGAGTGTACTGTCTATATTTTCTTCTATGAGTTTTATGGTTTCAGGTCTTATATTCAAGTTTTAATCTTCTTTGAGTTAATTTTTGTGTATGGTGTAAGATAATGGTCTACTTTCATTCTTTTGCACGTGGCTGTCCAGGCTCCCCAACTCCATTTATTGAAGTGACTTTCCTTTCTCCATTTTATGTTCTTGTCTCCTTTGTCAAAGATTAGCTGTACATAGATGTGTGGTTTTATTCCTGGGTTTGCAATTCTATTTCATTGAACGGTGTGTGTGTTTTCGTGCCAGTAACATGCTGTTTTGATTACTAAATGATACTGTAGGTTATTTTGAAATCAGGGATTGTGATGCCTCCAGCTCTGTTCCTTTTCACAAGATCACTTTGACTATTCAGGGTTTTTTGTTTCTCCAGATAAATTTTAGGATTCTTTGTTTCATTGCTGTGAAGAGTGTCAGTGATTTTGACAGCCAAAATTGAAGATAGGTGAATCCCATCTCTGAAATAACCCTTATTCCTTAAGGATGACCTCTGTCTCAATTCAGATTCATAGGGCATTAGGATTCAGAAACACACAAGAACTCATTTTTGATTCCTCATCACATACCCTGTGACACTGCACAATCCGTTTGTTCAGAGACTAAGTTTTTCACCTGTGAATGGGATCACTCTTTGAGTAGATTCAGATGAGTTTGAAAGGTAGATGGTGATCATGTTTTGAGGGAACCTCAAAGCCGATATGTGAAGTATTTTCTATAACAGATCGAGAGCAACTTTGGTTGTTATTCAGTGTATTGTGAAGGGTATGGCTTTCTCCATTCTACTTCAATATTACCTCACTAAATATTATAGAATATAAACATAAGTTACAAGTAGAAATGTGTTATTTACCAAAAGCAACAAAGAAACTTACGAGTCAACGAATGAAAGTCAAGATGAATATCGTCAGTGTTCCAGAAGATCCTGTGGTGTCCATCTTCAAAAAAATGATCCAACATCTCTTTATAATATGCCAACATTTTTAATAATGATTTTTTCAGAGAGCTGAAATTTACCTATACACCACCTGACTTTCACTTCAAACACCAGTGTGCTCATTCAAACTGATGGTATTTCTGGAGAAACTATACTAGGTATCATCTGATTAGAAGAGAAGGGTTTAATGGTTCCAGAGAAGGTTTGGGGGAATTATTTTGGATTTACCTATTCTAATCTGGAACTAATTTTCACTCATTTATTCAGTTATTTAAAACAGGTTCTGTGTTCTGATATGAAGAGATGCAAACATCAGGGAATGTGGTAAATAAAAATAGAGAAAAATGTACATCATGAAAGTGGACCAGAGCATGAAGTTGAGTATAGGTGTGGACCAAAAACTGCCATGTGGAGGTAGCATCATGTCACAAGGATGAGAAAAGAAGAGCAATCAGTAGTGTTATGGAGGGAAATTACCATAGTTTCATTACAGAAAATCCTCTACAGGAACAACCTAGGCATTTTCCTGCACCTGAACCGTGTTTAATTTCTCAATATTCTCAGCAGACAGTTACCTCAATTTATGCTCCAGATTTTATTGCAGAACCTCTTGGTATCATCAGATTTATATTTAAGATTCTATCTCACTAAATTGTGGGTTTGTTATCTCTTGTGTTTATCTCCTGGCTGCAACTTTGGTCTGTTCTATGACTGTACTGAGCTTGAAAGAGCAGCACTCTGGGAACAACCGTGGTGAAGGCAGACAAGAGATTCTCCACTGTGTAATCTTGGTTGTTTGAGGGTAGAGATTGAGGACAAAGAGATCACAGTAATCAGACCAGACTGAAACCACCCAAGGATCCCTGCAAGTCCTTCCAAGGCACCTGCCTCTGTTGACAGGATTTGACCCTTTGTACCCAGCCCCATACTGAGAATCTCTCCTTACTCATCCCTCATGGGGTCTGACTTGTTTTGTGATGACCTGAGGGTATGAGCTATTCCTGAGAGCCAAAAATAGACAATGTGGGTGAGGAGACTTAGAAATGCTTAGGTAATCTCTTTTCTGATCTCCAATGATTCTCAAAAACCAGCTGATGCCAGTCTCAGTTCCTTGCGGTGAGCATCTCCATTGTCTCATCCTGTGGCTAATTGGGAAAGAAAGATGAACATTTGGGGCTTAGTTTTGTCCTGAGAATCAGAAATATTTTCATTTCCTCCACCTCAGCCAGCTGTTTTTATCGCTGGCTCAGGATTATACACTTCACATCATTTTCCTTTCTTCTCTCTATCAATCTATGCTTTTAGAAAATAAATGATGCAATATTTAGAACACATCAGGCAATTTTTCTTGAATCAAGATTAACCACAGTTAACAAAACTTCTACTTATCTCAATTTGTAGTCTAGTTAGGGTGATTGGTAAGAAACAAGCAGAAGAGATAAATGATAGAAAATATTTAGATGAATACATGGACAAAAACATAGATATCTATAGATATAAGATAGGCTCTGATAATTTGATAAAAGCAATACCAAGGAATACCAGGTGATGCTGGGAGGGAGGAAGGGAATACAAGCATGAGTTCTTATGGGATATGTTTTGGAGGATGACCTGATCTGGCTGATAACCTGGTGCTTGTGGAAACTGTGCAGAAATCCTGCCTTACTTCTTTCCCCCCACATAATAACGGTAGTTCCTGGTGGAGACTGGACATGTTCATAGTGGACGGAAGTACCCAGAGAAGGATTTCTGGACGTTCTTCCACAGAAATTCCCTGGCAGAGAACTTCAGAACTAATTCAGCCTTTTGAAATCCTGGATAGGATTCTACTTTCGAGTGGCGAGAGAATAAAGTTTCAGGTATGGTTAGAATTTTGTCACTGTCTCAACCGAGAGTGGCTGAGCCAACTCAGCTTCAGCTTGTGACTTCCAGTGATTCCCTAAACGCGCTCGTCCTGAAATTGAGAGACTATCTTTACTCTTCCAAAGGTGCTGTTATGGGTCTTAGCTACCCCTAGAAATCAGCACCATGGACAGAGATATAATCTGCTGTTTACTCCCCTACTCAGCTGAGGGTTCTCCGCTTCACGCATTTCCTCTCATACTGACCACACATGTTGCCTCCTGATGCCACCACAGGACCTGGATGGGCTGAGTGGGAGGGTGTGCTCTACACTCCTGAGAAAGAAGGAGCGAGCTTGTTAAAGGGAGGACCATTAGCCCACATTCCCCAGGTGTGGACTGTGAGAGTTGAGGGCCCCTGAGGCCACAGTGCATTCCTACTACCTGTGAGGAGGAGACCACAGCGGAGAGGACAAGGCTCCTCCCTCTTATCTGTAACCACAAGGGGCAGGATGTAGTTCTACATTCATAAGCCATTCTTGTTGATGTGATATGCACACTGATATAGCCCTGCAGTGTGGGAGTTCATAGATTCAATGAAGAAACCAGTCCTTTTGCTGGAGTCATGCTGGGCATCTGTTTCCCAGTGTTTAGATAGCTCCTCTTTACACAGATGATAGACATCAGCCTGCAGAGCCCTCCAACTCCAGATCATCACATGGCACTCTGTGGTGACCATGGTCCTTGTGTCAGCCAAGATTGAGGGTTTGGTGGGACCCCTGGCAGGGAATCAGACCTGAAGTGTCAGGGGAGACCTTCTCAACCTCAGTTCCCCAGCTGTCACTCCATGGCCCCTCCAAGACTGGTCACCATCAGCCCAGGCCCTCTGAGCTCCTCCCGGTTGACCAAGGGCTTCATTGGTCTAAAGCAGGAGGTGAGGTGGAGGAGTTACCCACCTATTCCTGGTCCCATGGGCCCCAACACAGCCCTGAAAGTGAATTTCCTGTGAGAGCGCATCCACACATAGAAGCTGCATGCCTGGTCTGGGCCCCTTTCTTCTGGGGTCAGATCTCAGGGTGAGTATATCTCTTCTGCCCCCAGAGTTTCTGCCCACCACTGATCCTTCTGAGTCCCGGGGTCTCAGCGATCAGGACCTGGGAGAGGAGGAGACCTATCCCCTGCTTTTCCAAAAAACTCGCTGAGGCAGAGAAGGGCAATGAGGGTTGGAGTCCTTGTACTGCCTCCCATGGTCCCCAGTGGTGCATACGGCTTATATAGACCACGGAGCCTGGCAGGCAGACAGACGCGCAGGGTGTGACAAGGTCCAGACCACATGTGACACACCACAGTTTCTTTATCAGAGGCTTCATGAGAAGAGGAACAGCCCCTCTGAGGGCCTTCTCTGGTCTCCCTGAAGTATGGTGACAAAGAGACAGCAGGGTCCATGGACATTCCAGACAATCTGAGTCTCACCAGACCCCACACACTCTGCCTCCAAACATGCCAAACTCAATCTCAGAGAGTCACACTTGTCCCGGAAAGTGAGGGTAGACAATGCAGGGCAGGGCCTAGGAGCCAGCCTATTTCAGTTCAAATTCTGACTCTGCCTTTTACAGAACCTCTGTGACCTGAGGTAAATAACCTCCCTTTCCTGAGACCCCGTAAATGCAAATTTTCTTCCTTTCTTCCACCACCCAGGCACCAACCAGTGTTTATTGAGAAGTTACCACGACCAGGCATGAGATTCAATGGTGAGGCTGACCAATTCCTTTCCTGGACTCGTGGAGCTCAGAGTAGTGACGACAGACAATACAGATATTTATACAATAGATCATTTTTCCTAGTTTTGGTAGGTTGTAGAGAAAAAGAAAAACTGAAAATGGACAGACCCAATAACAGGTGGATGTCTAGCAACCATAGTGATGGGGGTGTGGGGACCTTCTGGAGAAGGAGAGACGAAGACAAGGTAGGGTTACCACAAGTGTGGTGAGGGGCCAGCATCCTCGACCAGGAAGAGGGTGAGCCAATCTAAGAACTGTGAGGAATCAGGTAACACTGCACCCTGGTCACACAGGGTCTTTTGTACCTTGCAAGTTTCTTGGATTTTATCTTTCAGCTAGCAGGAAAATTATCAGTAAAGGAATATATGAACAGATTGCTGTTTTGAGAAAAGCACCATTCTGTAAGGGCTGTTCTGCAGGAGGACTGTATTGATCATAAACAGTGATAAAAATGTATAATTAATCTAGTGATGAGTCAATCAGTATTCTAAGTGGTTTCCAAGGATTTCTTATGTAATTCTCACACAAACTCTACAACAGAAATACATTCACAGTTGAGTGGGATGAGGCACGAAGAATTCTTCATCATTATTATGATCTACTAGGTTTGAAAAGGAATGTGCTACGTTCAAATTGGCTCAGGGAGCTTCCCATGAGAAGGAACAAATGTGGTAATTACTGAGGTTGTGTGTGTGTCTGGGGAGGGGAGGTGGGCAAGTGGGATGAATTAGTTTGTAGGGAGGAGCCTGCTTTGCTGGAGCTGGAGAGTTTAGTTCAGGCTGACCATCAACCTCATGGATTGTCATATGCAGATGGCTGGAATTTACTTGAAGGAATGAGAAGACCTGTGGAAAAGTTTTGTGTAGGTTAGGTCAGTCACAGGTAAGTTTGGGGCCATGAGAATAAAACACTTCATCAGGGAGTGACGGCCTGGGGTTGGGGGCAGGAAGGAGGCTGAACAGGTGGCACCAGCAAGACATCTTGAATTTTCAACTTAGCTTGACTGTGGTGATGCACCAAGGTCATGGAAAGAAGGGCTTGGTGGCAGAACTGTTGAATTTGTTCATTTTATGTGATGTAGAAGAGAGTGAAGAATTGAGGACTATTCTACTCTCTGAGGACTATTCTACTCTCTGTCTTGGTTGGCTAGAGGAACCAATGGTGCTATCACAGAGTGGATGACCCCAAGAGGAGAAGGAGGCTTGAGGAGATGTTTATAATACTGTCAACTGACTGACAGTGGGAACCACCACCTCCCTCCTGGCTTGGCTCTGTGGTTTTGTTTCTCCCAAGCACTTCCTCTCTCAGACTTTCTTGTTTCTATAAGCAGCAGCACCTTCTCTTCATCACTCCCCATTAAAACTCTGAGTCATTTCTGCCTCCTTACCAGCTATTGTCCTCCAGACAATAGCTCTTCATCTGATACTGTGGACTCTGCCTCCATGCTTTGGGAAATGCACTAGCTGGAGACAATTCACAGGTTTTATTTGTTCTTTTTCCATAATCAGTTGATGGACATTAGGGCTGTTGTCACTTTTTCTCTATTGTAAACAGTTCTTCTATGAACACACTTGCATAATTGTTTGTTCGAATATCTGTTTGCAATTATTTTTCTTTTCTTTTCTTTATTGTGGTAAGAGCACTTAACATGAGATCTACCTTCTTTACAAATTTTCATGCACAGTACAGTATTCTTAATTATAGGCACATAGTTGTATGGCAGATCTCTATAATGTATTAGTCTTACATAACTGAAACTTACACCTGGAAGGAGAATTTGTAGATCATATGGTAATTTTGGGTTACTTTGTGAGGAACTGCCAAACTGCTTTCCACAGTTGTTGAACCATTTCACATACCCACCAGCTGTGCATGTGGGTTCAGATTTCCCCACTTCCCCATCAACACTTGTTATTTCTTCTCAAATTATGGCCAGCCCAGTGGATGTGAAGTAGTATCTCATTGTGGTTTTGTTTGCATTTCCCTAATGACTAATGGGGTACCATCTCTCATAAGTTTGCTGTCCACTTGTACGTCTTTATTGTAAAAGTGTCTATTCAAGCCATTGGACTATTTTTCTACCGAGTTATTTTTTATTGTTGAGTTAAATGAATTCTTTATTTATTGTGGATACTAGACCCTTATTAGAAATATGATTTGCAAATATTTTTTCCTATTTTTTTAAGTTTTGTTTTACGTTTGATTATGTTTTTTAATGCATGTATGTTTGAAACTTTGATGAAGTTATATTCTTGTATTTTTTTTTCATTTTCATCTTGTCCTTTTAGTGTCATTTCTAAAAACTATTGTCAAGTCTAAGTTTATGAAGATTTACTCTACATTTTCCTCACATTGGCACCCTGAAGTTCTCCATGAAGGGAGTATATACACCAGAGAAACTGGAAAATGCCTTGAATTAGTGTTTTAAATATGAGTTTTTCATGGGTACTATGAACTGTTCTATGATTTCAAACAGCAATGTCTTGATTCCCACTGACGATATTTCGGAAGAAAGCGCATCTATTGAAAAGTGAAGGGCTTGTGGAGTACTGAGAGAATTTTAACACATCATTTTGGATTTACCTCTTTCAGGCTGTATCTTTGTTATTACAATTTATTGGTTATTAAAACAGATTGCATTCTCTGAAAGGGAAAACAGAGACTCTGTAATATACATCAAGGCCTGTGGATGTTAGAATAAAGAGAAAATTGTTTTATATGAAAGTGTACCAGAGCATGAAAGTGTAAGGAGGTGTGGTCCCAAATCTGCCATGTGGGGTATATACTGATTTCATAGAAATGGGGAAAGATAGGAGCCGGTCAAGATACTCAACAGTGGTCACGAGGGAAAGTTCCACAGTTTAATGGCAGAAGAGTTCAGGCATTGGTGCTGCATTTGAACAATGATTCCTCTACCTCGCAATGACCTGCAGACAGTTCACACACTGTATTCCCCAAATGCTCTTCCAGAACCTCCTGGGCACACAGGATTTATTTCCAAGGCTCTACCACTCTGAGTGGTGCATTGTTCTCTCTTGTGCTTTTCTCCTGGCTGCATCTTAGGGTCTTCTTAGGCAGTGTCGAGCCTGAAATCACAGAACCCCGAGGACAATCAGGATCAAACCAGCCACATCCATCAGGATGAGACTCTTCACTGTGTAATTTTGGGGGTGTGGACAAAGAGGGCACAGAAGTCAGGGCAGAGCAAAATCACCCCAGGATCCCTGTATGTCCACTCGGGCACCTGGGTCCTCTTGACAGGACATGATCCTCTGCAGCCAACCCCAAAACTGAAAATTTCTCATGCTCACCACTCTCGGAGTCTGGCTTGTTTTGTGATGGGCTGATGGATTCAGCTCCATGTGAGAACTAAAAACAGTGGATATGCACGAGGAATTGATGTGACTCAAGCCTTTCCCCTGGCATCTGTGGCTTCATAGCCCCCCTGTTTCTCATAACATGACTGTTATGCAGTCCCTTAACAAACCCTTTCTCTGCTGTAGAAGGATTCCCTCTATTCTCATTGGATTCTTTCAGTCTCCATTGGTTTTCTGAATTTATACTTTGCTTCTGAGTCACTCTGAAACATAGTTTGGATGTGACCAAAGAGCTCAGGATTGATGAGAAAAATGGTCTCCTAATTCAGAAATAATTGAGTTCTGGTCTGTTCTCTGTTCATTCTGGGACAAGGACTATGTAAGTTAACTCAGAGATATGAGAGCTTCTATTTATTACATAACTGAAGATGCAAGATATATGCGTAAGGGGTTGGTTATATATATGACAGAAAGAGAGGAAATTTAATCCATACAGCGTAAGTTGGGTTAACTATATTTAATAAAGTAGGTAAGAAGGAAGCAAGTCTGTTTTGAACAGTGTCACAGTGAAGGTCACACTGGAAGGTGACATTTAAGCTGATTCCTGAATAATTAATGAGCCTGAGAGGAGCCACATGAAGACCCAGACCAGGTGCATCACAGGCTGCAGGAAGAGCAGGTCCCCAGAAAGATCTCAGTCTGTGCTTCGATAAGGAATAAAGTCATGTCTGTGGGATACAGGGAGAGTCCAAAGAAAAAGGAAGAGCTGAGATTCAGGGGCTTGGTGCATTCGAGACAGGCTAGAAATACAGGACAGAGAAGGGAAGCTCCATCACCATCACCACCACCACCACCACCACCACCACCACCACCATCATCATCATCATCA
>JABWHU010001658.1:5809832-5867689 GCA_014189135.1 Dicerorhinus sumatrensis harrissoni
TCTCTCTTTCTCTCTCTTTGGAAGAACTTTGGAAATCACTACAAGATTCCAAGGAGAGAAGACAAGTCAGTTAATTTTATATTTGAAATATTTCATGCTAAAATGCTGGGTGAGAAAATGGATTGAAGGAATTTGTGAACTTCTCAGCTTGTTTGAAATTAAAATCATGTAATGGTTAATGGCACTCAATAGACACTAGATAAATGGATGAGAACAAAGATAACCTCTATCCTTTCCATATCCTATACCCAGAACCAAAGAAGTCCACCGTTCTGATATTTAAAGCCTTAGGGAATAGAGAAAATCAGTGTTATTATAAAATTGGGTAAGCACAAAAAATACATAATCTTGGGAATCTATTTTAACCAGTTTTAACATAAAAAAAATTAAAAAAAAAAAACAAATTGTAGATCAATTCTAATTATACATCTCCAGGTAAAAATTCTAATATGTTTATACAAGTCAGAAAGTATGAATGAATAATAAGCACCACGCAGTGGGGTTAATGTCCAAGTGTTTCATACTAAGAAGTCTTTTAAATGTATCTCACCATGGTGAAAATTAAAGAGGAAAAATTCAGGAGTTGTACAAAAATCCAGAAAAAAATTCCTAATTTCTATTAAGAAAATAATATTTTTTTTCCTAACAAAACTTGAATGTAATAGAAAAATGGACTGACACGAGTAGGCCAATAGTATTATACATTAAAAAAATGTAGATCTTGATGTGTTTGCCTTAAAATAATTTGGGCTAAAAATGAAGATGTTTTTGAAGAGACACTCAGGTCCATCTTAACATTTTACTTTGTCATCATCATCATATAGTATTTGATGCAAATAAAATCGATACATAATGTGGAAATAAAGAAGTGAAATTTTAATTTCCTTGAGGTTGATATAAAGATTATCAGTAAATCAGAGGTCAATTGAAAAACAATTGAAAGGTGGATAATCTGTAGTATGTTAATAGGATATAAACTTAATATAAGCAAACCAGTGTCATTGCTATCTATATTAACCAATATTTAGAAATTATAAAGAAATCAAAGATTTTCCTTATAATTTAATAAAGTAGTTCAATAATTCTTAAGCTGTGAGTATAGACATTTTATGAATAAAACTTCAATATGCTTCTGGTCATTAATAAACCTCCTTTTAAAGCATATTTTATAATAAAACTTCATATTAATAAGAAATTATTATCCATAATGATTGAATAAATTTAATCTAATCCCTATGGAAATAGAAACAGAGTTCCAATTTTTCAGCCATGAATCTTTATAATTTAAATTTGTAAATTTATATACGCAAGTACTGCTATAAAATTTCTCAGAGAAAGAGAGAGCAATCATAGAGAAGTGTGCACAGGAAATGCTGACTAGACGTGAACTTCACACAGACGTGTTGTGCAGTAATCCACTAAATGATTTCAGTGAGGCGCGCATGGTCCCTTCTTAGTCTCAGGTGTGGACTGAGTGGCTAGAGGCCTCCAGGTGAGCACGGGAGGGCCATGCAGAGCGGTACCCACGGGTGGTTGCTTCTCTCTATAGGAGAGTGTCTGGTGTGGGCTCCATCTGCACCCACAGCAGATCCCACCTTGGCCCGAGCAGCCTCCTGTCCTGGTCTGAGAGGGTTCAGGGACCCCCGCACATGTGTGAGTGAGGGGCCCCATCTAAAGGTCTCTTAGGTGTGGACTGAGTGGCTGGAGGCCCCCAGGTGAGCACGAGAGGGCCATGCAGAGCGGTACCCATGGGCGGGTGCTTCTTTCTATAGGAGAGTGTCTGGTGTGGGCTCCATCTGCACCCACAGCAGATCCCACCTTGGCCCGAGCAGCCTCCTGTCCTAGTCTGAGAGGGTTCAGGGACCCCCGCACATGTGTGAGTGAGGGGCCCCATCTAAAGGTCTCTTAGAAATGAGAAACAAGAGCTGCCAAATGAGTGTCCATCTGTCCTCTCTCCAGCTCTCCCAGCCTGTCCTCCTCCATCAGCCCAGCATCTTCCCTGGATTCCAAGTCAGGCCTGGACACCAAAGGCTGCAAACCCGCCCCTTTCCTTCTACTCCACACGTCCTCCAAAAATGGTCAGGGGCCTGGGAGCAAGGTGATCTGACAAGGGGGAGTGGCTTTCAGTAGAAATTCTTGCAAATTTTCTGTGGGACAAGGAGGGTTGAGATGGTAAATCAATGTGGATTCCAAATCTTTGCAGTCTCCACAATATTGTGGCTTCCTCTTGCTAAGCTGAGACTCCAGGCCTGATGGACAAAAATCACATACACCTGTCCCCTGTCTCCCTCAGCTGTTTAATCCTAACAAGGTCAGTCTTACTGGGAGCAGCAGGACAGGCCCAGAGAGGGCTGGACCAGGAGCAGGGCTATGATGATCCACATTCCAGATCCTCCAGAAGGTCAGAAATGAAAAAGTCTCTGGAGGTAATGACCAGGCAGCTCCCACTTAGACAGGGAAAGGCATTCTCAGAAGTTCAACCTCCTGGGACAGCTGATCTCACACAGACTCAGCTCCACCTCCCAGTTGCCTCTGGGGGTTCTCTACCTGATCCTGGCTCCTGGTGTTTAGAGAAGCTGTGATTCTGACACCAGGAAGTCAGTGGGTGGGGGCCTCTGTCTCGAACTTTAGTCTAATCTCATTTCCTCCAATAAATGAGAAACTAGAAATCTCAAATCCTCCTCATTTCACTGAGTCTCATTCCATCCCTCTCTCTTCCTTGGCCCTGTCAGAGACTGCAAGGATGGGGTGACCCAGAGGTGGGAGATTCCCACCTATTTCCACCCTCTGATGGGCTGACTCTTGTCTATAGAACATCCCCTGTGCTCCCATTATTTCCACCATGTCTCAGACTTTCCTGTGGATGGGGCCCAGAGAAGACCTTTTGAGCTCAGAGAAGACGTGGTCAGGTGTTCACACCTGAGACCAGGAGGTCTGGGACCAGGGACCTTTTGAAAGTCACCATATCCAGGAACAGTGAGACCACCACAGTGGATTCCATCACATATATCGTAAACTAAGTTTGGGGAAGGTGAGGGCGTGGGGCTGCTTCTCCCCAATTCAGTCTGACTGACCCTCCTCCAGCTTGGGCCCCAACATATCCCTCTGCCATGACTGCCCCACCCATCATCTGCCAGACTCAGAGCCCCTGTAGCCCTGTGGTCCCGGCCCTTCTGCCCAACTTCTGGGTCCCCTGGGTGACAAGCCTGTCCTTGAGTATCTGAGGGGGCATCACATCCTCTGGGAGACTCTAAGAATTTCCCTGGGTGGTCTGTGCTCCCTCTGAGCAAAGGGGCTTCAGTGACTCACTAGTTGTTGAGATGGGCCCTGTCGGGGGGAGGCTGGAGTCCTCAGATGGTCCTGGGTCTTAGGACAGGAAGCGGGTGACAGGCTGGGACTGACCCTGGAGTCTCCACCTCACTCAATCTCTTCTCCTACATCTGCACTGTGGCTGCCATAAGATCGTCTTTCTGCACACCCGGCACCATCTAGATCCAGGTGAGGGGGGAAGAGGGTGGGCAGGGGATGGAGGTCCTCTGATGGGGCAGATCCCCTTCTGGATGACCCTTCCTCACTCCCATCCAAGCCCAGATATCTCTTGAGGAAGGGCCCCAAATAGATCATAGGGGCAGGAGACATGCCTGGGGCCCCTTACCTGAGACCAGGAGCTCCAGAGTGTCAATGGGGATTGACAAGAGGTAGGAGGAGGTGCTGTCTGAACTGTAGCACCTGTAGGTCCCCTTGTGGTCTGAGGTCACAGGACTGATGACGAAGTTGGCCTGAAAAGGTGAAGCTGCATCCTGCAGATGAAAGTGTTGGGAGGAGCAAGTGTCCCCTCCTTGGACAGAAGGAAGGTATCCAACCAGATCTCAGAGCGACACTGCAGGGTCACCTTCTCTCCTCCAGACACTGAGGGCCCCAGCTGCGCAGAGAGAGAGTGTTTCTCATACATTCCTGGGAGAGAGAAAGGTTGTGATTTGTAGACAGCAGCGACCTCCACACAGGCCCTTGACCCTGATCTGAGGGACAACTGTCCTCTGTCCAGGGACTCTGTCTCTGACCCCCTCTCAGTTCCTCTCAGTCCCTCTCAGTGAACATCTTTAATCTCCTTGCCTCTCACTCCCCCTTTCTCTTTCCCTCTCCCTCAACCACTGCCCCATCTCAGCCTCTGCTCCAGGACCCTCTCCTTGGACCACATCATCACCAAGGGTGACCATGGGCCCAGTGCCCTGAGCAGACAATCAGGACATGAGGCTCCTCATCCACTATCAGGATATCTGGGGGCAGTGCCTTGGGCCAACCATGCATAGTAGAGGTTGTATCTACCATAGCGTGTGTACTGGCCCCCACGGGTGTGGTTCACATGGCCCAAGGGGAGGTCAGGGCTGTGTTGCTCTTGAAGACACTGGTGGGTGTGATCCCCTCATCCATGGTCAGAGCGAATCTGTCAAAGCCAGCCTCTGAGTGACTCTGGAGGGTCAGGTTGTCTCCAGAGAGCACCAGTGAGCCAGGTTGAGCTGAAAGGGAGGGCTCCCTGTACACGCCTGGAGAGAAGGAATAGTGGCATCGAAGGGGAGGTACACTCCACATTGCCCACTGGGGCCTGCAGTGACAGTTCTCACTGGTCCCTCCCCAAACATCCTGCTCTGCGGTTCAGGCACCAGGAGGCCATGTCACCATCTCTCATCACCCACAGGGCTTTACTGGGCACACAGCTCAGGTCAGTCATTTTGGGGTCCCAGGAAAGAGATTGTCAGGATGTCCCTCACCTATGACCTCAAGATGCAGAGGGTCACTGGGGTGTGACCGCACATACAGGTAGGCTCTGGAGGAACCATAGCATCTGTAGGTCCCTCAATGGGAGGTGTTCATGGGGCTCACAGGGAAGAGAGCCTATCCTCTTCCGCGATAGGCCTTTGATTCCATGTGTCTGGGATGTTCAGCTCCTCCCTCCTTCAGCAGATGGAAAGTGTCCAATGTGGACTCTGAGCTACAGGAGAGGGACATGTTCTCTCCTGATGCCACCACAGATCCTGGGTTGGATGAGAGAGATGGTGCACTGTACACTCCTGAGGGAGAAGGAGGGATCTATGTTAAAGGGGGGACCATCAGCCCACATACCCCAGGTGTAGACTGTGAGGGCTGAGGTCCCCTGAGCCCACACTCCATTCCCTTCTGCCTGTAAGGATGAGCCCACAGTGGGATGCAACCTGTTTCCTCCCCCTACCTGTCACCACCAGGGGCAGGGAGTCACTGTGCTCTGACCAGCCATTCCTGCTGGTGTGATATGCACACTGATACAGCCCTGCAATGTGTTGGCTCATAGATCAGCGGAGAAAGTGATCTTGTTGCTGGAAACCTGTGGTATCCAGAGTTCGGATTCCCTGTCTTTATATAGATGGTAGACATCAGCCTGCAGAGACCCCTGACAGCTCATGATGGCAGAGCTCCCCATGGTGACCATGGAGACTGGGGGGCTCAGACCGAGGGTTTGCAGGGGGTGGGGGGGCTCCTGGAAAAGAAGAAGACCTGATTTGTCAAGGGAGCCCTTCTCAACCTCAGTTGTCCCAGCTGTCACTCCAAGGCTCCTCCCAGACAGGTCACCATCAGCTCAGACCCTCTCTGCTCCACCCAGATGCCCAGGAGGATTCACTGGTCTAAAGCAGGAGGACTCTTCCCAAGTTCCATGAGACCTGACACAGCCCTGGAAAAGAGTTCCCTGTGAGAGTGTGTCCCCCCAACATACACAAACAGAAGCTCTAGGCCTGGTCTGAGCCCCTTCGTGCTGGGATCAGATCTCAGGCTGAGAATATCTCCCGTTCCCCGTGAGATTCTGTCCTCCAATGATCCTTCTGAGTTCTGGGGTCTCAGGGATCAGGACTTGTGAGAGGAAGGGACCCCATCCTCTGCTTTTCCAAAAACTCATGGATGCAGAGGAGGGCAATGAGGGTTGGGGTCCTGGTACTGCCTCTCATGCTCCCTAGCAGTGCAGACCACTTATAAAGACCACAGAGCCAGGCAGGCAGACAGACAAATGGGTGGACAAGGTCCAGGCTGAGTGTGACACGTCTTGGATTTCTCATCAGCGCCTTCACAGGAAGAGGAACAGCCTCTCCCAGGGACTCGCTCTTGTCTGTCTGAAGGTTTGAGCTGAAGAGACAGCAGGCTCTGTGGATCTTCCAGACCATCTGAGTCTCACCAGACCTTGCATACTCTGCCTCCACTTCATGACAAACCCAAATCCAGAGAGTGATACTTGTCTCAGAACGTGAGGGTAGATGATGCCAGGCGGGGCCTAGGAGCCAGCCCATTTCAGTTCCAATTCTGACTCTGCCTTGTATAGAACCTCTGTGACCTGAGGTAAATCACCTCCCTTTCCTGAGACTCTATAAATGCAAATTTTCTTCCTTCCTTCCACCATCCAGGCATCAACCAGTGTTGACTGAGGAGTTACCCTGACCAGGCATGTGATTTGTGGGTGAAGCTGACCAATTCCTTCACTGGAGTCATGGAGCTCTGAGTAGCGACAACAGACAATACAGACATTTAGACAATGGATCATTTGGCTACTGTTATGGTAAGTTACAGAGAAGGAGGAAAACAGAAAATAGAGAGACTCAATAACAGGTGGACATCTAGCAACCCTAGTGATGTGAGTGTGGGGACCTTCTGGAGAAGGAGAGATGAAGACAAGGTAGGGTTATCACAAATGTGGTGTGGGGCCAGCATCCTCAACCTGGAAGAGGTTGAACTAGTCTAAGAACTGTGAGTAACCAGGTAACACTGCACCCTCGTCATATAGGGTCTTGTGCAACCTGCAAGTATCCTTGGATTTTATCTTTCATGCAACAGGAAAATTTTCAGTAAAGGAACTGATGAACAGATTGCTGTTTTGAGAAGAGCACCACTCTGCAGGTGGACACTTCTGTAGGAAGACTGTATTGATATGAACGGTGAAAATATACAATATTAATCCAAACTCTACATGACATTTGATCAGTGTTCTAACTAGTTTTTGATAATTGTTCACCCTTATGAAAATCCCACAACAAAAATACATTCACAGTTGGATGAGGTGAAGCAGGAAGAGTTCTTTGTCATTATCATGGTCCAGGAGGGCTGGAGACGGGTCTGCTTGTTCAAATTGGCTCACAGAGCCGCCCAAGAGAAGACGCAAATGTGATAACTACTCAGGTTCTGTGCGTGTTGGGGACGGGAGCTGGTCAACTGGGATAGGTTTGGTTTGTCTGGAGGAGCTGGCTTTGCTTCAGCTGGAGTTTAGCTCAGCCTGATCATCAATCTCATGGATTGTCAAGTGCAGGTGGCTGGAATTTACTTGAAGGAAGGAGGAGACCTGTGAAAGGGTTTTGTGCAGGGTGGGGTCAGTCACAGGTAAGTTTGGGGCCATGAGAAGAAAATACTTCATCAGGGAGTGAGGGCCTGGGGTTGGGGGCAGGAAGGAGGCTGATGGGGTGGCATCAACAAGAGGTCTTGAGTCTTGAACTGAGCTTGACTGTGGTGATGGACAAGAGTCGTGGATGAAGGGCTCAGGGACAGAGGTATTTGTTTTTTGTTCTTGTTGTATTGAGGTGGAAGATAGTGAAGAATTGAGGGCTCCTTCACTCTCTGCTTTTCTTGACTAGTGGAGCCAATGGGGCTATCACAGGAAGGATGACCCCAAGAGGAGAAGGATGCTTGGGAAGATCTTGATAATACTGTCCACTGATTCACATAGGGAACCACCACCTCCATCCTGGCCTGGGGCTGTGGTTTTGTTTCTCTGAAGCACTTACTCTCTGTACCTAATTTCTATAAGCAGCAGCCCCTTCTCTTCACCACTCTCCATCAAACCCCTTAGTCATTGTTGCCTCCTCACCACCTCTTGTCACCCAGACAATAACTCTTCATCTGAGTCTGTGGGTTCTGTCTCCATGTTTTTGGCAAATGAGCTAGTTGGAGAAAATTCACAGGTTTGTTGCTGTTTTCCATTCAACAGTTGATGGACATCTGGGCTGTTATCACTTTTTGTCTATTGTGAAGAGTTCTTCTATGAACATGCTTGCATAAGAGTTTGTTCAACTACTTGTTTGTAATTATTTTTATTTTCTTTATTGCCGTAAGAGGGCTTAACATGTGATCTACCCTCTTTACAAATGTTGGTTCACAATATGGTGTTGTTAAGTATAGGCACACAGTTGTACAGCAGATCTCTAGAATTCATTAATTTTGCATAACTGAAACTTAGACCTAGAAGGGGAATTTCTAGTTCATATGATAATTCTGGGTTTAGCTTTTTAAGGAACTGCCAAACTGCTTTCCACAGTGACTGAATCATTTTATATTCCCACCAGCGGTGTTAGTGGGTTCAGATTTCTTCACGTTCTCATCAACACGTATTATGTTTTTTCGAATTATGGCCAATGTAGTCGTGTGAAGGGTTATCTAGTTGTGGTTTTTTTGCGCTTCCTTAATTACTAATTGAAAGTGGAAAATATTTCAGATTCTTGCTGTGCCTTTGTATTTCTTCATTGTAGAAACGTCTATCCAAGCCGTTGGACTATTTTTTAATTGGATTAATTTTTGTTGTTAGTCCCTTGTTAGATATGTGATTTACAAATATTTTTCTCTAATTTTTAGGTTTCCTTTAAACTCTTGATAGCATTTACTGGTGCACATGTATTTTAAATTTTGATAACATTCAGTTAATCTAATTTTTTTCTTGTTTTCTTGTCCTTTAATGTCATATCCAAGAAACAATTGTCAAGTCCAAAGTTATGAAGATTTACTCAATGTTTTTCTCTAAGAGTTTTATAGTTTTAGCTCTTCTATTGATCCATTTTTAGCTAATTTTTGCATATGGTGTGTGTAAGGGTCTAGCTTCCCTCTCATTCATGTGGATATTCAGTTTTCCCAAAGCAATTTGTTGAAGAGACTATTCTCTCCCCATTGAGTGGTCTTGGCAGCTTCATTGAAATCAGCTGGTCATATGTATGTATTTATATCTTGTCCTTTACTTTTCTCCCATGCAGCTATATGCCTGTCCTCATGCCAACACTTCATTGTTGTGATTACATGGGCTTTCTAGTAAGGCTGAAATCAGGAAGTGTGAGTTCTCTAATTATGTTCTTTCTCAAAATTTTTGGATATGGTGGGTCTTTTGCAATTACCTTGAATTAGAGGAATGGCTTTTTCATTTCTGCAGAAATGGCATTTGGGATTTTTACGGGGATTTTATTGATTCTGTTGATTGCCGTGGGGAGTATTGTTATCTTTACAACTTTAAATATTCCAAGCCATGATCCTGAAATGTCTTACCATTGATTTAAGTCTTTTCAAATTTCCTTCAAAAGATTTTTAAAAAGCACAAAATGCCACAATGTATAAGTGTTGCGCTTCTTTTCATAAATTTTTTCCCGTGCATATTTTCTTTTGGATGCTGTTACGAGTTGAATTATGTCCCCTAAAATAATATGTTGAAGTCCTCAGCACCAGGACCTGTGAATGTGACTTTTTTTGGAACTAGGTCCTTTTCAGATTAAATCAATTAAAATAATATCGTACTGATTTAGGGTGAGTCCTCATCAAATATTTCAGTTGTCGTTATCAGAAACAGAAAATAGACACATAAGGAGAAAGTCATTGAAGATGGGGACACTTGAGGAGGTGTCAGCTGTGTGAAGATGGAGGCAGAGACTGTGGTTATTCTGCCACAAGCCTAAGGGTGCCTGGGGACAATGAGAGCTAAGGTGAGGCAAGAAGGATTTTTCCTTAGAGGCTACATGGTGAGCATGGGCTTGCTGATGCCTTGATTGTGGACTTTTAGTCTCCAGAATTGTAAGAGAATAATTTTCTGGTTTTTTATGTCACCAAATTGGCAGTAATCTTTTACAAAAAACCCAGGACACCAATACAAGGTGGAAGTATGTAGTGTTTGCAAGACTGGGCTCTGGTATCTGGCAGCCTGAGCTCATTCCTGGATCTTCCACTCTTTGGCTCTGTGACTCTGAGCATGCTGGGTGATCTCTGAACTTCTACTTCCTCATTTTGAAAATGTTGATAATGTTACTAATATCCTCTTCAGGTTTATATGAGGACCAAATTATTTATTACATTGAAAACTTCACAAAATTATAGGTCGCCTTGTTATCCAAAGACTAATGAACATAATTATGGAGTTTTCTATGGAGATACTGTGACACTCCTCAGCACCATGACCCAGGTCTGGTCCCTACAGCACCTTATGGGGACTGAGTACAGCTGCGCTCTGTGTGGGGACACAAGCCCATGTCCAGCCTGAGGACAGAAGCAGAGAGTGGGGGAGCGGGATGCAGTGGCCACTGACCTGTCACCACAACCTCCAGGGGCACTTTCTGTTGGGGGCATTTACAACACCTGCAGTCATGGTGCAAATGTAGTGATTGGGGGCTCCTCTCTTGTTCTGGGATCTCAATGTGCCTGGTTATCCTGGAGCTCAGAGCATCCCTCTTCTCCAGGCATGGATGGCCACATGCTCATTGCTGTGGAAAGGATTCTGGAAAGTCTGGGATCTTGGTGTAGGAAGAGTCCTTATCATGATGTTTAAAATAGAAGGAAGCATTCATCACATGGGGCTATTGGTGACGTGAGCTGCCTCTGGCATCTCCTCACCTGCAAAAGACAATTCTATTCATTACTTCCCAACTCTGCATTCAGTGTTTTCACACTGACATCTTGAAATTGGCCATGAAGGGAATATTACACCAAATAAATAGACAAATGCCACAAATAAGGGTTTTCATAAAAATGAAGTTTGCTTAGAGCTGATTTACTGACACACCACCTGGTGGTCACTTCAAACCCCAGTTTGCTCATCCTAACTGATGACACTTCTGGAGAAACTATACCGGGTATCATTTGATGTGGAAAGAAGTGCTTGAAAGGTCCAGAGAGAGTTTTAGTAAATGGTTTTGGATTTATCTGTGCCAGATTGGACCTGATTTTAACTCACTTATTCAGCTATTTAAAGCATATTCAGTGTTCTGAGCTGAAGAGATGGAGGTCGACAGCACACATCAGCTAATGTGGAAATTAAAAATAAAGAAAAATGTGTCACAAGAAAATGGACTAGACCTTGAAGTTGTGTAAAGTTGTGGGATGTACCCTCATGACATAGGAGTGAGAAAATACGGGGGGCAGCCAAGGAGACTCAACATGGTAGGCAGAGAAAGTATCACAGTTTAATAAAGGGAGAATCCTGGACTGGGAACACCTAGACATTCCCTTGCACTCAAATCATGTTTACTCCCTCGAGGCTCTCAGCAGGCAGTTCAACCAACATGTGCTGCAGATTTTCCTCCAGAACCTCCTGGGCACGTTAGATTTGTTCCAAGGCTCTGCTGCTCTGAATGGTGCATTATCTGCTCTCAGGTTGACCTTCTGGCTGCACCTTGGGTCCCTCTCTGGCTGTGTTGAGCCTGTATCAGCAGCACCCCGAGGGCCACCAGGATGAAGCCAGCCATGCCAATTCGGGTGAGATTCTCCACTGTGTAGTCTGGGGATGTGAGGACAGGAATTGTGGTCAAAGAGTTCACAGAGGTCAGGGAAGAACCAAATCACCCCAGGATCCCTGGGTGTCCACCCAAGGCACCCGCCTCTCCTGGATAGGACATGACCCTGTGCACCAGCCCCACAACTGAGAACTTCTCCTGCTCTGCACTCTTGGGTTCTGACTTCATGTCTGATGGGCTGATGGTCTCAGCCGATTCTGAGAGTCATACAATGAGAGGGTGAGTGAGGAGTGGGGGAGACATTGTGCTCTCATATGCCTCCAGTTCTCATATCATGACTTGTCTACAGTCCCGTAATGAGCAGTTTCTCTACTCTCTCCAGGTTCCCTCTCGTTTCCTCATTGGATTCGCTCAGCCTCCCTGTGTTCTTTGCTCTCAGAACCTGAGTCACTTTGGAACAGTGTAGCTGTGCCCCAGGAGCTAAGGATTATGTCTCTCAACACAGAAGTAATTGAGTGCTGTGTGTTCTGTGTTCAGTTGTAGATGTGAGAATCCATAATCTTATCTCCTAAAGCTGAGAGTCACCCTTATTCCTCAGCTAAGGACCTAGGGTCCATGGGTGAGGGGCTGGAGTCATGATCTCCTAATACCCCTCTGTGGAGCTTCCCCCTGTGCCCTCATTTATTCCTGTCTCTGATATCCTGAGGACAGAGCCCTGAGCTGACTGATTCAGAAAAGACAGGGTCAGGGCCCCTCACCTGAGACCACGAGCTCCAGGAGGTCACTGGGGTGTGACAACAGGTAGGGGCTGGTATTGAGTGAGCTGTAGCACCTGTAGGTCCCCCCTTGGGCTGAGGTGACACGTCTCATGGAGAATTGGGCCTGGTAATGCTGAGATTGGTACTTTGATCTAAGATGCTGGAGCGGGGGGGTGAGGGATTGGCTGCCCCTTCCTTGGACAGAAGGAAAGTGTCCCTCAGGCTCTATGACTGACACAGCAGGGTCATACTCTCTCCTGAGGCCACCGTGGAGCCTGGCTGCACCGGGAGGGAGGGTGTGTCAGGGAGCTGTCCTAGAGAGAGGAAGGGTGGGTGAGGGGCTGCCCACCCCCCTTGTTGTGAACTGAGAGTCCCTAGGCCTCTCTCTGAGGACCTCATGTCTGTCTTGTTTTCTCTGATTCTCTACCCCCCCATCCCCCATCTCTCTGTCTGTCTCCCTCCCTTGGGACCCCACATCCCTCCTCCTGGCATCTCCACCTGGGGATCCCCCATCAGGGCCTGTGCAGAGTGTGGGTCCATGACTGACCCACTGGATCCTCACCTGCCACCAGGATGTCCAGGGTTCACTGGGGGCTGACCACTCAGAGGACAGATTGTGTCCACTGTAGCATCTGTACCAGCCCCCGTGAGAGGGTCTCAAAGGATCCAGGGGTAAGTCAGCCTGAGAGAGCCCAGCCTGGGGCTGCTGGGCAAGGTGCTGCGGGAGGTCATGTTCCCCCTCCTGGGACAGAGTGTTTCTGTCATAGTCACCGACAGAGAGACACTAGAGGGTCAGACTCTGTTCAGAGGCCATGACAGGGCCCTGCTGGGTCAGGAGGGAGGGCTTCCAAGACACATCTGGGAGAAAGAACACCAGTGGATTTCAGGGGCTGAGTCTTCCCACAAACCCCCTTCTCCATCCTGGACCCCAGGTCGCACTGTCTCTCTCCGTCTGTGTCTCTGGCCCAGGAGCCCCATGCTCCCCTCACTCTATGCTCCCATCTGGGACCTCCCTGGGAGTAAAGACCAAAATAACTTGCTGGTTCCTCAAAACATGGATGGGGCGAGGATGAGACTTCGTCACCTGAGACCAGGAGCTCCAGGGAGTCACTAGGGTGTGACCACTCCTGGGATTTGTTCCTGAAACAGCCATAGCATCTGAATGTCCACCTGTGGCTGGGAGTCACGGGTACCACTGGGAACAAAGCGGGGAGCTGCCCATTGAGGTCTTGCTGCGAGTACCGGATCCAGGAGGACTTCTGTTCTCCTTCCTTAGTCAGAACGAACCTGTCAAATCCCAGCCATGAGCCACACTTGAGGGTCACGTTGCCTCCTGATGTCACCACAGGGCTCGGGAGGGCTGAGAGGGTGGGTTTGCTGTAGATTCCTAGGAGAGGAGGAGGCAGCATGTTAAATGGGGCTCACACATCCCTCATATTCCCCAGGGCTGGACTGTGAGAGGGGACACACCCCCGAGAGCAGACCCACTTTCTGGGGGCAGAGCCTGAGGCTGGGACCCATGAGTGTCCTCTCACCATCACCACCAGCTCCAGGGGGTCGCTGTGCTCTGACCAGCCAGTGGGGCTGTAATAGTAACAGTGATATCTCCCTGCATCTTGCTCTGCCATGTGTGGGATGAAGAAGTTGGCCTTTCACCTGAGCTTCAGTAAGTTCCCTACATCCCAGGACCCTAAGCTTTGCTCTTTTTCCAGATGGTACTCCAGGGCCTCCAGGGCCCCTTGACACCAGATGGTCACGGGCCTCCCCCTGGGGATCACAGAGCCTGGCTCAGCCCAGATGGTGGGTTTGGGGAGGGTCCTTGGAAGGAAATCAGACACTGGGTCACAAGACACTCCCCATCCCCAGTTCCCCAACTCTCAGGCCCAGGACCCTCCCAGATGGTACCCATCCCTCAATCCAAAACTGCTATTCTCTATCCCCAGCTGCCAGAGTGGATCCCCTGGTCCCTAGTGAGGTCAGGAGACCTGGAGACCTGGAAACCTGGGGACAGACTCACCTGCCTGCACTGGGGTCTTCGGGCCCACACTCAGCCCTGGAAGAAAGTTCCCTGTGAGCGATTTGCCTCTGAAGCCTGATTAGAACCCTCCTCCCCATGAGACCCCTGATTCCTGGTGTCTCCTGACGGACCAAGGCCTGGCCCTGGGGTGGGATCCCTTCCAGACCAAGGCTTCCCCTTCCCCTCCTCAGATCTCACCAAGGCAGAGTAGGGCCATGAGGTTGGGTGTCATGGCCTCTTCTCCCTCTGCCCTGGCTGTGCATGTGGAGTAGACAAAGGTGCCAGGCAGGATAGGCCGACGTGCAGGGTGTGCACACTTAGACACTGGTCCTCCTCATCACGAGGTTGTCTCGTTGGCAGATGCACAGAAAGGGGAACTTCCTTTTCTCAAGGTCCTGGCTCTTGTTTCCAGAACTAAGCAGCAAATAGACACAGAGACACCCCTTCCAAAGAAGGGTGACCCAGGGCATGTTCTTCCCCCTCAGAGCCTCCCCATGGGGTCTCCTTCATCCTCAGCCCATCCATCAGCGCATCCTTGTGGGGTCCTCACCATGGACAGTGGTCATCCAAGCCCTGGAGATGCTTCAGGGAAGATGCAGGATCCTGCTGCACTGCAGAGCTCAGATCAGCAGAGACACACACTCAACATCTAACTCTACAGTTCAGGTCGAGGTCATTGTGACACTGAGCACAAAGGAGAAATACAGGGAAATAAGGGAAGGAGACACCCCTTTTCTCCTGGCCCCAGAGTGTGGGTTTTCTTTCTATCATATCCCCCTACATGGACTTCTCCTTTTTCTTGCAACAGCGTCCACCCCCACCTCTCTGGGAACAAACTTCTAAGTCGTCCCTGCCTCCTCAGTGTCCTTGTTCCTCGGGAAGAGATCTCCTCCTCATGCTGAGGTCATGTCTTAGGTATAGGGCACAATCAATAGGTTAGTACTCTGATTTGGGGGACAGAGGTGATTATTCTGTAAATATTCCTCCATCATCCACTGCCCATGTGACCTTGAGCATTAACATCCAATCTCTGAGCCTCGGTTTCCTCATCTGCAGCATGCTGCCAGGAACCCCACTCCTCAGAGTGGTTGTGGGATCAGTGGTCCCAGGACGTGGGAGGGATCAATCATTGTTAATTTCCAGACCTGATAAAAATGTGAGAAAATCAAGGTGTCAGACTCGATAGTCAGGGTGGATGATTGATGTGCCCGCTCAGGAGCCCCCATCTGCTCCTAACACTGAGAAGTGCTGTTTATGATATTTCTGAAATCTGTAGCCACAGTCAACTGCGAAAAAAGAGAAACAAAAGTTTTCAAAATTGAGACGGAACCTTAAAAGATAACAGAGGACAAGGCAGAGTGGCCACAGGTGCCTGGGACCATCAAGTGTTCATTTAGAGTGGAGGTTTCCACCTCTGTGTGGACAGGAGATGGACGCCCATGTCTTCACATGCAGGGAGGGGAGCAGAGCTCAAGCTGAAACTTGCAAGCTGTGTGCTCCTCCCCAACATTTTAGATGGGCACTGGGATATCTCTGTGCACTGACCCAGGACTATGGTCAGCTCTGAGCTATGTCCAGTATATGTGTAGCGTTACCCGGGCATCTGACCATGTGTGAGTCGGGGGCTCATGATGGAGCCGTCCCTGCTGGGCACATCCCTAGACAGATGCTAAGTTTGGGAGAGAGGACGCCATGGGGCAGCTGCAACAATCCACCCCTTTCAGCCCTGAAGGTCAAGAAAGCCCTGGGAGAAACTCTCTATGGAAAATCAGGTGTGTGGGAGGTGAGCATCCATCAGGAATAGACATCAAAGAGAAACCCTAATTGTGATAAATAGTGCTATGAAAGACAGTCTACAGTACAGGTAATGGGGGCTGTCATATCCAAAGGAATGGAATACTGGAGTATATGAAACTCATTTTAATGTAAGTGTCTTTAAATACCTGAAAAAATAAAGGAGGAAATTGAATTCCTGAAAACCAACATAGGTTGTATTGTAGAAGAATACAGACCTTTAGAAATGAGATAGGAAAATACTTAGAGATAAAACATAAAACTTTCATTTAACACACTCAAAATATTATTTTCATCAAGAAAATGGTACAGCTGAAGATCCTGGCATGAAGCTAGAATGTAATAGTGAGGAAATTTTTAGATTGCAGCACAGAGAGATTGGAATGAGGAAATTAAGATGCATGGGGAACAGAAAGAGAAGGCCCATCTCTGCTGTTAGTTTCAGGAGGAAAGCAGTGAGAAGGATGTCTACAGCAGTCCTGGAGGGAAATGGTGGGCGTTTAACAGAGATGTAGAAGGAATGTGTAAGTGCTGGGTGCATGGAGATATCAGTGAGATCTGAGTCTTGATATTTCATGGCAAAGTGAAGGAAATTGTTGGAGAAAAGACATTTCAAACAATGGCAAAAGGTATGGGAAAAGTAAATTCAAGGAATTAATTGTGAGTGAAGAATTCTATACTCACTCAAATTACTATTAAGGGGAAAAGGTGAAAGGGTCAGCAGGGGAGAAATATGTAAGTACAAGGAGACCTGGGGCACATCTGACACATTTGGACTCATGTCTCACATGTTAAATCCACCATCTCAGGCTTCATCTCCATGAGGGATGAGGAGGGTGTTTTGGGCAGATCTTTGACCATCAGATGGATTTTCCCCTCCTTGCAGTTGGATCATATCCTTTACTTAAGATAATGTTTTCAAGTATCTTAATTAAAGAAAGAGTGAAGATAAGGCATTTCAACATACACAAAATTTTAGACATTTTACTGTTTACATGCTCACTGAGGCAAAACTAATGTATGTAATTAAACCAAAAGGACTATTTACATAAAATAGAGAAACTGAGATGCAAAAGTGAGAAAAAGACAGCAAAACAAATAAACATTTGGGAAACTATGTTTTTATATACAGGCACATATACATTTATATTTAAGGAAGCTGAAAGAAAATATTTGGGGGGTGTGTGTGTGTAAGAGAGAGAGCGATTTGCAAGAAAATAAATACTAACAGTTCGGCTAATGTGAAATGTCCTTTTCATTCCTGAAGGAGAGGAAATAAAACAATTGTCCAAAATTATAAATGTAAATACCAATATTAACAATGGGAATAACTATCTAAAGTTAGAAATACAATACATAATCTCCAAACAGGTTGATGTAATTATACACAAAAAAACTTGGTGACATCAGCAACATGGGGTGTGAGCTGTTCCCTTTGTCTCTCCCCCTTTTGAACTACAACTAAGTGGACATTCATTGACCAGAGAGGAAGCCTACACAGCACCACAGGACGCCTGAGAGACACACACAGCTATTGTCTGAGGGCGGATAGACTGACCCTCCGGGACGTGGTGGAGATGAGTGAGCACTCCCTACCCTTCCCCACAGCCCTGTGCGCACACAGGATCGCTGTCCAGCCTGCTGTGAGCAACCCGAAAGTGGGAATGCGCGTCAGGGCCGCTGCAGGAAGAGGCAGTGGCAGCCCTTCGCCCACTGGTGATCACTTTCCCGGTGGTGGGGGTGGGGAGCCACCATGCCCCTGCAGCGCAGCCCTGACCAGTCCATACGAGAAGCCCCGCCCACCAATCACAGCAGTGGGACTATGGGCAGAGTCTGCAGCACAGCTAAGTGCACTGAGGCAAATACACGCCAGTCCCCCAAGAGCACCCATAGCACAGTTGAGCCTTGAAAGAGGAAGTGGGCCCTGGGGCAACTGTTGGAAGAGGTGGCGGCCGCCCTTAACTCACTCCTGATTGCTTTCCTGGCAGGATGGGGAGCCCATCACACCCGTGTGGCCAAAAGGAGTGCCCCTGGCTGGGTTCCCATGAGAAGCCCCGAGTACGTGAATGCTCTCCAGGCTGGTGCAAGCTCCCGCAGTATGCACACAACTTCCAGCAGACAGGGTGGGGCAAGAAACTCTGCTCCTGCTCCCTCTAGCAGTAGCAGGTGGAATCTGTGAGCTAACACTGCCACAAATGCCCCAGGAAAAGATTAGTCCATCACACACCGTGAGATACCATAGCGACAGTTCAGACCAGAAGGAACATGACAGTTCTCCAGAGACCAACCCTGAAGGCACAGAGATTTACAGTCTAAATGACAGGGAATTCAAAATGGCTGTCATAAACTCAATGAGATACAAGAGAACACAAAAAACAGTTCAGTGAGCTCGGGAATAAAATTAACCTCTTCACCCAAGAGATTGAAACTATAAAAAAAATCAAGCAGAAATGATGTATATGAAAAATATAATCAATGAAATAAAAAATAATCTAGAATCCTTAAAGAATAGAAGTGAAGTTATGGAGGAAAGAATTAGTGATTTAGAGGATAAAAATATAGAAATGCTACAGGGGGGAGAGGAGACATAAATAAGATTTTAAAAATTGAAGGAATTCTTCAAGAAATATCTGACTCAATTAGGAAAAGCAATATAAGGATTATAGCTATTCCAGAGGAAGAGAGAGAAAGGAGCAGAGAGCTTGTTCAAAGAAATAATAGCTGAGAACTTCCCAAACCTGGGGAGGGAACCAGCTTTACAAATACATGAAGCTGGGCCGGCCCGGTGGCTTAGCGGTTAAGTGCGCGCGCTCCGCTGCTGGCAGCCCGGGTTCAGATCCCGGGCACGCACCGATGCACCGCTTCTCCAGCCACGCTGAGGCCACGTCCCACATACAGCAACTAGAAGGATGTGCAGCTATGACGTACAACTATCTACTGGGGCTTTGGGGGGCAAAAATAAATAAATAAATAAACAAATACATGAAGCTAATAGAACGCCTAATTATGTAAATGCTAAAAGATCTTCCCCAAGGCATATAATAGTAAAACTGGCAAAAGTCAATGACAAAGAAAAAATGTTAAGGACAGGTAGACAAAAGAAAATAACATACAAAGGAACCCCTATCAGGCTTTCAGCAGATTTCTTGGCAGAAATTCTACAGGCGGGGAGAGAGTGGAATGATATATTCAAAACACTGAAAGACAAAAACGTTCAGCCAAGAATACTCTATCCAGTGAAATTTTCCCTCACATGTGATAGAGAAACAAAAGCTTTCCAAGATAAACAAAAGCTGAGGGAGTTCATTGCTACTAGACCTCCCGTACCAGAAATGATTAAAGACACATTCATACCACAAACAAAAAGACAAAGGCCTACAAAGCTTTGACCAAGGAGTTAATTAGACAGACAAAATCAGAAAACTGCAGTTCTGCATCAGAACAGATAAACAAATACTCAGTTATAACCTAAAGATAAAGGAAAGGAAAGCATCAAAAGTAACTATAAACACTTCAACTTAGTCAGAAACTCACAGCATTAAAGGCAGAATAATTTGTAACAACAGTCACTCAGAAAGGGAAGAGGAAAATGATGGAACCTGCTTAGATTATTGGAGATAAGAGGCTATGAGAAAATGGACTATTTCGTCTATGAGATCTTTTATACAAACCTCACGGTAACCACTAAACAAAAAATCAGAGCAGAGCCACAATTCACAAAAAAAGAGAAAACTGAGACAATGTCCTCAGAAAACCACCAAAATTAAATGACAGTCAGAAATACAAAGGAAGAGAAACAATGGAAACATAGATCAACCAGAAAACAAGAGATAAAATGGCAGTATTAAGCCCTTATATATCAATAATCACTCAACGTAAATGGATTGAATTCTCCAATAAAAAGACACAGAGTAGTTGGATGGATTAAAAAACAGGATGCAACAATATGCTGCCTCCAGGAAACACATCTCAGCTCTAAGGACAATCATAGGCTCAGAGTGAAGGGGTGAAAGATGATACTCCAAGCTAGTGGCAAACAAAAGAAAGCAGGTGTTGCCATACTTATATCAGACAAAGCAGACTTCAAGGTAAAAAAGACAATGAGAGACAAAGAGGGGCAGTATATAAAGATAAAAGGGACATTCCACCAAGAGGACACGACACTTATTAATACATATGCACCTACAACAGGGGCACCAATGTAAATAAAGCATCTATTAAGAGACCTAAAAGGAGAAATTAACAGCAACGTAATAATAGTAGGGGATCTCACCAGCCCACTTACATCTATGGGCAGATCATCCAGATAAAAAGTGAACAAGGGAATAGTAGATTCAAAACAATCACTTAATCAGATGGAACTATAAAACTCCCAGAAGAAAATATAGGCAGCACACTATTTGAAATTGATCTTAGCAGCCACTTTTCAAACACCATTTCTGACTGAGCAAGGGACACAAAAGAAAAAGTTAACAAACGAGACTACTTCAGACTAAAAACCTTCTGCAAAGCAAAGAAAACCAGGAACAATTGAAAAGACCACCCACCAACTGGGAGAAAATATTTGAAAATTACTTATCCAACAAAGAGTTGATATTCAAAATATATAAAGAACTCATACAATTCAACAACAACAAAAAAAACAAACAAGCCAATCAAAAAGTGAGCAGAGGATATGAACAGGCATTTTTCCCAAGAAGATATACAGATGGCTAACAGGCACACAAAAAGGTGTTCAACATCACTAATTATTAGGGAAATGCAAATCAAAACAACAATGAGATATCACCTTACAGAGGTCAGAATGGCTATAATTACCAGGACAAAATCAACAAATGTTGGAGAGGATGTGGAGAAAAGGGAACACGCATGCACTGCTGGTGGGAATGCAAACTTTTGAAGCCACTATGGAAAACCGTATGGAGATTTCTCAAAAAATTAAAAACAGTAATACCATACAATCCAGCTATCCCACTACTGAACATTTATCCAAAGAACTTGAAGTTAACAATCCAAAGAGATTTATGCACCCCTATGTTCATTGCAGCATTACTCACAATAGCCAAGACGTGGAAGCATCTGAAGCCCCATCAACTGATGATTGGATAAAGAAGATGTGGTATATCTATATACAATGGAATACTACTCAGCCATAAAAAAGACAAAATCATCCCATTCGCAATAACATGGATGGACCTAGAGGGTATGATGTTAAGTGAAATAAGCCATACAGAGAAAGACAAAAACCACATGATTTCACTCATATGTGGAATATAAGAAATACATTGATAAAGAGAATTGATCAGGGGTTACTAGAGGGGAAGGGGGATGGGGGTGGGTGAAAGGGGTAAAGGGACACATATGTGCAGTGATGGACAATAATTAGACTACTTGGGGTGACCATGATGAAGTCTACTCAGAAATTGACAAATGATAATGTACACCCAAAGATACACAACGTTATAAGCCGTTATGATCTCAATAAAGTTACTGGGAAAGAAAAAAATCTCAAAGAGCTCAGAATGCATGGAAGTAATTACAATTAAAATAGAGTGACAGACTACAAAAAGAAATAAAATTAATTTTGATCAAACCCAAAGCGGTCTGGAAATTCAAAATGAAAGTGAATGCAGGATATCTTAACTCATAATGAACCCACACTTAAATGAAATGGTGCTAATAATTTGAAATTATTTATTTCTTACAAAACGTTGAGAGATTAATTGGCTGACTTAAGGATTGGATCAAATCATTCCTCCCAGAAAAAAACCAGGTATATATGTAACAATAGAATCTCATCTAAAACAAAATCTTTTAAGAGTATTTTAAATCAGTAAAAGATGTGCTATTATTTTAATAAAATTTGGTGATAGCTATATAAATATTCAACAAAATTGAAATTAAGACAAAAATGTTTCTATAAGGAAAAGCTATTTCATCTTTTTTAAATAATATATTCACTTCGAAGGTATAGCACACATACACAACATTCTTCTAAAAACTGTCCATGAAATACATAAAGCATAAGTACATGCATAATTGGAGATTCAAATAAAATTTATAAAATAGATTAATTGGATGAAAATAATATTTTATAAGAGTAAATGACATACTTAAATGTCGATGATATTACTAACATCTTCATGAGGTTTATGTGAGCACAAACTTATTTATTACCTTGAAAACTTCGCAAAACTCCATGTTGCCTTATTATCTGAAAGATATCAAGAACTGTTATAGAGGTATTTCCATAGGGATACTGTGAGACTCAGTAGAACTGTGACCCAGGTCTAGTCCTTACAGCATCACATGGGGATGGAGTATAGATGGGCTCTGAGTGGGGACACAGGTCCGTGTCCATCCTGAGAACAGAAGCAGGGCATAAGGGAGTGGGGTATGGAGGCTCCTGACCTCTCATCACCATCTTCAGGGGCACTTTCTGTTGGGGGCATTCGCAAGGCCTGCAGTCATGGTGCACATGCAGTGATTGGGGACTGCTGTGTTGTTCTGGAATCTCAATGTGCCTGGTTATCCTGGAGCTCAGAGCATCCCTCTTCTCCAGGCATTGATGGCCACATGCTCATTGCTTTGGAAAAGAGGCTGGAAAGTCTGAGTTCTTGGTGCATGGAGATCCATGGAGGAAATGCTCCTCTTCAAGGGTCTCCACTTTTTTCTCTTGTCCTGAGGGAAGGGGTATAAGGGAAGGAACTACTATTTGTGTGTTATCATTATTTCAAGGCCTGTCATTAGAGCTTTTCTTCTATTGGAACCTCTCCGCGACCCAAGTATCATCTCTACTTTCAAGACGACACTAAGGCTTAGGGTCACTGTGTTTGTTCTTCAAGGTCAACCCTCCAGTAAGTTTCCATGTGGGAATGGAATAAAGATCACCCTGACCCCAGAGCCTGGCACCCCCTACACACAGCTGCCTGCCTGGAAATAGCAGAGACTGGGGTTGAGACGTAGACCAGGACCGTGAAGCTGGGAGTGAGGGTCCTGCCGGCTACTCAGGACAGTGCTTGTGTAGGCCTGAGTTGGGATGCCGTGAGCTGGAATGGACAGATTCTTGGAGACAAACCTAAAGGAGTTTAGAAGGTTGTCTTAATCCAGTGTATTTTAGGCAAATTACGTCATGAGCCTGAGATCTTCTTTACAAATGAGCCACACCTAGTAGCTATGCGGTGAAGACTCAGTGATGGGGTGCGTGTAGCACCGATCCCAGGTTCTGGCACCCAGGATGTTCTCAGAAAATGCTGGTCTGTTCCACAGTGTGCAGTAACCAAGTCGCCCATTGCTCTATGCAGACCCTTCTCCATGGGTGGTGAGCTGTGTGACCAGACGGGGCTCCAAGCTGGGTTAATGTCCTGCTGTCACTATGTTGACATTTAAACATGGGGCCCTGCATTTCTTTTTGCACCGTGCCCCACAAATTATGTAGCCAATCCCACCTCTGTGATTAGGCTGTTGTATTCGATTGTCTCATTTTAATTTGTTACCTCATTGTTATGTCTCAGCTGTATGGAGAGGAAAACAGGGAATCCTTGGGCTAGAAAACCGCGAGGGGGACCAAACTGACAGAAATGAAAGGGGAAGGTAACGAGGGAGGATGCTGGCTTGATTTACTGAAGATTGCATTGTGTGTGTGTGTGTGTGTGTGTGTGAAACTATAAACCTTTTTCTTCCTGTCTTTCCATTTACAATGAATCCATTCACTCATCCATTCTTTCAATCTTCATATAAAAACATCGACTATATTTCACACAATGTACCAAAAGCATGAAAACTAAAATACGTGTGTAACTCACTTGGATCTTGTTCTTCAATCCCTACTAGTCTTGGGACATGGTGGACATCAAATAATTAAACTGTACAAAATTATACACTATAACACGTGTTATGCGGAATAAATCCTCAGAGATTGGAGATTAGATAACAATAGAAACTATAACTAGTCTGGGCATTGTGGACGATCAATTACGAGGATGAGATGTTTCATTCCTGGGACATGATGTGTTCAGAAACTCACATGAACCCATTTTAAATTCTTATTTGCATGCTCTGTGATATTGGGGAAGTGTTTGCCTGGTGACCCCGTTTCTCACCAAGAAAGAGGGGAAGAGGCTTACTGTCTGATTGGATTCAGGAGAGGCTGACAGGCAGGTGACGATCATGTTTTGACGGAAACACAATGCCAAACTGTGACATATTTGATATAACAGATTAAGAGTAACGTAGTTTGTCTGAATGAAGAGCCACTTTATTCAGTGCCTAGTGAAAACTGTGACTTTCTCCACCCTACTTCCATCCCACCTCAATAAATTATACATAAAATAAACATAGGTTGTAAACAGAAATGTGCTACTTATCAATAAGGACAAGTGTGCTTATGAGTCAACAGATGAAAGTCAAGAAGAACTTTGTCAGTGTTGCAGAGGACCCCATGAATTCCATCTTTTACAGAACCTTCCAACATCATCTTCTAGGTTACCAGATAACAGATTACAAAGGAATTTTTCCTTCCTTTATTACAGCGTTAAAATTAGTTATGTCTCCACTTGGGCATTATGTATGTAATGGAATAATCCTACACTCATCATGTTTGAAAATTTATCTGTATTCTGAATGCAGTTTCAGTTTGTGCATTTTTACTGTTATACAATATTCCATTGCATATATATACCTCAAATATTAATTCATTGTCAGATTGATTTCTATGTTTTCTTCCTAAAATGAATGACACCTGAGTCAATGTTCTTGTAAAAGTATCATTGTGCATATGTACACATTTTCCCCTATATATATATATATATATATATATATATATATAGTTATGGACCAGAGCTGAGTGTCTCCTCCTTTTAACTGATAATTTTTATCTACTCGCCAAACTGATTGAGGCAATCTGTACTCCTACCGTAATGTACTGGGATACTAAGACTCCATATTTTCTCCCAAAATTGATGTTGCCATGGTTTTCTCTTTTGTCTCTAAATGGATGTACTAGGATTGTGGAATCGTAATTTCGTTAAAACTGAGGCATAAAATTGAAGAGAAGATGATCTTATCATGATGTTTAAAATAGAAGGAAACATACGTCGACATGAGGCTATTGGTGAGGTGAGCTGCCTCTGGCTCCTACCCACCTGCAAAAGACTATTCTGTTCATTACTCCCCAACTCTGCATTTGGTGCATTCACACTGACATCTTAAGTTGCCATGAAGGGAGTATTTACACTAAAGAATAGGTAATGTCACAAATCAGGGATTTTGGAAAAACGATTTTTTCATAGAGCTGTTTTACTAGCACATCATCAGGCTGTCACTTCAAACACCAGTGTATTCATTCAAACTGTTGGTGTTTCTGGAGAAACTATACCAGATAACATCTGATGAGGAGAGAAGGGCTTGAAAGGTCCAGAGAGAGCTTTTGAGAATGATTTTGGATGTCTCTTTTCCAAAGTGGACTTGATTTTCACTCATTTATTCAGATATTTAAAGCATAGTTTGTTTCTGTGCTGAAAGGATGGAGGTAATAGCACACATCAGTGAATTTGGAAATTAAAAATAAAGAAAAATGTGTTGGGGCCAGCCTGCTGGCATAGCAGTTAAGTTTGCATCCTCTGCTTTGGTGGCCCAGGGTTCACTGGTTCGGATCCTGGGCGTGGACCTACTCACCGCTCATCAGGCCATGCTGAGGCTGTGTCCCACATAGAGCAACTAGAAGGATGTGCACCTATGATATACAACTATCTACTGGGGCTTTGGGGAGAAAAAGGGAAAAAAGGAGGAAGACTAGCAACAGCTGTTAGCTCAGGGCCAATCTACCTCAAAAAGAAAAAAAAAAAAGAAAAATGCGTTAGAAGACAGTGGACCAGGACATGAAGGTGTATAAAGGTATGGGATGTACCCCATGTCACAGGGGTGAGAAAATATGGGGGACAGTCAAGGAGATCCAACAATGGTAGAGAGAGAAAGCACCATGGTTTAATAGAGGCAGAATTGTCCACAGGGTCACCCCAGATATTTTCTTGCATCCAAACTGTGTTTACTCCCTTGAGATTCTCAGCAGACAATTCAACCAGCATATGCTGCAGATTTTCTTCTAGAATTTCCTTGGCACATAAGATGCATTTCCAAGTTTCTACTGCTCTGAAAATGCATTGTACTATCTTGTGTTTACCTCCTGGCTGCATCTTGGGTCCTTCTCTGGCTGTGCCAAACCTGAAATAGCACAATGCCAAGGACCACCAGGATGAAGGCAGCCACGCCCATGCGGATGAGATTCTCCACTGTGTAATCCTCGGGATGAGAGGCTAGGAATTGTGGACATAGAGGTCAGGGAAGAGCAAAATCACCCTACGATCCCTGGACATCCCCCCAGGGCACCTGCTTCCCCTTGACCGGACATGACCCTCTGAGCCAGCCCCATAACTGAGAAATTCTCCTGCTCACCACTCTTGGAGTCTGACTTGTTTTGTAATGGGCTGATGGCAGCAGCTGCTTCTGAGGATCATAAAATGAGGGAGTGAGTGAGGATTTGGGGAAACAGGAGCCTTTCTCTGGGTTCTGTGCTCTCGTAGGCGCCACTTTCCCACATCAGAAGTTCTACACGGTCCCTTAATGGACCTTTTCTGTCTTATCACCAGGTTCCCTCTCATCTCCTCATTGGATTTACTCAGCCCCTCTCTGTGCTTTGAACTCAGAACCTGCTTCTGAGTCACTCTGGAACAGTCTGGCTTAGCCTCAGGAACTAAGAATTAGGTTTCCCAACACAATGAGTGCTGTGCATCCTCTGCTCAGTCTCAGATGCAAGAATCCATAATCTTATTCCTCTACAACTGAAAGTCCCAATTCAACAGTGGAGGATCCAGGGTCCATGGAAGAGGGGTAGGAGTCAGGGGATCCTAATTCCTCTGCTGTGGAGCGTCCTCCTGTACCCCCTCATTTATTCCTGTCTCAGATTTCCCAAGGACAGAGCCCTGAGCTGACTGACTCAGAAAGGACAGGGTCAGGGGGTCCCTCACCTGAGACTACGAGCCCCAGGGGGTGGCTGGGGTGTGACTACACCTGAAGGTTATTCTAGTCATAGCCATGGCATCCAAACGTCCACCTGTGGCTGGGGATCATGGGGCCCACAGGAAACAGGGCCTGGAACTTCCCACTGGGGAGTCGCTGTGATTCCAGGGTCCAGGAGGGCTTGTGTTCTTCCTTGGTCAGAATAAACCTGCCAAATCCCAGCCATGAGCCACACTGGAGGGTCATGTTCGCTCTTGAGGTCACCACAGGTCTCGGCAGGGCTAAGGGGAGGGTTTGCTGTAGAATCCTAGGAGAGGAGGAGGCAGCGTGTTAAATGGGGCTCACACCCCCCTAGTATCCCCCAGGGCTTAGCTGTGAGAGGGGAAACACCCCGAAAGCAGACCCTCTTCCTGAAGGCAGAGTATGAGGCTGGGACCCCTGAGTGTCCTCTCATCTGTCACCACCAGCTCCAGGATATCACTGTGCTCTGAGCAGCCAGCGTGGATGAGATAGTAACAGTGATATCTTCCTGTATATTGCTCTATCAGGTGTGGGACGGAAAACTTGGCCTTTTTTATGCACTCCAGTAAGTTCTGTTGGCCCAAGAGCTCTGGGCTCCTGTCTCTACACAGATGATACTCCTGGGCCTCCAGGGTCCCCTGTCACCAGGTGGTCATGGGCTTCCCCGAGGGGATCACAGAACCTAGTTCAGCCCAGATGGTGGGGTTTGGGCTCTAAGACCATGACCTCAGCCCTTAGCTGGTTGGCGACTGGAGACGATAGAGAAGGCTGATGCTTTAGGCATGACTAATGTTCAAGGATCTGGAATCTGAGAGACTCAGACTCCTTAACCTGATGGACAAGATTTTATATTTCATCTTGTGAACTTCAGTCCACAGTTCTGGTCTGTCAAAATCCCTTTGATTCAAGGTTCTGCCATCCTATGCATCTTCCTCTGCTTGAGTCATTTCCAAAGGTCACTAGGATCTGAAAGACAATAGGACATTCTAAATTCAGTGCTGCTCAGAGCGACATTCTAAGCTCCCCACCTCGTAGCTCACTAAAGCTCTACATTTGACAAATCACAAATCTTCATGGCATGCGGGATCTTGAAAGAATGGCAGGTTAAGAATTCTTGACACACAGTATTTCCTAATGAATTAAAATTTAATCAGCGTTGTAGAAATGAAGAGTTCCTGAGCTTCCTGTGAAATTTCAAGATTGGAATTTGCATCTCTATTTGAACTCAAAATCTGATTGTAGACCCCTACAAAATGAAGACAAGTGAATGAAGGAAGAGTACAAGCAGAACTGATTGTGTGGATCTGGATTTCCAGCAATGAATAGTCCATGAACTCTCACCCACCTCCTAGTATGTATGAGATGCTGGCCTGGGTGAAGGCCCGTACATGAACCTGAGTGTTAAACTCTGCTCCATTAACACTGAAACAATGACCACTACCCCAAGGAGCTTGCTGAGGTTTCTTCCAGGCACAAAGTGCCTGGTGGAGAATAAGATGGGAGCTTTCTCCAAAGGCTCTTCCACACTCCTTATGGGTAAAGAGTCTCTCTCTCAGGTAGTTTTTTGCCCTCATTCGTCCTCAAGGACACTTATGTCTCTGAGGGCAACACATGTGGAAGCTCTTCCTTCTCCTTTCTCTGGTCCTGCCTGGCTTCCCTCTGCCTCTCTGCACTGCCCCCATCCTGGGGCCGCTGGAACACTGGCTGCCTGACTCTGGCTTGTGTTTTGACTTCTGAAACTGGCTCCTCGTTCTCCTCCCTGTGGATTCTCCAGCGAAAAACAAGTTTCAATCCTAGATTAAATGGTCCTCTAATTTTTTTTAAACTTTCTGGCTTTTCCTTCTCCAGAGAGATTTTTTCATCCTTGATTTCTTCTGGCTATAAATTTCTGGTCTTCATCCTCAACATATTGCCAGCAGGATTTTCCTGATGAATTTCCAAACTGTCAGTTGCAGGGCCCCAGTGTCCTCCCTCCACCCTCAGTTGGGGCACATTTTTTCCTAACTGACCTTCCAGGGAAAGTGTAGCCCTTTGAAGACCCACATTTAAGGGATAGATGTACATTGAGGCTCCTTGCTCCCGCTGAGTTTTGCCTTCTGTGCCTACTGTCTCAAGAGATGTAAATACCTAATAATAGTATTATCTTTGGTGTTCTGTAACCCATGCATCATCTCATGTGAGCCTCACAACTACTTTGTGGGATGATATTTACGTTATTTTTTTCTTTAACAGAAGCAGAAACTGTGCTTAAGAAAGGAAATGTGATTTGTCCACACTCAACCTGCCAACATGGGATACTCTTAGATAGAACTAGATGGTTCAAACTCCAGTCCAGTGCTTTTTCCACCCAAATCTATCACCTTGAAGTCTCACCTGCTATGAGATAGCAGAGCTATGGGAGCTAATGGTTTATGTGGGAGATACACTTAACCAGCAAGGAGTCTCAGGGGAAAACAGGATGTGAGGATTCTGCCCTACTGACCAGTCTTTAAAAACCTCTGCTGGGCCAATAGGCTGCATAGTCTCTCCTGGACTTATGTGGCTTTTCCTGAGGGCAGGGCACTCATTTGTGTTAGCTATACTCCTGTTCAAGAAGAAGAACTAGAATGAGTCTCATTCTGAACAGGGTCTTAGTTCAAGGACAGATTCTACTCTGTCTCTTATGTGCCCTCTCCTGACCACAGGGAGCATGGCTCTATGCTGGAAGAAAAGTGCCTCTCAAGGGTGAGCACACTCCCCAGACAAGGCTCCTTCCCTGAGCTTCAGGTCGTTGTCTCCAGTTACCTTCTCCATATTTTCCACTTAGATGTAGCCTCTCACCATTAAATATGATGTTCACTGTAGGCTTTTGTAGATGTCCTGTATCAGATTGAGGACATTCCCTTCATTTTCTAATGTGCCTAGTGTTTTGTGTTGTTGTGTTTTTAATCATGAATGAATGTTGAATTTTACCAAATGCAAAATTTCTATGTCTATTGATATGATGTGAGTTTTTCTTCTTTAAACTATCAACATGTTTGTTTGATTTTTTGAAGATCAAACCAGCCTTGCATTTGTAGGATAAGCTCCACTGGGTGTGGTGTTGTATTTTAAAAATACATTGTTGAATTTGATTTCTTGATTTTGTGTGTGTGTGTGTGTGTGAGGAAGATTAGCACTGAGGTAACATCCACTGCCAATCCTCCTCTTTTTGCAGAGGAAGACTGGCCCTGGGCTAACATCTGTGCCCATCTTCCTCTACTTTATATGGGATGCCGCCACAGCATGGCTTGACAAGCAGTGCATTGGTCCATGGCTGGGGTCTGAACCTGTGAACCCCGGGCCGCCAAAGCGGAGCGAGTGAACTTAACTGCTACACCACTGTGCTGGCCCCTGATTTGCTGATATTTTGTTGAAGAGGTTTGCGTCTCTGTTCATGAGGGATACTGGCATGCAGTTATTTGTTTTGTTTGTCTTTTTGTTCTGTCTTCGTTTAGCCTTAGTGTTAGAGTTTTTCTGGTGTTATAAATACAAAACATTTCCTTCTCATCTAGTTTCTAGAATTGATTTTGTGGAACTGGTATTGTTATTGGTTTTACATATTTTCTAGCATTTGCAAGTAAAACTATTTAGGCCTGGATATTTCTTTGCGGGAAAATTTTAAATTATGAATTTAATTTCTTGAATGTGATGTTGACAAAATATTTTTAAAATCCTGACAGTAACAAGTGTTAGTGAGAGTCTGGGAGAAACAGGATTACTCTACAGTGTTTTTCTTTATATAAATGAAGACAGTAAATGAAGTGAGAAATGTGTCGTTATCTGTTAATTTTCAAATGTGTGTATGCTGCCCAGCAGTTCCTTCTCATGTATAAACCTAGAAAAACTTGCATACACAGACAAGAAAACATTACAAAGATGTTTGTAGTAGCAATATTTATAATAGCAACAAATTGAAAACCTACTGAAGGTTTTTTGAAAACATGTTGGTTAAATTTTGGTATATTTGTAGAATATAATACAGCCAGATAAATGAACAAACTACAGTTGCCTCACACTTCCAGTTAGCAGATGAATAATTTCTGGGGATCTAATGCACAGCATTGTGATTGTAATTAACAATAACGTATAATACACTTGAAAGTCGTTAAGAGAGTAAATCTTAAATATTGTCACAGCAAAAAAGTAATGGTCATTATACGATGTGAAATAGGGGTCCAATTTTATCCTGTTGCATGTGGATAGCCAGTTTTTTCAACACCATTTATTAAATAGACTGTCCTTTCCCTATTGTGTAGTCTTGGCTCCCTTGTCAAATATTTGTTGACTGTGTAATCGTGGGCTTAATTCTCGGCGTTCATTTATGTACCATTGGTCTATATGTCTGGTTTTTTGTTTTTGTTTTTGTTATTTTTGTTGTTTTTGTTTTTGATTTTTTGGCCACTACTATCCTGTTTTAACTACTGTAGCTCTGGAGTATATTTTGAAATCAGGTAGCCTGATGCTTCCAGCTCTGTTTCTTTTCAAGGTTGCTTTGGCTATTCAGGGTGTTTTTTGGTTCTGTATGAATTTTAGAATTGCTTTTTAAGTTTGGTGATAAATGTCGTTGGCATTTTGATAGGAATTGCATTAAATCTGTTCACATTGGACAGTTTGGACATTTTAACAAGATTAATTCTTCCAATCCATGAATATGGGATACTTTTCCATTTATGTGTGCTTCTTCAATTCCTTTCATCTAAATCTTATAGTTTTCAGACCTTTCACCTCCTTGCTTAAATTAATTCCTAACAATTTTACTGTTTTTGATGCTATTATAAATGGGATTGTTTTATTTCTTTTTCAGATATTTCATATTAGTATATAGAAATGGAAGTGATTTCTGTATGATGATTAGGTATCCTGAAACTTGACTGAATTTGTTTATTAGTTCTAACAATTTTTTGGTGGAGTCTTTAGTATTTTCGATATATAGGACTATATCATCTGCAAACAGAGACAATTTTACTTCTTCTTTTCTTATTTGGATGACTTTTATTTCTTTCTCTTGCCTGGTTGCTCTGACTAGGATCTCCAGTACTATGTTGAGTCGAAGTTGTGAGAGTGAGCATCCATGTCTTGTTCCTGATATTAGAAGGAAACTGTTCAGCTTTTCACTGTTGAATGCGATGTTGGCTGTGAGATTGACCTATATGGCCTTTATTTCATTGACACATGTTCATTCTATACCCAATTTGTTGAGAGTTTTTAGCATGAAAGGATGTTGCATTGTGTCAAATACTTTTTCTGCATCTATTAAGATGATCATAATTTATATCTTTAATTTTATTAATGAGGTGTATCACAATTATTCATTTGCATATGTTGAAGCATCCTTGTATTCCAACCTCACTTGATCATGATATATAATCCTTTTAATGTGTTCTTGAATTCATTTCGCTAATACTTGATGAGAATTTTTTTCATCTATATTCATCAGGGATATTGGTCTATAATTTTATTTTCTTGTAGTGTCCTTATCTGGCTTTGGTATCAGAGTAATTCTGGCCACATGAAATGAATTTGGAAATGTTTCATCCTCTTAAATATTTTGGAAGAATGTTAGAAGGATTGGCATTAATTCTTCTTTAAATGTTTGGTAGAATTCACCAGTGAAGCCTTCTGGTCCTGAGCTTGTCTGTGTTGGGAGATTTTTGGTGACTGATTCAATATTATTTTTTGTTTTGGTGTATTCAGATTTTCTATTTCTTCCTGATTCGATCTTGGTAGATTGTATGTTTCTAGGAATTTATCCATTTCTTCTAAGTCACCCAATTTGTTGGCATATAATTGTTCATAGTAACCTCTTATGATCCTATGTATTTCTGGAGTATCAGTGGTAACGTCTCCTCTTTTATTTCTGATTTTGTTTATTGGTGTGTTCTCTCTTTTGTGTTAGTTATTCCCCCTGTAGGTTTGACAATTTTGTTTATCTTTTCCAAAAACCAACCCATAGTGTTGGAGATCTTTTCTATTGTTTTTCTGGTGTATATTTCATTTACTTATGCTCTGATCTTTGTTATTTCCATCCTTTCTCTAACCTTGGACATAATTTGTTCCTTTTTTTCCAGTTTCTTGAGGTGTGAATATAGGTTGTTCATATGAGATACTTCTATTTTCTTAATATATGCGTTTATTGCTATAAACTTCCCCCTCAGTACTGCTTTTGCAGCACCCCATAAGTTTTGGAGTGTTGTGTGTCCATTTTCTTTTGTTTAGAGATGCTTTTGTATTTCCCTTTTGATTTCTTCTTTGTCCCACTGGTTTTTCAGGAGGGTGTTGCTTAGTTTCCACATGATTGTAAATTTTCCTCTTATTGTTGAGTTCTAGTTTCATACCGTTGTGATTGGAAAAGATACTTGGTATGATACCAGCTTTCTTAAATTTGCTAAGACTTGTTTTGTATCCCATCTTATGATCTATCCTGGAGAACGTTCCTTGTGTGCTTGAGAAAAATGTGTAGCCTGCTGCTGTTGAAAGGAGTGTTCTGTACATGTGTATTGGGTTCATGTGTTCTAAAGTGTGGTTCAAATCCAATGTTCCTATGTTGATTTTCTGTCTGGAAGATCTGTTTATTTCTGGAAGCAGGGTATTGAAGTTCCTGGCAGTTATTGAATTGTTGTCTATTTCTCCCTTCAGTTGTGTTAGTATTTGCTAAAGATATTTAGGTGCTGTGAAGTTGCGTGCATATATATTTACAACTGTTGCATCTTTTTGATGAGTTGACCTCTTTATCATTATATAATGACCTTGTCTCTCGTTCCTATTTTGACTTAAATTCTATTATGTCTGATATAAGTACAGCTACACCTGCTTTCTGTTAGTTTCCAAATGCATGAAAATACAATAATGCCAGAAATCAATTCATGAGATTGCAATAGTAAATCATTATATATCAATAATTACTCTAAATGTAAATAGATTGAATTCTCTAATCAAAAGGCATGGAATGTCTGCATAGATTAAAAAAAGAAAACAACTATCTTCTTCTTAGAAGAGACTCACTTCAGATTTAAAGACACACATAAGCTCAAAGTGGATGGATACAATGCTTATTTGGGGCTTAGAAATAGTAAATGATGTACAAACAATTGTTTATCTATTACATTTATCTGTTTATATCAGTCAGATTATGTTTTTGGCTACAAGCTAATAGTTGTACAAGAGGCTCATTATTGAGTAGTTGTGGTGGCAGATACAGTCTATGCATGGAGCCTAACAGCATGAATGTCTTCTCACCAATGATGTCTTACCATCTGCTGCTGTTGAAGATCCAAACTAGCAACAGCAGAGTGATTCAAAGTCCTTTGTATTGTGACAACACTCAAGGAGACAAGCTGGCCACTGGTTGAAAGTTGATGACATAAGACCCATTCCTTGGTTGGGCAGTGGTTTATCTTGATCAAGATTAACACATGATCTAGGTATATGTTTGTCTTTATTGTTGGCATGGCCTCATCCAAAATCACAATCTCTGGGTCCATTGCCTCATACTGGAGTAGGCAATTTATAGCAAAGAAGATGGGCAAATGCTTATACTGCCAAGGAATTCACCAGTCTTATTATATACGTGATTACCTAAGACATGCCAACGTGATACAATTTGCAATGGCCTCTTAGTGGTGCAGGCAAGATGCCAGAATGGAGATGATACCCTGCAGTGGGTGGAGCACCATTCTTTGTGGGGAGGTGCTTTGGGTAGTTCTATGTCCAATTGTGGCAATTATATGCTGTTGTGTCCACAATAGGTAATATCTATAGTTCTGAGAACCTAGGGTTTAGTTAAGAGTGACTCCTTTCTCCATCACTTGCAGCGACACACTTGGGAATTACGTGCTTCCTATCCCACAACTGTAGGTTTCCTTGGTCTAGATGTTCTGTTTCTCAGGAGAAGGGACACTTCAACCATGGGAAACAATAAGGATTACAATGAGCTTGAACCTATAGATGCCTCCTGATCATTTCCACCTCCTTGTGCTGGTTGGATGGCAGCCATAGAAAGGAGATGGTAAGTGGCCCTGATCTTCATCAGGTGATCCTGTCATTACCTAATGTGTCAGGGAGGAGGTAACTGGAAATCACAGAGAGGGTGTCTCTTGGTGCTCAAATGTCAAGATTAATCATAAATGCTGAATTAAAACAAATGCAGTCTGACATAAACATGGTTAAACAAATAAACAGTAACAGCAAAATAGGGGGTAATACACCTTAGTAATGAAAGCATGGGTTGGTCAACCAGGCCAATCAATCAGGCCAGGGCAAGTGTTGCTGAGGATGAGGGAAATCCGTAAAAGCTGTGCGAGTGATGCGCTGGGCTGATAGTGGCCCCATAGATATCCAGATTCTAATCCCTGGGACCTGTGAACATTACCTTTTATTGCAAAGGGGACTTTGCAGAAGTGATGAGGTTAAGGATCTTGAGAAGGAGAGATTATTCAGGACTTTCAAGTTTTCCCAATGTGTCATCACAAGTGTCCTTATAAGAAAGGGGTAGAGGGAGATTTGGCTACACACAAGAAGCGAGAGTGATGAGGCAAGGGATGCACAGAGAGATTTGGAGAGGCCACCCTGCAGGCGGTGGAGATTGAGGAAGGTGCCACGAGCCAATGAATGCAAGCAATGCAGCTCCAGGTGCTGGAAAAGACAAGGGAACAGATTCTCATCCTGAGCCCCCTGAGGGAGTGTGGTCCTGCTGGCAACTTGATTTCAGACTTCTGCCTGTAGAACTGTAAGTATAAATGTGTGTTGTTTTAAGCCAGCAAGTTTGTGGGCGTGTTCTAGCAACAGTAAGTAACCAATACAAGGGGGGATATGATAAATATAATGAGGACCATGAAGCCAATTGCAGCAGAGGAGTTGTGTAGCCTTTTCTTGTAACTCTCATCTTGTGTGCCTGTTTCCGTACATATGGTGAACAGCCACCATCCTCAAAAATGGGCACAGCAAACTAAAAGAGAGTTGTGAAATGCTCTAAGTGGTACAAGGGGGGAGGCTGTAGCAGATGCTGGAACTGCTCTGCCCGTGTTTGATGGAAACCCTTTCCCATTTTGTGAACAGCACCTCCTACTGTTCCTTCACTCCCCACAGCCAGTGCCTGCATCTCCTGATGGAGGGCTGCCCAAGCTGCCAGGACCCACTGTTTCTACATATATGGAGAACCGGACATACCTGGGGATCCACGTCCCACTAGGCTCAGTTTACAACTCCAGGCTGATGAGTGAAGACGTATAATCTAACTCCCTTTCACCCTTGGGGGTGGCTCTAAGGAGTGACCTGTTTTCAGAGTTCACCTGAGAGATTTTGCTGAAATCACCTCCTTTGCAATTTGCTGATATCACACCTCTTTTGGCTTCCTTCTCTCTCTTCTCCCATCTCCCTACTTTTCCACAAGCCCTCCCTCCTCATCCCAGAATCATTCCCTAAATAAACTACTTTTCCTTGAATCCCCATCTCAAGACTTTTTGGGTTAGACAACCTGAAAAGTGGTTTATCTGTTGGTTGGTTTGTTTATTTCATTTCTACTTGCTTTTGCTAGTACAAAGAAATGACTTGGATTGTATGTTTTGCTTTTCCATCCAGTGACATTGATAAATTTACTGTTTTTAATCTAATGGTTTACTGTGTTTTTTCTATGTACACGATTTAGCCATCTGAGATTAACGTTTCATTTATAAAATTCTTCTCAATGCTTATAACTTTGATTTTTATTATTATCAATCATCATCATCTTTATTTAGATTGGATGCACTTGTTAGGCCCTCAAGCACAATGGTTAATAGAAGTGGTGATGGTAAATGTCTTCATTTCATTCCTAATTGCAATGGCCAGTAGGTCAATTTTTCCACTGTGAGTATGATGTTTTTTTAGGTTCTTTATAAATTCCTTTAAAAGATAAATGGAAAATAATTCCGTTTAAAATGTATGAACACCCATTGGCCCTTTCCAAATTTTTTTTCTGCGTGTATTCAGATGAACATATTTCCCCTTCTATTCTGTTAAATGCATTGATTGATTTTTAAAAATTATTAAACCAACATTCAATTCCTGAAATAAGATGAAATTTTTCATGGTGTATTATCCTTTTTATATATCAGTGGGTTTTACATCCTCCTCTTTAGTCCAGAATTTCTGTTTCTAAATTCTCATGATATCTTGTCCTGTCGATTTTCTATCATGTAATATGTGGTAATGTCTGGGTATAAATGTCATGATTTTGTATTCAGCAAGTAAGTTGGAAAATGTTCCCTTCTCTAATTTTCATGGACGTTGTCATTTTCTTGATCACTGTTTCTAGGGTTTCATAAATTTAATCAGACTTTTTAAAGACACATCTTGTGGATTTTTTTTTTACAATTTCTCTCCAATTTCCTATTGGTTCTTAAATTACTATTTCTTTCTTTCTGCCTTTCTCAGGAATTAATTTGCTTTTCTTTGTATCACTTTTAGTGACAGAAGTTAATATTATTGATTTTCCAGACTCTTTTCTGATTTAATACTTGTATTTAAGGTTCTCAGTTCTTCTATGGGTATAGTTTTTCTTGCACTTCATCAATTTGAGGTATAATTTTTATGTTTTCATACAGTTCAAAACATCTTCTCACTTTGTGATTTTCTTCTTTACTCTATTGCTTGTTTAGAAATAATCTGATAAATATGCCAAATATGTTAGTATTAATTATCTTTGCAGAATCAGGTCATTTCCAAATGTGCCAGAAGCTCCCAGTGGTCTGTGTCAGGTCGCCAGGCTGGCTGGGGGTCATTAGTTGAGTGTCCATGGGGGCAGCTCCTATCCCTTGTGAGGTCCCTGAAGTTCCAGTCCCTGGAGTGTGAGATTTGGGTCCTTCCTGAGATGGTGGATGGCCAGAGCAGCATGCACACTGGGCTCAGCTGGCATGTCCCCTGATTTGGAGGGAGGAGGTGTGGTCTTCTGTCTGAGCTTCAATCAGTTCAGGTGGGCGTAGGTCACATCCTGGGGGGCTTCAGATGCAGCAGCCTGGAGCAGGGGGAGAATGGGAGAAAGGTATGTGTTGGGGTGGGGCAAGCCTGGGGCCAGGAGATGACGGCACCCACCTGACTGTCCATCTGTCTGTCCTCTTCTGCTTCTCTGTTCTTCATGTCCAGCAATACCACTGAGAGGGGGGAAGAGGTGTAGATACGCCCTGTCTGAGTCTTGAGTGGTTCCTTTGGGGATATGTCACACCCTGGGGATTGTCATCATCAGGGGTCTGCTGGAAAGACACAGTGAGGGCAGGTTGATTCCACTCTTGCATGCATCATTACATTTCCCACATCAAAACCAGAGTGTCCACTGTAAACTGTCAATCATATCATATCACTCTCTGAACAGAGCCTTCCAGGGGCTCTCACAAGCTCTGTCACAGCCTTAGGGACCTGCATGATCAACTCCCCACCAAGCTCTCCTCCCTCATGGCCAACACTTCTTCCTTGTCCTTCCACTTCCAGCCACACTGGACACCATGCTGTTCCTGGAACAAGGTAAGCATGTCCCCACCTCTGAGCCTTTGCACCCAATGTCCCCTCCATCAAGAATGCTGTTCTGTTCAATATTTATATACCATTTTCTCCACACTACAGTTAAGTCTCTGGTCAAGTGTTACCTTCTCAGAGAATCCTGCCTTGACTGTTCTGTTGAACCATCCTGCTCTCACCAACACACACTCCATCCCTTACTTACTTTATTATTCATTCACAGCACTTGGAAGTGTCTGATTCTGTGTACACGTGTCTGCTTCTATGTCATCCTTGTCTCCCTGGTGGGAAAGTGGGGTCACTGAGGACAGAGATTGTAAGACCTCTAACACCAAAATAGATCCAGGCACATAGCAGCCCCTGGATGAGCAGGTGTCAACTGTACGGCTGAGTGATGGAGTAAATGAATGCAGAGCTGGGGATCACAGGGCACTGATTCATTTGAGTAGTGAACAAATACTCATTGTAAAGCTTAGTAAGGGTCAGACATGGCAAAGGAAAAAAGAACGTCCCTGCCCCATGGAGCTCACAGTCACCAGAAGACAGAGGGGACAGACTTGAAGTTAAGAAACAACATAAATAAGTATAAGGAAGGAAATGCAACAGTGACACAAGAGAGAGTCAGTGGAGGAGAGGACAGGTTTACCTTGAAGCAACAATGGAAAGTTTTTGGGGAGGTGACAGAGGAGCTGAAACCTGAAGACAAGAAGGAGACAGCTCTGTGAATATCAACGGGAAGCTCTGGCTAGATGTTCAGATTGCTAAATTCTGGACATTTCATCAAACCTGGACCCTCCTCACGTTTGTGGTGCTCTTAGCACAACTTGCTAGTTCCCTGCACATAATATCACCCCCATCATGCCGTTCCCCACTCACCCGAAGTCCTGCATTTGCTCTGGTGCAGCTGTCAGAGGAAAAGGAGGGAGACCAGCAGGATGAAGCCCACCGAGACCCTGATCACAGTGCTCAGGTACCATTTGAGACCTTTGGCACAAGAGAGGTCATGAATGATCCAATGATGCTATTTAATTGAGCACCAACTGTGTGCCAGGCATGTGTTGGGGCGTGTGCATTCGTCTCCTGTAACCCTCACAACAATCCTGCAATGTGAGATAGCCACCACCCACCCACCCGTTGCACAGACAAGGAAAATGAGGCTCAGAGAGGTAAATCATGCGCCCCAGGATGCCCAGCCTGGAAGCATCCAAACTGGGAACTGAACCCGAGGGGCTGACTGCCTTTTTGCTCTTAACATTCTAGCTGAGTGCCCTGAGCTGCAGGGAAAGGGTCTGAACACCATGGACCCTTGTCCTGCCCCTCCCTCCCTGGTACAATGTCACCATCACTGCTGCAGAGGGGACAGGCTCCCATAAAATCACGTCCTGGAGGCCTTCCCTGTGAGGCCTCCTCTCCCAGGAGGTCAGAGCCATAGTCAGAACTGAAAGGAAATCTAAGCTCTGGGCCATGATTCTCTCCTTTACACTTGGAGAAACTGAGGCCCAGATGGGGAAGGTGAGTCCAAGTCAGGGTATCCCAATGACATAACTCAGTCCCCGCCTCCAAGGATTCACCCACCACCCCCCAACAGAGACCCTCAATTACCCCTCCACACACCTGACTCCGTAGAGGGGAGTCGATCCTCAGAGACTCCTGGGGATCAGGACTGGAGGTGAGGGGGAGCTGCTTCTCCCCACTTCAACTCGCTGCCCCTCTCCAAGGCAGGGTCCCAACATCTCCCTCTGCCATCACCACCCCACCCTAAGTCCACCCAGCCTCAGAGACCTGGAGCCCTGAGGTCTCCCTGGCATCTCTGCCCGACTCCCAGCTCGCCCGGGAGACGAGCCTGTCCCTGGGTATCTGAGACCTGCCCTGGGTGGTCTGTGCTCCCTCTGAGAAAAGGGGCTTCAGTGACTCACCAGGTGTTGAGACGAGACCTGTGGGTGAGGGGCTGGGCTGACCCTTAAGTCCTCACCTCACTCAAACCTTCTCCTACATCTGCCCTGTGGCCCTTCAAGACCCTCAACTGCACCTTCTAGACCCCAGTGTGACAGAAGGTGTGGGCAGGGGTGGAAGGGGCTCTGAGGGGCAGATCTTCTACTCTGGAGCCTCACTCTAGTTTATTCCTGTCTCAGATTTCCTGAGGACAAAGCCCTGAGCTGACTGACTCAGAAAGGACAGGGTCAGGGGCCCTCACCTGAGAGCACGAGCTCCAGGGGGTCACTGGGGTGTGACAACAGGTAGGGGAGGTGCTGAGTGAGCTGTAGCACCTGTAGGTCCTCCCTTGGGCTGAGGTCACAGGACTCAGGGAGAATTGGGCCTGGATCTCCTGAGCTCAGTACTTTGATCTAAGACGCAGGAGGGGATCAGCTGACCCCTCCTTGGAAAGAAGGAAAGTGTCCCTCAGGCTCCATGACTGACACAGCAGGGTCACGTTGTCTCCTGAGGCCACCGTGGGGCCCGGCTGCACCGAGAGGGAGGGTGCGTCAGGGAGCTGTCCTAGAGAGAGGAAGGGTGGGTGAGGGGCTGCCACCCACCTCATTCTGAACTGAGAGTCCCCAGGCCTCACACTGAGGACCCTCCTCTCTGTCTTGTTTTCTCTGAGTCTCTCCCCACTGATCCACTTTCTCTCTCCCTCCCTGGGGACCACAACCCCTTTTCCCAACATCACCACTTGGGGTTCCCCCTGCTGGACCTATGTGGTGTTTAGGTCGCTGACTGACCCTTAGCTCCTCACCTGCCGCCAGGATGTCCAGGGGGCACTGGGTGCTGACCACTCGGAGGAGAGGTTGTGTCCACCATAGCATCTCTACTGGACCCAGTGGGACCCATTTTCAGGGCCCAGGGGGAAGTTGGCCGGACGGAGCCCAGCCTGGGGCTGCTGGCCATGTCTCTGGGGGAGGTCACGTCCCCCCTCCTCAGACAGAGTGAACCTACGGTAGCCAACATAAGAATAACACTGGAGGGTCAGGTTCTGTCCAGAGGCCATGACAGGGCTCTGCTGGGTCAGGATGGAGAGCTCTCCAGACACGCCTGGGAGAAAGACCACCTCAGGATTACACAGGCTGATTCCCCCCATGAACCCCCTTCTCTATCCTGGACCACAGGTCTCACTGTCTCTCACCCTCTGTGTCTCTGGCCCAGGAGCCCTGTGCTATCCTCACCCCACAATCTCATCTGGGGCTACCCCAGGAGCAAAGACCCTAATAACTTGGCTGGTGCCTCAAAACAAGAAGGGGCAGGATGAGACTTTCTCATCTGAGACCAGGAGCTCCAGGGGGTTACTGGGGTCTGACCATATATGGGGGTTTTTACTGTCATAGCCATAGCATCTGAATGTCCACCCGTGGCTGGGAGTCACAGGTCCCACTTGCAAGAAAGCGTGGAGCTGCCCACTGGGGTGTCGCTGTGAGTCCAGGGTCCAGGAGGACTTCTGTTCTCCGTCCTTAGTCAGAATGAACCTGTCAAATCTCTGCCATGAGCCACACTGGAGGGTCACGTTCCCTCCTGAGGTCACCACAGGGCTCGTCAGGGCTGAGAGTGTGGGTTTGCTGTAGATTCCTAGGAGAGGAGGAGGCAGCATGTTAAATGGGGCTCACATCTCCCTCATATCCCCCAGGGCTGGGCTGTGAGAGGGGAGACACCCCTAAGAGCAGACCCCCTTCCTGAGGGCAGACCTGAGCCTGGGACCTCTGAGTGTCCTCTCACCTGTCACCACCATCTCCAGTGGGTCACTGTGCTCTGACAAGTTAGGGGTGCTGAGATAGTAACAGTGATATCTCCCTGCATCTTGCTCTGTCATGTGTGGGGTGGAGAAATTTGCCTTGTCCCCGGGCTCCAGTGGGTTCTTTCTATTCCAGGATGATGCATTTCCCTCTTTATCCAGCCAGTACTCCTGGGCCTCCAGGGTCCCCTGACACCAGATGGTCACGGGCCTCCCCCAGGGGATAACCTGACTCAGCCCAGATGATGGGTTTCGGGAGGGTCCCTAGAAGGAAATCAGAGGCTGGGTCACAACACATTCCCCACCCCCAGTTGCCCATCTCTCAGCCCCAAGAACCTCCCTGATGTCCCCCATCCCCAGCCACCTGGGGTGGCTCCTTGTCCCCACTGAGGATTTGGGACCTGGGACACCTGGGGACAGACTCACCTGCCTGCACTGGGGTCCTCAGGCCCGCATTCAGCCCTGGAAGAGAGTTCCCTGTGAGAGATTTACCCCTGAAGCCTCAGCAGAACCACATCTCCCTGTGAGCCTCCTGAGTGCTGGGGTCTTCTCACAGACCAGTGCCTGGCCGTGGAGTGGGGTCCTTTTCAGACTAGGGCTGCCCCTCCCCCTCCTCAAATCTCACCGAGGCAGTGCAGAGCCATGAGAGTTGGGGTCACGTCCCCTTCTCCCTGTGGCCCTGGCTGTGCATGTGGAGGAGAACAGTATGCCCGGCAGGACAGACAGATGCACAGTGTGTGGACACTTGGAGACTGGTCCTCCTCATTACGTGGTTTTCACGTCAGCAGTCTGACAGGAAAGGGGAGGGCCTCTTCTCAAGAACCTGGCTCTCTTTTCAAAAACAGAGCGACAGATAAACCCAGAGACATCTCATCCAAGCGAGGGAGATGCAAACCCACCCTTCCCTCTCAGAGCCTCCCCCTGGGGTCTCCTTCACCCTCAGCCCATCCATCAGCACATCCCTGTGGGGTCCTCACCATGGACAGTGGTCATCCAGGGCCTGGAGATGCTTCAGGGAAGACACAGGATCCTGCTGCACTGCAGAGCTCAGATCAGCAGAGAAACAGGCTCAACAGCTCACTGTACAGTTCAGGTCGAGGTCATTGTGACAAAGAGCACAGAAACACAGGCAAATAAGGGAAGGAAACATTAGTCTTCTCCTGGCCCTGGAATGTGGGCTTTCTTTCTCTCACAGCCCCCTTTTTCCTTGCAATAGCCTCCACCTCCAATTCACTTGAAATAAACCTCTGAGTCATTTCTGCCTCCTGAGACCACTTGTTCCCTTGGGCAGAGCTCTCTTCCTCATCCTGGGGTCCTGTCTTCAGCTTCAGGGCTCGATGAGTAGGTTACTGCTCTGACTTGGAGGGCTAAGCTGAGTCTTATTTAAATACTCTTCCACCTTCAACTGCTCATGTGACCTTGAGCACTAACTTCCATTCTCTGAGCCTGTTTCCTCTTCTGCAGCGTGTTGTCAGGAACCACACTCCTCAGACTGGTTGTGGGGTCAGTGGTGCTTGGTTCATGAGCGCAGTCAATCAATTTCCAGTCCACGTTAACACATGAGTGGGGTGGAATATGGAGGGATCATGGGATTGGACTCCATATTCAGGGTGGTTGATTGATGTGCCCACCCAAGAGCCCCCGTTTTCTCCAACCCTGAGAAATGCTATTTACATTATTTCTGAAATATGCAGCCACAGTCGATTGTAGGAAAAGAGACATGACAGCTCCAAAATAGAGAGGGAATCACAACAGAAAACAGAGACCAAAGCTGAACTATCACACGTGCCTGGGACCATCAAGGGGTCGTTGGAGTGGAGGTTTGCACCTGCATGTCGACAGGAGAGGGACTCCAGGTCCTCACAGGCAGGGAGTGGAGCAGGGCTCCAGGTGAGAGTGGGATGCTGTGTTTTCTCTCCTCATGTTTGAATATAGCACTAAGATTTCTCTGTCCCCTGACCCAGGACCATGGTCAGCACTGAGCCATCCCCACATGTGGTGGTGAAACAGATTAAATGAAGTGTAGTCCTACAAGGGTATCTGCCCATGTGTGTTTGTGGGGCTCATTGTGGAGCCACCTGTCCTGGGCACATCCCTAGACGATGCTATGTTTTGGAGAGTGGATACCATGGGGCAGGACAGCTACAACAATTCATCCCTCTCAGCCCTGATAGTCAGGACAGCCTTAGAGAGCCCTGTATGGAAAATCAGGTGTGTGGGAGATAAGCATCCAACAAGAATGGACATCAAAGAAATCCTATTAGTGATAAATAAGGCTATGCAAGACAGTCTGCATAATCATTAGTGGAGCTACCATATCAGATTAAATAAAATACTAGGAATATATGGAAGTCATTTTTATTGAAACAGGTTTAAACAACTGAAAAAAAAGGATGAAATTGAATTCTTGAAGCCACAACAGAGGTTATGTTATAGAAGAATATTGAACTTTGGAAATGAATTAGGCAAATACTTAGAGGTAAAAAATAATACTGCCATTTAACACACTCAAAAAATTCTTTTCATCAAGGAGTTAGTACAGGTGAAGATCCAATTCTGAAACTGGAAAACAATATTGAGGGAAATTTGTAGGCTGCAATGAGGAGAGTTTGGAATGAGAAAATTAAGATGCATGGAGAATAGAAAGAGATGGACAATGTACGCTGTGAGTTTCAGGAGGAAAGCAGTGAGATTGATGTCTGCAGCAGTCCCAGAGGGAAATGGTGGGAATTTTACAGAGATGTAGAAGGAACATGTGAGTGCTGGGTGCATGAATATATCAATGAGATCTGAATCTCGATATTTCATGGAAAAGTTAAGGAAATTGATGTACTTTTTTTCCTCAAGATTACTTTGGCTATTCAGGGTCTTTTGTTGTTCCATATTAATTTTAGGATTCTTTCTTCTATTTCTTTGAAGTATGTCAATAATTTTAACAAGAAAAATTGAAGATAAGTGAACCCTATCTCTGAAATAACCCCAAGTCCAGATTGATAACCTCCGTCTCAATTCAGATTCATGGGACACGATGGGTTCAGAAACGCACGAGAACTCATTTTTAATTTTTAATTCCTCATCACATATCCTGTGATTCTGGGCAAAGTATTTGCTCAGAGACCCAATTTCTCACCTAGAAAGGGGTTCCTTGTTTGAGGAGACTCAGTTGAGGCTGAAAAGTAGATGGTGATCATGTTTCAAGGGACTCAAAGCCAACATGTGAAGTATTTGCTGTAAGAGATCAAGAGAAACTTTTGTGGATATTCAGTGTCTAGTGAAGGCTATGGCTTTCTCCATCCTAATTCAATCTCACCTCAATACATTTTTTATGGAATACAAACATGAGCTATAAGTAGAAACATGTTGTTCACCAAAAACAACAAATAAACTTATGAGTCAACAAATGAAAGTCAAGAAAAACATTGTCAGTGTTCCAGAACACCCTGTGGTTCCCATCTTCAGCAAAATGATTCAACATCTCTTTATAGTATACCACCATTCTCAATAATGATTTTTTTCAGAGAGCTGGTTTACTAGCACACCATCTGACTTTCACTTCAAACACCAGTGTGCTCATTCAAACTGTTAGTATTTCTGTAGAAAATATACCAGGTATCATCTGATGAGGAAAGCAGGGCTTAGTGGTTCCAGAGAGGGTTTAGGGGAATTAGTTTGGATTTATCTACTCTAATCCTGAGCCATTTTTCACCAATTTATTCAAATATTTAAAAAAGATTCCTTTTTTTGATCTGAAGAGATGCACACATCAGGGAATATGGAAATAAAAATGGAGAAAAATATATTACATGAAAGTGGAACAGAGCATGAAATTGGGTATATATATGGACCCAAACCTACCATGTGGAGGTAGCAACATGTCAGAGGGATGAGGAAAGAAGGGCAATCAGCAGTGGTATGGAGGGAAATTACCACAGTTTCATTACAGAAGACCCTCTACGTGAACAACCCAGACATTTTCCTGCACATGAACCGTGTTGGCATTCTCAATATTCTCAGCTGACAGTTCCCCAAAGTTATGCCCCAGATTTTCTTTCAGAACCTCTTACTATCATCAGATTTGTTTCTACCTCACTAAATGGTGGGTTCGTTCTCTCTTATGTTTACCTCCTGGCTGCAACTTTGGTTTGTTCTCTGACTGTGCCGAGCTTGAAATGGCAGCACCCCAAGAACCATCATGATGAAGGCAGACATGCCCATCAGGATGAGATTGTCCACTGTGTAATCTTGTTTGTCTGAGGCTAGAGATTGAGGACAAAGAGATCACAGTCATCGGGGCAGACTGAAATCACTACAGGATCCCTGCATGTCCTTCCAGGGCACCTGCCTTCTGTTGACAGGATTTGATCCTCTGTACCTAGCCCCATACTGAGAATTTCTCCTTACTCATTCCTCTTGGATTCTGACTTGTTTTGTTTTGGTCTGCGGATATCTGCTACTCCCAAGAACCAAAAATAGAGAGTGTGGCTTAGGAGACCTAGGCATGCTTAGATAATCTCTTTTCTGATCTCCAATGAGTTTCAAAAAATAGCTAATGCCAATATCAATTATTTGAGGTGAGCACCTCCAGTGTCTCATCTTCTGTCTAATTGGGAGGCAAAGATGAACATTTGGGGCTTCATTTTGTCCTGAGAATCAAGAATATGAAGGAATGAAGGGCTGAGTCTAGCTTTCAATTCCTCTATCTCAGCCACCTCTTTTTGTCTCTGGCTCAGAGTTATATATTTCACATCATTTTCCTTTCTTCTCTTTGTCAATATATTCTTTTAGAAAATAAATGATGGACTATCTACAACACATCAGGCAATTTTTCTTGAAACAAGGTTAACCACACTTAACATTAACATAATAACTTCTAATTATTCTTTCAGTTTGTAGTCTAGGTAGGAAGATTGATAAGAGACAAGCAAAAAATGCAAATGCTAGAAAATATTTACATGAATACACGGACAAAAATACAGATATCTATAGAAGTAAGATAGGCTCTGATAACTTGAGAAAAACAATACCTAGGAATACCAGGTAACGCTAGGAGAGAGGAAGGGAATAGTAACCTCGCGTTATTCTGGAAAATCTTTTAGAAGATGACCTGACCTGGCTGACAACCTAGTGCTCATGGAAATTGGGCAGAAATCCTGCCTTTCTTCTTTCCCCCACATAATGACAGTGGTTCCTGGTGGAGACAGGACATGTTCATAGTGGACAGAAGTCCCCAGAGAAGGATTTCTGAACATTCTTCCACAGAAATCCACTGGCAGAGAGCTTCAGAACTAATTCAGCGTTTTGAAATGCAGGACAGGATTCTACTTTTGAGAGATGAGAGAATAAAGTTTCAGGAATGGATAGAATTTTGTCAATTTCTCTATGAAGGAGGGCTGAGTCAACTCAACTTCAGCTTATGACTTCCAGTGAATCACCCAACCTCCTTGACCTGAAACTGAGAGACTATCTTTACTCTTCCAAAGGTGCCATTATGATTCTTACGGTCCCCTACAGTTCAGCACCATGGACAGAGATGGAATCTGCTCATTTCTCCCCAACTCAGCTGAGGGTCTTCCCCTTCATGCATTTCCTCTCGCACTGACCACACAGGTTCCCTCCTGATGTCCTGGGTGGGCTGAGTGGGAGGATGTGCTCTACACTCCTGAGAAAGAAGGAAGGAGATTATTAAAGGGGAGATCATCAGCGCACATTCCCCAGGTGTGGACTGTGAGGGCTGAGGTCCCCTGAGGCCACACTCCATTCTCTTCTGCCTGTGAGGAGGAGCCCACAGTGGGAGGGGACCTGGCTTCCCTCTTTACCTGTAACCACCAGGGGTGGGGGATCGCTCCACTTTCACCAGCAGTTCCTGCTGCCGTGATATGCACACTGATATAGCCCTGCAATGTGGGAGTTCATAGATTCAATGAAGAAACTAGTCTTGTTGCTGGAATCCTGTGGGCCTCTGTGTCCAGTGTTAAGACAACCTGTCTTTGTACAGATGGTAGACATCAGCCTGCGGTGACCCCTGACTCTCCACAGTCAAAGGGCACCTATGGTGACCATGTGTCCTGGGTCAGCCCAGATGGAGGGTTTTTGGGGGACTCCAGGAAAGGAATCAGACCTGAAGTATCAGTGGATCCCTTCTCCCCTCAGTTTCCCCAGATGTCACTCTAAGAGCTCTCCCAGACTTGTCACCATCAGCCCAGACCCTACATGTTCCCTCCAGCTTCAGAGGGGAATTCCTTGGGTTGAAGCAGAAAGGGTGAGGGGGGACTCACCCACATGTTCCTTGTCCCACGGACCCCGACACAGCCCTGGAAGTGAGGTTCCTGTGAGAGCACATCCACTCACCCACACATAGAACCTCCAAGCCTGCTCTGGTCCCCTTAGTGTGGGGGTCAGATCTCAGGCTGAGCACATCTCTCCTCCCCTGAGAAATTCCACCCACCACTGATCCTTCTGAGTCCCAGGGTCTCAGGGACCAGGACCTGGGAGTGGAGGGGGTGGTATCCTTTGCTTTTCCAAAAAGGTCTTCGAGGCAGAGGAGGGCAATGAGGGTTGGGGTCATTGTACTGCCTCGCATAGGTCCCAGTGGTGTATACTACTTAAAAAGACCATAGAGCCTGACAGGCATACAAATGCACAGGGTGTGACAAGGTCCAGACCTCGTGTGACACATCATGATTTCCTCATCAGCAGCTTCCAAGAGAGGAACAGCCCCTCCCAGGGACTCACTCTGTTCTCCCTGAAGGATGAGACCGAAGATACAGCAGGGTCTGTGGACCTTCTCGACCATCTGAGTCTCACCAGACCCCACACACTCTGCCTCCACTTCATGCTAAAACCCAATCCAGAGAGTGACCCTTGTCCCAGAACTTGATGGTAGAGCATGCAAAGCAGGGTCTAGGAGCCAGCCCATTTCAGTTCCAATTCTGACTGCCTTTTATGGAACCTCTGTGACCCGAGGTAAATTACTTCCCTTTCCTGAGACTCCGTAAATGCAAATTTTCTTACTTCCTTCCACCATCCACACATCAAACAGTGTTTATTGAGCAGTTACCATGTCCAGGAATGACATTCCTTGGTGAAGGTGACTGATTCTTTACCTTAACTCATGAGCTTTGATTAGTGATAATAGATAATGCAGATATATAGACAATAGATAATTTGGTTATAGTTTTGGTAAGTTGTAGAGGAAAAGAAAAACTGAAAACAGAGATACTCACAGGTGGATGTCAAGCAACCCTGGCGATGGGAGTATGGGCACCTTCAGGAGAAGGAGAGACCAAGGCAAGGTAGGGTCAGCATAAGTGTGGTGAGGGGCCAGCTTCCTCAACCAAGAAGAGGGGGAACCAGTTTAAGAACTGGGAGTAATCAGATTACACTGCACCCTGGTCACACAGGGTCTTGTGCAGCCTGAAAGTACACTTGGATTTTATCTTTCAGGTAACAGGAACATTTTCAGTAAAGGAAAGTATGAACAGATTGCTGTTTTGAGAAGAGCACCACTCTGTAAGTAGTGTTTGGTAGGAGGACTGTGTTGATATAAAGGGTGATAGAACTCTATCATTAATCCAGTGATAAGTCAGTCAGTATTCTGAGTGGCTTATGAGGAATTCTCATGTAACTCTTACTACAACCCTACAACAAAAATGCATTCAAAGTTGAGTGGGATGAGGCAGGAAGAGTTCTTTGTTGTTATCATGGTCTAGGAAGTTTGGAAAGGAGTCTGCTGTGTTGAAATTGGCTCAGGGAGCTTCCCTTGAGAAGGCACAAATGTGATAATTACTCAGGTTATGTGTGTCTGGAGAAGGGAGCTGGGCAACTGGGATGAGTTTGGTTTGTAGGGAGGAGCTGGCTTTGCTGGGGCTGGAGAGTTTCCCTCAGCCTGATCATCAACCTCATGGAATGTCAGGTGGAGAGAGTTGGAATTTACTTGAAGGAGGAGACCTGTGGAAGGACTTTGTGCAGGGGAGGGTCAGTGACAGATAAGTTTGGGGCCATGAGAACAAAACACCTCACCAGGGAGTGAGAGTCTGAGGTGAGTGGCAGGAAGGATGCTGATGGGCTGGCACCAACAAGATGTCTTGAGTTTTTAACTTAACTTGAATGTGGGGATGGTATAGGGTCATAGAATGAAGGGATCAGGGGCAGAACTGCTGAATTTGCTCATTGTGTGTGAAGTGGAAGAGAGTGAAGAATTGAGGGCTCTTCAAATCTCTGCTTTCCTTGACTAGAAGAGCTAATGGGACTATCACAGGATGAATGACCCCAAGATGAGAAGGAGGCTTGGGAAGATGTTTATAATACTGTCAACTGAGTCACAGAGGGAACTGCCACCTCCATCCTGGCCTGGGGCTGTGGTTTGGCTTCTCCCAAGCACTTCCTCTCTGACTTCCTTGTTTCTATAAGCAGCAACACCTTCTCTTCATCGCTTTCCATCAAAACCTCTGAGTCATTTCTGCCTCCTCGCCACCTCTTGTCCCCCAGACAATGACACTTCATCTGATACTGTGGATTCTGCCTCCATGAGTTGGGCAAATCCACCAGTTGGAGACAGTAAGAGGTTTTAATTGTTGTTGTTGTTTTTCCATAATCAGTTGATGGACATTTTGGCTTTGTCACTTTTTGTCTATTATAAACAGTTCTTCTACGAACACACTTGCATTAGTGTTTGTTTGAATACATGTTTGAAATTATTTTTCTTTTTGTTTCTTCTTTGTGGTAAGAGCATTTAACATGAGATCTACCCTCTTTACAAACTTTCATGCACAGTGCAGTATTGTTAACTATAGGCACATAGTTGTACGGTAGAGCTCTATAATTTACTAGTCTTGCACAAGTGAAACTTACACCTGGAAGGAGAATTTCTAGATCAAATGGTAATTCTGGGTTTAACTTTTTGAGTAACAGCAGAACCATTTTCCACGTGGCTGAACCATTTTTTACTTTAATCAGCAATTTGTGTGAGTTCAGATTTCTCCACCTCCTCATCAACACTTGTTATTCTTTTTCAAAAGATAGATAATCCAATGGTTTTGAAGCAGTATCTCATTGTGGTTTTATCTCATTCCCCTAATGACTAATGAGTTGACAATATTTCACATGTTTGCTGTCCATTTGTATATCTTTCTTTTAGAAATGTCTATTCAAGCCATTGGACTATTTTTTTAAATCAGATTGTTTTTTGTTGTTGAGTTAAAGGAATTCTTTAGGTATTGTGTATACTAGACCCTTATTACATATATTGCAAATACTTTTTCCAATTTTGTGCGTTGTCTTTTACACTCTTTTGGTTTGTTTGTTTTTTGTTTCGCTTTGTGAGGAAGATCAGCCCTGAGCTAACATCCATGCCAATCCTCCTCTTTTTTGCTGAGGAAGACTGGCCCTGGGCCAACATCTGTGTCCATCCTCCTCCACTTTATATGGGATGCTGCCACAGCATGGCCTGACAAGCAGTGCATCGGGGCGTGCCCGGGATCTGAACCCTGGCTTCCAGCAATGGAGCGCGAGCACTTAACTGCTATGCCACGGGGCCAGCCCCTGTCTTTTACACTCTTGATCATGTTTGTGTGTGTGTGTGTGTGTGTGTGTGAGGAAGATCAGCCCTGAGCTAACATCCATGCCAATCCTCCTCTTTTTGCTGAGGAAGACCAGCCCTGAGCTGACATCTATTGTCAATCCTCCTCCTTTTTTCCCCCATTTTTCTCCCCAAACCCCAGTAGATAGTTGTATGTCATAGTTACACATCCTTCTAGTTGCAGTATCTGGGATGACACCTCAGCATGGCCCAACAATTGGTGCATCAGTGTGCACCTGGGATCCAAACCCGTGCCGCCAGTAGCAGAGCATGTACACTTAACTGCTAAGCCATGGGGCCGGCCCTTGATCATGTTTTTTTAATGCACATATGTTTTAAATTTTGTTGAAGTTCCATTGTGTATTATTTTTCTTTTACACCTTTTCCATTTAGTGTCCTATTTAAAAACTATTTTCAAGTCTAAGTCTATGAAGATTTACTCTAGGTTTTTCTCACTTTTGCACCTTGAATTTGACCATGAAGGGTCAAATTATACAGCAGAGAAACTGGAAAATGCCTTGATTTGGTGTTTTTAACAATGAGTTTTTCGGGGACAGTAGGAACCATGGTATCACTTCAAACAGAAATGTCTTGATTCCAAGTGACGATATTTCTGAAGAAACTACACAGGTAGCATCTGATGAAAAGTGAAGGGCTTGTGGAGTCCAGAGAGGGTGTTAGGACATCATTTTAGATTTACCTCTTTCAGGCTGGATCCTTGTTATGTCAATTTATTGATTTATGAAGAGATTGCATGATCTGAATGAAGAGATGGAGACTCTTAATACACATCAAGGCATGTGTAAATTAGAAATAAAGAAAAATATTTTACATGGAAGTGTACCAGAGCAAGAAAGTGTAAGGAGGTGTGGACCCAAATCTGCCATGTGAGATACATGGTGATATCACAGAAAGGGGGACAGATAGGAGCCAGTCAAGATAACTCAACAGTGGTTGGAAGGAAAGTTCCATTGTCTAATGGCAGAAAAGTCCAGACATTGTTCCTACAGATGAACAATGATTCCTCCACCTCACAATGACCTGTAGACAGTTCACACAGCATATGCCCCAGATGATGTTCCAGAACCTCTTGGGCACTCAAGATTTATTTCCAATGTTCTACCACTCTGAACAGTGCATTGTGCTCTCTTGTGTTTACCTCCTGGCTGCATCTTGGGGTCTTCCTGGGCTGTGTTGAGACTGAAACAGCAGAATCCCGAGGACCACCAGGATCAAGGCAGCCACGCCCATCCGGATGAGATTCTCCACTGTGTGATCTCCGGTGCGTGAGGCTAGAAATTGTGAACAAACATTTTACCGAGGTCAGGGCAGTGCAAAATCACCCCAAGATCCCTGGATGTCTACCCAGGGTGCCTTCCCTCCCCTTGACAGGATACAACCCTCTGCACTAGCCCCATAACCGAGGATTTCTCCTACTCACCACTCTTGGAGTCTGACTTGTTTTGTGATGGGCTGATGGTGTCAGCCCCTTCTGAGAACCGGGAAAAAGTGGGAATCAATGAGGAGTTGATGAGGTTCAAGCCTTTCCCCTGGGCTCTGTGGTCCTATAATTCCCTTTGTTTCTCATGACATAACTGTTATGCAGTCCCTTCATGAACCCTTTCTCTGCTGTAGAAGTGTTAGTTCTGTTCTCATTGGATTCTTTCAGTCTGCCTTGTGTTTTGAATTTAGACTTCCTTCTGAGTTGCTTTGGAACAGAGTTTGGATATGCCCCAAGAGCTCAGTATTGATGAGAAAAACGGTCTCCCCATACCGAAAAAATGGAGTTCTTGTATGCTTTCTGTTAATTCTGGGATATGGACCATGTAAGCTAACACTCCCAGCTATGAGAGCTTCTATTTATTCAACAACTGAGAATCCAGGATCGATGGATGAAGGGTTGGTCATATATACATGCGAGAAAGAGAGGTAATTTAATCCATACAGAATAAGTTGGGTTAATTACATGAAATAAATTAGATAAGAAGGAGGCAAGTCTGTTTTGAACATTGTCACAGTGAAGGTCACACTTGGATATGACATTTAAGCTGATTCTTGAGTAAGAGAAGGAGCCTGAGAGGAGTCATGTGAAGACCCAGACAAGGAGCATCAGAACCTGCAGGAAGAGCAGGTCCCCAGAAAGATTTAAGTCTGTTCTTCGATAAGGAATAAAGTCATGTTTGTGGGGTGTAGGGAGAGACCAGAGAAGGAGGGGGAGCTGAGATTCAGCATCTTGGTGCATTCAAGACAGGCTAGAAATAACAAGACAGATGAGAGAGTCTCCATCACCGTCATCATCACCATCCTCATCATCCTTCTCCTCCTCCTCATCATTCTCCCTCTCTCTCTCTCTCACACACACACACACACACACTCACTTTCTTTTTGGAAGAACTCTGGAAACTGCTATAAGATTTCAAGGAGAGAAAACAAGTGTTTGAATTTTATGTTTGAAATATTTCATGCTAAAATTCTGGGTAAGAAATTGGGTTGCAAGAATGTGTGAATTTCACAGCTTCTACAAAATTAAAATTGTGTGAGGGTTAATGGCACTCAATAGACACCAAATAAATGGATGACAACAAAGATAACCTGTATCCTCTCCATATTCTATATCCAGAAGCAAGGAAGTCCACAGTTCTGGTCTTCAAAGCCTTAAAGGAACAGAGAAAATTGGTGGTATTATAAAATTGGGTGAGCACAAAAAATAGGTAATCCTGAAAGCCTATTGTAACCAGTTTTAGCATAAAAAACAAAAAGATAAAAAAACAAATTGTAGCTCAGTTATAATTATGCATCTCCATGTAAAAATTCTAAAGAAGCTTATATAAGTTAGGAAGTGTGAATGAACAATAAACATCTTTCAGTGAGGTTAATACCCAAGTGTTTGATACTAAGAAGTCTTTTATTTATTTTCTATTTTTTATTAATTTTTTATTGCAGTAAGATAGGTTTATAACATTATATAAATTTCAGGTGTACATCATTATATTTTGATTTTTGTGTAGATTACATCATGTTCACCACCAGGAGACATAATTACAATCCATCACCATACACTTGTGCCTAATCACCACTTTCGCCCTCCTCCCACCCCTCTTCCCTTCTGCTAACCACCAATCCAATCTCTGTCTGTATGTGATTGTTTGTCATTGTTTTAACCATCTATTTATGAGTAAAATCATACGGTATTTGACTTTCTCCCTCTGACTTTTTTCGCTTAGCATAATACTGTCAAGGTCCGTCCATGTTGCCACAAATGGCCAGATTTCATCATTTTTTATGCCCAAGTAGTATTCCATTGTGTATATACACCATGTCTTCTTTATCCTTTCGTCCCCTGATGGGCACTTAGGTTGGTTCCAAGTCTTGGCTATTGTGAATATTGCTGCAAGGAACACAGAAGTGCATGTATCTTTACACATTGGTGTTTTCATGTTCTTTGGATAAATACCCAGTAGTGGAATAGCTGGAGCATATGGTAGTTCTATTCTTAACTTTTTGAGGAATCTCCATACTGTTTTCCATAGTGGCTGCACCAGTTTGTACCCCCACCAGCAGTGTATGAGAGTTCCCTTCTCTCCACAACCTCTCTAACACTTGTTTCCTGTCTTGTTAATTATAGCCATTCTGACGGGCGTGATGTGATATCCAATTGTAGTTTTGATTTGCATTTTCCTGATAGTTAATGGTGTTGAACATCTTTTCACATTCCTGTTGGCCATCTGTATATCTTCTTTGGAGAAATATGTGTTCAGGTCTTTTGCTCATTTTTTAATTTAGTGGTTAGTTTTTTTGTTGTTGTTGAGTTGTATGAGTTCTTCATATATTTTGGAGATTAACCCCTTATCAGATATATGGTTTGCAAATATCTTCTCCCAATTGTTAGGTTGTCTTTACCTTTTGTTGATGGCTTCCTTTGCTGTGCAGAAGATTTTAGCTTGATGTAGTCCCATTTGTTTATTTTTTCTATTGTTTCACTTGCCCGGTCAGACATGGTACTTGAAAATATGTTGCTAAGACCGATGTTGAAGAGCATACTGCCTATGTTTTCTTCCAGAAGTTTCATGGTTTCAGGTCTTACATTCAAGTCTTTAATCCATTTTGAGTTAATTTTTGTGTATGGTGTAAGATAATGGTCTACTTTCCTTCTTTTGCCACGTGGCTGTTCAGTTTTCCCAACACCATTTGTTGAAGAGACTTTCCTTTTTCCATGGTATATTCTTGGCTCCCTTGTCAAAGATTAGCTGTCCATCGACGTGTGAGTTTGTTTCTGGGCTCTTGATTTTATTCCATTGATCTGTGTGTCTGTTTTTGTGCCAGTACCATGCTGTTTTTGTTACTATAGCTTTGTAGTCTATTTTGAAATCAGCGAGTGTGATATCTCTAGATTTGTTCTTTTTTATCAGGGTTCTTTTGGCTATTTGGGGTCTTTTGTTGTTCCATGCAAATTTTAGGATTCTTTGTTCTATTTCTGTGAAAAGTGTTGTTGAAACTTTGATAGAGATCACATTGAATCTGTAGATTGCTTTAGGAAGTATGGACATCTTAACTGTGTTAATTCTTTCAATCCAAGAGCATGGAATTTCTTTGTGTCTTCTTCAATTACTTTCAACAATGTTTTATAGTTTTCAGTGTACAGGTCTTTCACCTCTTTGGTTAAGTTTATTCCTAGGTATTTTATTCTTTTTGTTGCAGTTGTAAATGGGATTGTATTCTTAATTTCTCTGCCTGCTGCTTCGTTGTTAGTGTATAGAAACGCAACTGATTTTTGTATGTTGATTTTGTATCGTGTAAAATTACCATATTCATTTACTATTTCTAAAAGACTTTTGGTGAATTCTTTAGGGTTTTCTATATATAAAATCATGCCATCAGAAAATAGTGACAATTTCACTTGTTTCTTTCCAATTTGGATCCCTTTTATTTCTTTTTTCTTGCCTGATTGCTCTGGCTAGGAATTCCAACATTATGGTAAATCAGAGTTGGGAAAGCAGGAATCCTTGGGGCTGGCCCCGTGGCGTAGTGGTTAAGTGCCCACGCTCCACTGTTGGCACCCAGGTTCAGAGCCTAGGCGTGCACCGAAGCATCGCTTGTCATGCCATGCTGTGGCAGCATCCATATAAAGTGGAGGAAGATAGGCACAGATGTTAGCCCAGGGCCACTCTTCCTCAGCTACAAGAGGAGGATTGGCATGGATGTTAGCTGAGGGCTGATCTTCCTCACACACACAAAGAAAAAAATGAAAGGAAGTAGGAATCCTTGTCTGGCTCCTGTTCTTAGAGAGATAGCTTTCAGTTTTTCTCCACTGAGAATTTTGCTAGCTGTGGGTTTGTCATATATGGACTTTATTATGTTGAGATAATTTCCTTCTATACTCATTTTATTCAGAGTTTCTATCATAAATGGATGCTGTATCTTGTCAAATGCTTTCTCTGTATCTATTGAGGTGATCATGTGATATTTATTCTTCATTTTGTTAATGTGGTGTATCACGTTGATTGATTTGCAGATGTTGAACAATCCCTGCATCCCTGGAATAAATCCCAGTTGATCATGGTGTCTGATCTTTTTAATATATTATTGTATTCAATTTGCTAGCATTTTGTTGAGGATTTTTGAATGGATGTTCACCACATTGGTGTGTAGTTTTCTTTTTTTGTGTTTTCCTTGCCTGGTTTTGGTATCAGGGTAATGTTGGCTTCATAGAATTAGTTAGGAATCTTCCCCTCCCTTTCAACTTTCTGGAAGAGTTTGGGTCAGATAGGTATTATGTCTTCTTTGAAAGTTTGGTAGAATTCACCAGGGAAGCCGCCTGGTGCTGGGCTTTTGTTTTGGGAGAGGTCTTTGCTCACAGTTTTGATCTCCTTACTGGTGATTGGTCTATTCAAATTCTCTATTTCTTGTTTCTTCAGATATGGAAAGTTGTATGGTTCTAAGAACTTATCCATTTCTTCTT